>JAFIRS010002508.1:0-208535 GCA_018342105.1 Gonioctena quinquepunctata
CACACGAGAATATATTCAAGTAAGGATTCTATATGAAGATTGTTTTCATTCAATGAAAGAAATAAATAAATCTTTTTTGCTTGAGACATAGCGAAAGTTTGGTGTCCTTTTGTTGAATCTTGCATGAGAAATTGTTTGAGTGATTTGTGTATAACATTGTAAAAGTACCTTTTCTGAAATGGTGAAATATCGCAATATTTCAGTGGACTCCCGATTAAATCTTGACGTAATCGCAGTGATATAAATTACGGAATCAATGAGAAAAAGTATTTACCAGGCTCATTCTCAAATATTTGGGAGGCAATTGCGCTTCCACAATTTATTTCGTTCGTGCGCGGAAAGAATACATGTTTCTTGATGAAAATCTAAAATGAATGATATTTGTGTGCATCCCCTGTGTTGCCGAATTGGGGGAAGCCCAGTGACCTTCGAAAGTATACGTTTCAAACACTATAACATAAACAAAGTATATAAGCAGCGCACTTCAGCGGCGAGGGACTGCACTAAATTATAAATGGCTATCGAAAATCGGGCAACTTGGACTCCTCCATATTTTTGTGGTAAAGTGTTTGTTACTATGTTACATGTCATATGCGACATTTTTTAAAGGGTGGTTACCGGGCGTCCGTATATCGGAGGCTCGGTGACATCGGAGTCTCAGTGAACCTCAAAATTAACAAGGCCGGAGGCCCACTTATACCGTATATATATATATATATATATATATATATATATATATATATATATATATATATATATATATACATATAGATATATTGAGTGAAATTTTTTATGTCTGTGAATATATATATATATATATATATATATATATGACACAGGATATCGGGCCACCCCTGTAACTTCTGCATTCGTAAACGGATTTTTCTGAAATTCGGTACAGTTATATAAGCAACCATTTCGAATTTGATCACGTCACAATCCAATATGGCGGACTTCCGGTTTTTCTGCAAATGCCAGCAACTTTGTTTTTTCAAATAGAACACCCTGTATATTTTAACATATTCCAGTTTAACAGGTCAAAACAAGTCCGAACCTCATGTCAAATGTAATTTTTTTGAAACAATTGAAATTAAAATTGTTTTTTTATTTTACCTCGTGTATAAATGAGATTTGGTTAAGGCTATTCACAATGAGTCGCACATAACAGAAAAACAGATTTTTTTCTGAAAAATTATTTTTTATGTAATTTATTGATGAATTAATTCAGTCACATCATTTTGATCAAAAATAAATTTTTTTCAAATGAAACCCCTATGGGCGACCTACCTGCCTCTCTAGAACATTCATTAAGGAAAAAAATTACATATCATTTTTGTATTCCGATGCAGTAACAAATTGTATACATTCAAAAATCTACAACTAGTTCATGAGTTTTCTGGCAGTTCGAATAATTTTTCCACTTAGTAAGCTGTGGAAAACAACATTTCTGAATCTTGTCAACTAATTGTGTTTCGCTGTCATCTTTCAGCTCAACTCTCGGAAATTAGTTAACTTCCGGGAATTAGTTTAGTAGAAATGTAAAATCAAAATTGTAGGTTCACAAGAAGTGAACAGGTTGATATGTTATTAATTTACGGAGAATGTCATGAAAACATTGTCGTCGCTTGTCAGTTATACGCTGAACGATACCTACACAGAAGACACCCACAAAGAACCTTTTCAAAAATGTGGAGAGAAAATTCCCAAAAGAACTCAACAATGGAGAAGATGATCGTAGGTGAGGAGGCAGAAATGAATGTTTTGCCTATGTTGATTTTGATCCAACCGCTTCAACGCGGGAATTGGAATACCAACGAAAAAACGCTAGAAGAATTTAAAAGAATAACTTACACAATTAGTTGACAAAATTCAGAAATGTTGTTTTCCACGGCTTACTAAGTTGAAAAATTATTCGAACTGCCAGAAAACTCATGAACTAGTTGTAGATTTTTGAATTTATACAATTTGTTACTGCACCGAAATACAAAAATAATATGTAGTTTTTTTCCTTAATGAATGTTCTAGAGAAACAGGTAGGTTGCCCATAGGAGTTTCATTTGAAAAAATGACAAAAAAAAATCAGAAAAAATTAAGTTTCTCTGTTATTTGCGACTCCTTGTGAATAGCTTCGACCAAATCTCATTTATCCACGAGGCAAAATAAAAAAACTATTCTAATTTCAATAAAAAAAATTACATTTGACATAAGGTTTGGACTTGTTTTGACCTGTTGAACTTGAATATGTAAAAATATACAGGGTAATCCATTTGAAAAAACAAAGTTACTGGCATTACCAGAAAAACCGGAAGTCCGCCATATTGGATTGTAATGTACCAAATTCCAGAGAAATCCGTTCACGAATGCAGAAGTTACAGAGGTGGCCCGATATCCTGTGTCATATATATATATATATATATATATATATATATATATATATGTTATATCGAAAAATCACCGTATTCTACGCAGTTATTGGCGACGTAGTATGCAACAATGTTGCAAGGTTAAGAAGGACAGCATAGTCAGCATCCAGACACCTGGGCCCCAAGAAGCATCCAGAATCGTAAACAAGACGCAGTTCTGCATCAGCATTTCCGAACTTATAAAAGGATGTCCCGATCAGAGGAGCGTCACTTCTATTCCCATAGTCGTCCGTGTATTTTCATACCCGTAAAATTGACTTCTATTCCCTTAGTCGTCCGTGTATTTTCATACCCGTAAAATTGTATTTATATTATAATAAAATAAAAGTTTTTAAAAAGAAGTTTTCAACAAATCCACTTTAACAAATTGGCGCAGTCGTGCGGATTTCTACAACACCCCGAAATACCAGGGTGGTGGTTTCCAAACCTTCAAGAAGCAAGAACCCAACGCAAGACGAGAAGACGGTCTCTGTGGCTCTGAGAAACACGCAAAACGAGGCTCATCCCAGGGTAGTTATGCTCACACAGTAGAAAGGATTTCATCTTCCGTCACCCAACAGCAAGCGAAACAAGAAGAAAGAAACACGAAGAAAGAAACAAGAAGAAAACCAAGAACCCTAGCAAGTAAGAAGAAAGAAAAACGAACAGACAAGAAGACGGTCTCTGTGGCTCTGAGAAACACGCAAAACGAGGCTCATCCCAGGGTAGCTACGCTCACACAGTAGAAAGGATTTCATCTTCTGTCGCCTAGCAGTAGGAAAATAATTGTAAGTAACATAGAATCATCTTTCCTAGTCATTAGATTTCAGCTGTATGAATTAAATTCAGCAGTACAACTGAAACTAACTATTAATTTTAAGAAAGTTCTGTTTTGTCCATCCCAAACAGTGACATACCCCATTTTCACCCAATTTTCACCCAATTTCATTCAAGTTCCATTCACAATGTCTATCTCTGATGACAATGATCATGATAATGTTCATGACCAAGACGAAAATGTTCCCGAAATCGAACCTTATAGACTTTCAGAAATATTTTCAATTGTACCCGAATATGACGGAGATCCAATCTCCTTAAGTACCTTTTTGAATTCTTGTGATCATGCCCAACGTATGGCAATAGGTCAACAAAAAATTCTTTTGACTATTCATATCAGAAATAAATTAAAATCAAAGGCAGCCCAATTGATAAATTCACGAAACCCAGAAACGTATACAGATATCAAAAGTCTTTTGAATGCACACTTTGGAGATTCACGAGATTTAACATCACTAATCCAAGATTTGCAAAGAATAAAACAGGAAATGGCGAAAATGCCCTCACTTTCTTTTCTAGATTACAAACACATAACGCAAAAATGCTCTCGTGTATTCAAAAATCGAATTTGGCGCAAACACAAAAAGCGGCACAATCAAATTTAATAGAATCAATGGTACTTAATACCTTATTAACCGGATTAGAACCAAAACTCGGACATATTATTCGTGCGAGTAACCCAACAGACATGGTGGAAGCATCCCTCAGAATAAAAAAGGAACTCCAACTATCCTATTTTGAAACCCAAAAATTCGGACAATCTAATTCAAACAATAAAGGACCAACTTCTTTTCAACCAAGAAGATTACCAACTAATCCACGAATCCAATATTCAAATTTTAATAGAAATCAAAATCCCAATTTTTCTCATTCAAATCAAAATCCCCAATCTTATCAAAGCCCTCATTTCTATCAAAATCCGAATCCAAATTTCAATAGGAATCCAAATCCAAACTTTCAGAGATTCCAAAACTCACAAGCAGTATACCAGAACATCGAACACAAAATTTCCAAATCAACAACCAATACAATTCCAACAAAATCCATCACAAATGAGACCCATTCAACAAAACCAAATAAGACCTTCTGTTATCCAGAAAAATCCGAATTTTCCGAATCAAAGAACTCATCATTTTAATGAACATTATGAACCAGAATCATATGTTGATTATGACAACTTTTACTATCAAGAAGACTCTTACTTTCCATCTGACATTGAAAATGATTATTCGCAGTATTATGATGAATCGTACGTAAACAGTTATGATTATTCAGACGAATTACAATCGCAGGATTTTTACCAGCGCATAGACCGAGACAAACCACCTATTGTGGAAGAAATTCCAGACGATCAGATTATGAACAACCTTACGACGCAAACGAATTTATTAGAAATACGAGACAAACAACCGGAGAAGATCAATTGCACGAATACAGTGAAATCTCAATCTCAAAACCCATCACAAATCAACAATTACCAGAAATTTATTTAAATACAGTAAACTCCAATAATTTGTATTACATTAATGATTCTACAGGGAAATTCAAAATTTTAGTTGATACAGGAGCGGGAATTTCAATTTTCAAACCACATGCCGTAGAAAAATATACTTATTATCGATCACCTGAAAATTTGTCTATACAAGGTATTAGTAATGAAAAAATTGTAATTAAAGAATCTGTTATGATTCCTTTCAACGACACAGATTTGCATAAGATTTATATTCACGATCTTGACATGGACTTCGACGGACTTTTAGGTTCAGACTTTTAGAACACTATGATGGTATAGTTGACATTAAAAATCGAAAATTAATTACAAATTTTAAAGAAGTCCCTCTTTTCAAAATTGAAAAACAAAGTCCACCAGAAAATTTGAGAGTCCCTCTGATTATAAACACTAAAATAGAAAATATCATTTCGATAGGTGAAATAATAGAACAACCATTTGAAATGAAAAGCGATTTGAAAAATATTGAGGCTATACTGTTAGCCCAGGAAGAAGAAATAATTGAAACCCCAATCAAAATTGACCCAAAAGTAAAACCAAAAACACCCAACATTTTTAAAGAAATAAAATCCAGAAAAATGCATATCTCAAAAAATACAGACCCTCCAAAAATAAAACCTGACGAGAACAATTTTACAAAAAATATTGACGTTTCAAAATTCGTAGGAACTATTACGAAAATCATTGGAAAAAATATTACACCCAAAATTATTAATGATACATATGAATCATTAGAAACAATTGAAAATTTTGAAAAAACTCAAACTAATAATAGAAACAACTTCCAGAATCAAGAAATTAGAAATTGTCTTTCACATCTAGATTTCAGAAGCGAATTCGTAAAACAGAATTTCGACAAACGCAAAATAGTCTTTGGACATGCTGTGCGTCCTCCTGAAATTAAACCTTATCCTCACAGATCAGGTAGACCTCCTGAAAGGAAATTTTCAGGTCATACTTCGGGTAGACCACCCGAAAAATATATAAAATAAATTATGTATATCAAAAATAAAATAGAAAAATATAGTAAAGTCCACTTGTATTCAAAACGAGAGATGTCTAGTATATATGGACGATATCATTGTATACTCAGCAACCATTCACGAACATATTATGAGACTAACGGAAATTTTTAAAAGATTACAAAAGCTAACCTAAAAATTAACCGATAAATGCGAGTTTCTAAGAAAGGAAGTCGTTTATTTAGGACATATAATTACTAAGGACGGAGTTAAACCGAATCCCGAAAAGGTAGAATGTGTTCAAAATTTTCCACAACCAAAGAATCCTAAAGATATAAAATCTTTCCTTGGACTAACTGGTTATTATAGAAGATTCATTCCTAACTTTGCAAAAATTTCCAAACCTTTAACATACCTATTACAAAAAGATGTCCCTTTCAATTTCACTTCAGAATGCTCTTTGGCATTTGAAACTTTGAAAAATTTCCTAGTTCAAAGTCCAATTTTAATTTATCCGAATTTCAATGAACCCTTTATTTTAACATGTGATGCAAGTAATTTTGCAATCGGCTCTATACTCGCAAAGGTCCCATTGGAAAAGATCTTCCATTGCCTATGCTTCAAGAACCTTATGTTCCGCAGAAACGAAATATTCCACAATTGAACGAGAATTATTAGCAATAGTATGGGCAGTGAAACATTTCAGACCCTATTTATTCGGTAGAAAATTTATTCTAGTAACAGATCATAGACCTTTAACTTGGCTATTTTCAATAAAAGATCCAGGTAGCAGACTTGCTCGCTGGAGATTGAAATTAGAAGAATACTCTTACGAAATTATTTATAAACCAGGAAAAATCAACAAGAACGCAGATGCCTTATCACGAATTAAAATTAATTATTTCAAAGAATGTGCTAAATTCCATTCAAATATTTTAATGGCAAAATGAAGATGAGGAAGAAATATCTGACACTGAAACCGAAGTAGCTCAAGAAACTGTCTTAGAGGAATTAACTATTTTTCGAGACTTTTCAAAGAAAAATCATTGATTGATTATTCAAAATTTGCGTTTACGAACGAACAACTTTTAGACAAGAATCATAAGAACATAATTGTTTTCCACAAAGAAATAAAACAACAGATATACATGAAAAATTAATGTTTTAACTAGTAAATCCATAAAAAATAGGAAATATTTCATGATTCCTATACCGTATGATCCCGAAAATGCAATCGAATATATGTTTAGTTCCCTTTATAGAGAAATCCATAAAAAATAGGAAATATTTCATGATTCCTATACCGTATGATCCCGAAAATGCAATCGAATATATGTTTAGTTCCCTTTATAGAGATCGACACATTTTTGAATCAAATCAAATATATCATGTTGAAAATAATCCAGATCTCCCAATTCAAGAAATGTTGTCATACATTTTAGCAGATGATGACGAAATTAAATTTCAAATTTGCCAAGATATAGTTCAGGTCCCAGTGAAACATGCCAAAAAACTAAAATTTGCAGGCAAAATTTAAATAATCCATTAGTTCTAACTGAAACACCAAAAACACCTTTCGAAAGAATTAATATCGACATTATGGAAATTCCAAATAAAAACTATGCTTTAACAATTCGAGATGAACTTACAAAATTTACCCAGGCTTATCCATTAGAAGATAAATCTGCAAAGTCAGTAGTTAACACACTTTTATTATACTTTCAACATTACGGAACACCTTTAAGAATTCATTGTGATAGTGGAAGAGAATTTAATAATCATACTATGAAAGACTTGTGTACATTATACGACATCAAATTGACCTTTTCAAGTGTAAATCACCCTCAAAGTAATGCAAGCGTAGAACGATTTCATGCAACCCTGATGGAAATGATTAGAGCACATCAAACGGAAAACCCTGATGAACACCCTTTAAATGTTCTCCCATATGCGGTTATTTGTTACAATAACACAAAAAATAAAACTCATGGATTCACCCCGTACGAATTAATATTCGGACACACCTCGACTAGACCACCTGAAACCTTATATAATGAAAAGAATTTAATAACTAAATATATTCGAGACTTGAATAATCGAATCTCGTATTATTACCAGATTGCTAGACAAAAAACGGAGCGTAGTAAGGAAAAAGCTAAGATACGCTTCGATAAAAACATCAAACATAATCCCCCTGACTATAAGGTAGGAGATAAAGTCTACGTTAAAGAGAGTCAGATTGGAAATAAACATAAAAATAAATTTAATCGACCCTTTCAAATACTTGAAATATTTAAAAATTCAGCACTCTTAAAGAATTTAGAAACAAACCCAACAATCAAAATAAAATTTCGATAGAATAAAACTTAATTCTGAATAAATTCATTTCAGATAAAATGCTGTTCCTCCCAGTTATCGCGGTAATTACAGCGATGGCATTCGACAATACGATGTGGTCCCCATCAACAATACCATAGGTATTTATTATCATCAAAAGGACAATCTGAAACTCTCAAATGAGAAGTGGACATTACTTGTTTAAAAGATATACTTGCAGTAGGCAACGCTTTGAATCATAATCACGAATTATTAAAAGCTTAGTATTATTTTTTAGAAACTGAAAATACAGGGATAAACTTTCTTTATGCAAAAGCTAAAACTCATGTTAGTTTATTAACACAAATTGCCGAATCATTAGATTCAAAACTTGAAGAAATATATTTAGATACAAACCATATTGAAAAAAAGAAAACGAGTAAAAGAGGATTGATTAATGGTATTGGTACTTTTTGGAAAGCCATTACCAGGCAATTTGGATAGCAGTGATGGTGAATATTTCAACGAATGTATTAATAAAATTACGCGAGATGAATATCAATTGGAAAACCTATTGAAAAATCAAATCTCAGTAACTACATCAGTAATAAAAGTTTTAATACAACTATTCAAAAATTACAAATTGACGAGGAGACATTCAACAAGGATCTTAAGGAAATCGAAGATTCCATTTCAGATATTGCAAATGATGTATTAGTCATAGATTCAGAAGAAAAAACTTTGGAAGTCTGTGAATCACTTATGGAAAGTTATTTGTTTATTGAATCATATTTAGACGACATTTTGGATTCAATCACTTTCGCAAGATTAAAATACTCCATAACTTCAATAAATAACCCCATGGATTTAGAACATGCCCTTCAAGACATTTCACAATCAGTGAAGAAAAGTAATTTACCCTTCCTGCAAAAATCTCATCCATTGCTCAATACCTGGATTTGATTGAACTTCAGGCCTTTCAGACCGAATCACGAGTTGTTTTTATTCTCAAAATCCCTCTTGTTGAACCTGAATTATATACTTCCTATCAATTATACCCCATTCCTATCCCTGATAACAGGACTGGACTTTCTCATATTTTACCTACAAATTCAAAATATATAGCGAAAGAAGATGATTCCATGTTGTATTTTACACTTCAAAATTTAGATGATTGTAAAATTGTAGGCCCTAGTTTGAGAATTTGTTCAAACATTTTACCATTTCCTATAGATAATGATGCTATTTGTGAAGCTCAATTATTTAAATATTCAGTCAAAATACCTAGAACTTGTCAGATGTCTCTACTTTTTGCAAAGGACTATAATGTATTCAATTTGGATCCGAATATCTGGTTAATAACACTATCAGATCCTTTACCATTGACAATAACCTGTTTAAATGTTGAACCATTTACCAAAATTATTCAAAACA
Organism: Gonioctena quinquepunctata; assembly: GCA_018342105.1. Taxonomy (NCBI): domain Eukaryota; kingdom Metazoa; phylum Arthropoda; class Insecta; order Coleoptera; family Chrysomelidae; genus Gonioctena; species Gonioctena quinquepunctata. The sequence continues at coordinate 9,462 of JAFIRS010002508.1, forward strand.
ATTCAATTTTGAAATTAAAGGCAGATTGTAATGCTTTTGTGGGTAACACCAGAGTACATTCCACGCACGTAACTCTTGAGAAAAATATTACTTATAATAGTAATCCTATTCTGATACCATTTGAATGCTGTAAGCACCTTCCTGAAAAACATAATATGCCTGTCCTGAAACCATTGAAATTAAGTAAACTAAACGTTGATGATTTAAATATTGCACAACATAAATTGAGTCAATACTCTGATGATCTTGATAAAATTATAAATGAACCTTTCGTTACGAAACATATTTCTTGGTTTACTTATTTTATTATTGTATTAATTGTCTGTTTGATCATCTTATATGTTTTCTGTAAGTGTAGGAAACATAAATCTGTAAAAATAGGAATTATGACATCAAGAGGAGATGATCATCCCCCAAAACCTCCAGGCCAACATTCTCCCCTGAGAGTCCTTTCCAGGCTCTTTCCTCCAAGAAGACGTCCTAGTATACATCTTGGTGAAGACATTGAAGAAGAAGTAATAGAACTGAATTCCTGTACCAACAGAGTCCACGCCTAAAAGTTGCTGCACCCTTAGCATCAACTTTTTCCAAAAGAAGGGAGTTGTTATATCGAAAAATCACCGTATTCTACGCAGTTATTGGCGACGTAGTATGCAACAATGTTGCAAGGTTAAGAAGGACAGCATAGTCAGCATCCAGACACCTGGGCCCCAAGAAGCATCCAGAATCGTAAACAAGACGCAGTTCTGCATCAGCATTTCCGAACTTATAAAAGGATGTCCCGATCAGAGGAGCGTCACTTCTATTCCCATAGTCGTCCGTGTATTTTCATACCCGTAAAATTGACTTCTATTCCCTTAGTCGTCCGTGTATTTTCATACCCGTAAAATTGTATTTATATTATAATAAAATAAAAGTTTTTAAAAAGAAGTTTTCAACAAATCCACTTTAACATATATATATATACATATATATATATATATATATATTGTATTGTATTCAAATAAATTGTTCAAAGTGTCCACCTTCAGCAAAGATACAGGCATTCAGTCTTCTAGTCATTGAATCTCGTACCCTCAAAAATAATTGGTGTGCTTCTTATTGTTTTAGAGGCGTCTACTATTCGGTTTCTTAGATCTCCCTCGTTCGCTACTGGAGTTTTATGAACTAGTGACTTCAAATGTCCCCAAAAATAAAAATATAGCGGGTTTAGATCTGGTGCCCACGCCTGGTAAGGTTGTTCTACACCACTACCGATCCATCGATTTGGATAGACAGTGTTGAGGAATTCCCTGGCTACAACGCTAAAATGGGCCGGAGCCCCATCATGCATAAACCACATGCGGATACGAATTTCTAATAGTACATTCTGAAGTAGTCCCGGCAATTCATTTTCTAAGTCTCTGTAAGTTGCGCCATTCAGTCGGAACGGAAGAAAGAAAGGACCTATCAAGTAATTATCAATTATTGTCGCTCATACATCTACAGAAAATTGATTCTGGTAATGTATTTCACTAACTGCGTGCGGATTTTCCAGAGCCCAAACATGGTTGTTATGAAAGTTTGTGATAGCATTTCGAGAGAAGTTTGCCTCGTCCGTGAAGAGTACATATCTCAAAAATTGAGGATTTTCAGCCAATTTTCTCAAAAACTACTGACACATAGTAATGCGTTGGGGAAAGTCTCGTGGCAAAAGAGCTTGTACCATTTGAATATGGTATCGATAAAATTGTTGATCGTGGATAATTCTCCAAACTGTAGACTGAGTAGAATTGAGAGCTTCAGCAATTATTCTTGTACTTGTTTCTGGATTCTCCTCGAGAGCGATCAAAACAGCTTCTTCCAATTCTGGGGTTCGGACTGCTCGTGGTCTTCCAATAATATCAGCTACCCTCTTAAAGGTACCTGTTTCTGCCAAACGACGGTGGAGACTGGTAAATGTTGAAGCTGAGGCAGTACTCGATTAGGAAATCGCTCCTGGTAAATACGTCTTGATTCGCGCGCATTGCCATCCGCAATGAGCATTATTGTTTAAATAATCAATTTTTTCAAACTTAGTGTTTTAAAACTTACAGAAACTTCAACAAAACAACAAATCGTTTAACTGTCACATAATATGTAATTACCAAAACTACTTACTTAAACGTCAAATTCATTTCCTAAGCATTCTTGTGAAAAATGCAAAATAATGATAACATCAACACGCATCGATTATCAAATAATCGACTTGAAATTTTCAAGTCCAAATATCTAGAAAACGGTTGCTTATAGCGACTTGTAACAGGGTTAGCTTTTTTACGTAGATATGATAGATGAATTGATTTTTTTACTGAAAAATGTGCTAGAAGTACGCTCAAAAAAGTTATGGATTTTCAAAAAATACGGGTAAGAGCAATAATAACATCAGGTTCGAATTCGACACCTCAAAAAACCTCTCAATACCAATTTTCGTTTAATTAAGATCAGTATTTCGAAAGTTTTTTTAAAAAAACGAAAATAAAAATAAAACTTCAACACCCTGTATCTTGGAAACGAAGCATTCCCGGACATATATTTATATGGACAATTCATATTAGAATATTGTGAGAAATCACCTCCTGAAGTTTGTCAAAGTACTTTTGAATCACCCTGTATAGGTATGTGTTTATAAAAATGAAGACATTTGTATACACACAGCATCGTGTGACGTTTTAACTGTTACTGATATAATTATCCACTGTTATGTACTTTTCAACGAGTGAAATAAACAAATTATTATTATTATTATCAGCTGTATCCAGTTTATTGTGAATGCTTTTTCTCTTAACTTGCATTCCCTATCTACAGAATCTGTCTTTATTCAGTCCACTCCATATTGTGAGGTGTTCCCGTCATTTCGAATGCGTTTCAGGTTTGCTGTGTCCACCGAAACACACTTTCGTGCTATGCCTCCAATGAGAAAAGTCCATTACCGCCACAAGAATCCACCAAGAATTACCTTAATAAGCTTGCTGCTGTAAACGGCGTTCTCGAATATTCCCGCGAACATTTTCGCTTGTGTAGTTTGTACCGATGCGTAGCTGTCTAGTTAACAAGTGCCACAACCGGAGCAACGCTCATTAATCGACTTAATTACAAATAATATACACTCTGAATTCAATTACGGCGCCTTTTTGTGCCGGCTAATTGGATGGCATCTAGCTTGTTGCCTCAAATACGAATGCATCATTTAATTTAATAATGGGTTCCATTTTTTCTCCGGAATGATCGTACATAGAAAGGGTTGGCGCTGTGTTGGCCGCGCGAATGCGAGATTCGTTTGTCGGGTGGAGGCTTGCATTGTTTGTATTTTTTTTTCTGGCTTACGAACATTGTGAGGAACTTGAAAGATTCGATAGCTTTCCGTTTGGAAAAAGACCGATACTATACAACGAACAACGCAGGTCACCGGTTTGGTGGGGGTAATCCAAATTAAACTCCTAATCAAAAGAGGTATATTTGGATGGCGTTCTGATCTATTCTACACGGTGATTCAAAAGTACTTTGACAAACTTCAGGTGATTCCTCAGAATGTTCTAATATGAATTGTCCAAATAAAAATTGATCCTTTAAACAATATTGCTCATTTAGCCGCTATGTATTTCGTTTATGGCCTCGCGGATGGCAATGCGCGCGAAGCAAGACGTATTTACCAGGAGCGATTTCCCAATCGAGTACTGCCTTCAGCTCCAATATTCACCAGTCTCCACCGTCGTTAGGCAGAAACAGGTAGCTTTAAGAGGGCAGCTGACATCATTGGAAGACCACGAGCAGTCCAAACCCGAGAATGGCAAGAAGCTATTTGAACGCTCTCGAGGAGAATCCGGAAACAAGTACAAGAATAATTGCTGAAGCTCTCAATTCTACTCAGTCCACGATCAACAATTTTATCCATACCATATTCAAAGGGTACAAGCTCTCTTGCCACATAACTTTCCCCAACGCATTACTATGTGTCAGTGGTTTTTGTGAAAATTGGCTGCAAATCCTCAATTTTCAAGACATGTACTCTTCACGGACGAGGTAAACTTCTCCCGAAATGCTATCACAAACTTTTTTACTTTTTAGAAAATGAATTGCCGGGACTACTTCAGAATGTACCATTAGAAATTCGTATCCGCATGTGTTTTATGCATGATGGGGCTCCGGCCCATTCTAGCGTTGTAGCCAGGGAATTCATTAACACTGTCTATCCAAATAGATGGATCGGTAGGGGTGTAGAAGAACCTAACCAGGCGTGGGCACCAAGGACCCCAGATCTAAACTCGCTAGATCAGGGGCCTCCAATTCAAAATGCAGTACATGGAAGTATAGGGTATCTTGGAAGGAAATGCATAGAGACGGTTTCAATGAAAACAAAAAGGCCCATATAAGCGCCTAAGAACAATCTAGCATTATATCTTCGAAAACAGTGAAACTTCAATAAAGATAGGTCATTATATATTATACACAATAAATTCACCAAACATTCAGAATCGACTGATTAATGGACAGATATATAGAATTCACAGTTTTCACTCTCTGAAGCCACTAATTGTAGTGGTTTTCTGAAACTGTAGAGCCAGATTGTTCCTATTCACCTAAACAGACAACTTTTTCTCCATTTCAACCATTTTTATTGTACCTCAAATGCTTTCCAAGATACTCGTCCATATTTCCCAGATGTTGTATTTTAAACTGTCCTGGAAAAATATTTCACCGAATAGATAGAATAACAACACACAAATCTGAAAAAATTCTCGCCACTGTGATTATTTTTCATGACCACATATACCACAATAAAATACCCGATTTGACATCCTACACGAAATCAGCAGTGGGGCCAACTGCCAACATGATATTCAGTAATGTCAATGTTGCAATTTCATTACTGTGTCAAAACGACATCGGCGCGATTATCGCAAATCTTTAACGGGTAATTTCTGGCTAAATTCAAAACATCCATAATAAATATGCGTATGCTCAGCCAGAGCGGCAAGACTATCATTCCAATTATTTACCGACATCGGTGTGCCGCTGCCGACATCTTACCGCAGTTACCGCTCATCCATATTTGCTGGGTTAATACAAAAATAACTATTTCAAACGAGTAAAAATAAATAAAGTAGGTGGCTTCAAAAATCCAAAACTACTTACTCAAACATCAAATTCATTTCCTAAGCCTTCTTGTGAAAAATGCAAAAAAATGGTAATAACTTCAACACGCATCGATTATCAAATAATCGACTTGAAATTTTCAAGTCTAGATATCTAGAAAACAGTTGCTTATAGCGATTCGTAACAAGGGTAGCTTTTTTACGTAGATACGATAGAGGAATTGATTTTTTTACTGAAAAATGTGCTAGAAGTACGCTAAAAAAATTATGAATCTTCAAGAAAGAAAGAGACGTGTAGGTGGCGCCCCCTACGAGTAAGAGCAATAAGAACATCAGGTTCGAATTTGACACCTCAAAAAACCTCTCAATACCAATTTTCGTTTAATTAAGGTCAGTATTTCAAAAGTTATTTAAAAAACGAAAATAAAATAAAACTTTAAACATCCCGTATCTTGGAAACGAAGCGTTTCCGGTCATATATTTACTTGGACAATTCATATTAGAATATTGTGAGGAATCACCTCCTGAAGTTTGTCAAAGTACTTTTGAATCACCCTGTATATGGGTTGTTCAATTGAAATGAATCTAATAGATATTGTAAAAATACCCTTTCTGGAAGTTGAAACATTCATTATACAAATGAAGAATTTTTGATACTATCAAACAGAAAATAACTACTTCCATGGCTAAAGAATACGCTGTACGTTGAACTAGATCTGCTAGATGCTAAATATTCAAAAGAAAACATCCGAATGTTAATGTTCCCACAAGTGGACAGGCAAATCAGAAGAAGTGCAGTTTTCTGAGAAGCAACATTTTATCGATCGAATGAATATAAAAATGATGTTAAATAACACAGGCATTTTTTTTAAGAGCTGTTATGTTTATTACACATACTCTTTATATTTTTCTGTACGCTGAATCTGAAAATAACATCCGTTTTGACATAGGACATCACGGTTCCCGACAATAAGGCAATACCTCAAAATAAATAAGGTAATGCTTGAAGAAAAAAGGCTTTAAATCATTCTTATTTAATTACAAAGTTTACATGAAAATCATGTTCAATAGAGGAGGTCTAGTCGACGCGTATATAAACGGTCAATACAGATACTAATGTACCAAATTCCAGTAATATAATTACTTTCGGATCAATACCATACATAAAAAATTTGTCTCCTAAAATGATTAATGTATTCAAAAGTGAATTCAATATTGAAATATCACAAAAAAATATCCTTCCAATAAATAAAATATATACAAAATTAAAAGACGGAGAATGTGCACCGATGAAAAACCATTTAGTTTATAGTATACCTTGTGGTACTTGTAATAAAAATTACATTGGACAAACGAGTCAGACATTGAAATCACGAATCACCGGTCATAAAAGTGACTGTAGACTCCAAAAACTTTCTTGTGCACTCTCTGATCATGTAGTGAACCAAGATCACATAATGAATTATCATGACACAAAAATTATATATCAAGAACAAAATTTGACAAAAAGACTTTTTTTAGAAATGGTGGCAATTAATAGTGACGTAAATATCATGAATAAGAGATCTGACATCGACCAACTAAGCAAAATCTACCCGTATCTACTTTCAAAATGAACTTTTATTTTAATAAATATTCATACAGAATCCCCTGTACAACCTTACACAGAAACATCAACTACTCACAAAAATGCAAATGTCTGTCAGTGTGACAATTTTTTGAAGTCATAATGTCGATATATTTTATACACTTATATTCGTTAATTTAACTCATTTTACATGTAAGTTTTCATATTTGATATTTTTTTACCATTCTTGTTTTTTAGCCTTGATAAAGTCAAAATAAATGGTCGAAAGCTTGGAAAAGTAAAGAAGAGATTTTCTTTATATAAGACCAGACTGAATACCCACAAATTCTCCAAAATTATAAATATAAAATATATATATATATATATATATATATATATATATAAATATATATATACACGGTGAGTCAGAATAAGACCGACAAACTCCGACTACAGATTCCTCACCTCATTTCGAGGAAAAAGTTGCCATAAAAGTATGTCCTAAAATGCATCTCCTCTGAGATACAGGGTGTCGAAAGTATGAAAAAAATTAAGATTTAATTTGTTTTCTTCAAAATTCCTGAAGGAAAAAATTTTAAACTTGGTACACTCATCAACGTGCTAATTTGAAGTTATAATTTTTTATTTTCGTAAACCAGTGGCGTAGTTACGATGGTCATATGTTCCTTCATATTTTCTTGGGACAAGTGAATGGACAAATGAGCGTTTGATATCAGTTCGGCACATCGGTGCTCAACCTTAAGTCATAACATTCCATGTGCCTAAAAGTGGAGGTTTCTGAAATAATTGGGAAAAACTGAAGATATGTCCTTGGTAGAGACAGTATTTCCTATGTGCAATAATCGCATAATGATAATTTCTTACAACATATCGGAATATGTGTTAACCTCCTGGATATTTTTTAATGCTGGAAGAATCGCAAACATAGTACGGGGTGAGCCGAAATAATTTTTGCGAAAAACTGAAGATAAGTACTCTAAATTTGTTGAAATTTATGTTGGAGTATCATTATCAAAGCCATTTCTGATTGAATTATCTAGGAAAATATTATCCAATCAACATGTTTTTGATGAAGAAAAACAATTAATGTGTATTAATATCTACTCAAATGATTCCTTTCGATTCGTGACAACTAGTTGCAAAGTCCAGCCTTTCATGCTAGTTTGTGGTGGGCTTTTCAGTATACCACTGATCAACGCATAAAACATATATGAAATTTGGAACTAAAAAGAAACGTAGCCTTTTTTCATTGTTTCCCGTAGAAACACACTGATATATCGATACTTACATTAGACATAATTGACAGTAACCCAAAACAGTTTGTATTATTGTCAAGTCATTTGTCATCATTTCAGTCAGTGAACATGGTTTCAAAATGGATTATTAATTTGAAGAATATAAAGATTTTCGTTTATGGTGAAACAGGGAGAAATGCCAGAATTATATCAACATAGATATCCAAACAGACATCATCCATATTTCACTACTTTTATAGCTCTGCATCGATGATTGAAGGAAACGGGGTCCTTTAAATTCAGTAAACACCATTGTGGTGCAAATAAAACAAGAATAGATAATGTTACGGAAGAACAAATTCTTGAACGATTAGCAGCAGATGATTTTACCTCGGGCTATTTCGTATAGATCACAAGTCACAATCAACAGTAAGTAGGGTAGCACGTGAAAAACTATTGTATCAATTTTGCCTACAGAAGGTGATGACCCTAGATGCTGGTGATTATGGCACTCGTAGATTTTTTTGTGAATGGTTTTTGAGGATGTATGAAGGAGCAAACGACTTTCCTAGATATGTTCTATTCATGGATGAGGCATGTTTCACAAGAGATGGATATTTCAATAGTAGGAACAGCCATTTATGGGATGAACAAAATCCGCATGGAATGTTTCGAAAAGGCTACCAACAAAGTTTTCAGTGAATATTCGGGTAGGAATTGTCGAAAATCGTTTCGTTGGACCATATCTTCTTCCTCCCCGTTTCAATGGGCAGGACTACCGAGTGTTTCTTGAACATGTTTCACCTGGGCTATTCGGAGAAGTACCTCTATTGCTTCGTCAAAGAATGTGCTGTCAATATGACGAAGCACCGGCTCATTTTTATCGAATCGTTCATCAATTTCTTGATCAAACATTCCTTGATCGGTGGATAGGTAGACGTGGTTCCATACATTGGCCTGCACGTTCTCCGGATTTAACTTCACTTGACTTTTTCGTGTGGGGATACCTTAAATCCCTAGTGCATGAAACACCTGTAGAATCTATGGAAGATTTGACGGCAATAATTTTAGCAGCATGTACTGTAATACAGGATACACCAGGAATCTTCCAAAGCGTGCGACAATCGTGCCAATTGTGTACTGAACAAAATGGTGGTCCATTTGAACCTTTGCTCTAATGCCTTGTTCATTTCTATGTAGCGTACCCACTAAACCGTTTCTATCATTTAAGTAGATATGAATACACAATAATTGTTTTTCTTCATCAAAAACATGTTGATTGGATAATATTTTCCTTGAGAATTCAATCAGAAATGTCTTTGATAATGATACTTCAACATAAACTTCAACAAATTAAGAGTACTTATCTTCAGTTTTTCGCAAACATTATTTCAGAACTTAACTCTTATCTAAGTGGAGTATTAGGAATTTGAGGTTGGGTTTGTATCAGTGAATCCGCGACATTGATACGCCTATCTTCCTTTTCTCTTTCCTTCTTTCTTCGGTATTATGTCACACTTCTACTATCGTATGCTAGTCAATGGTTGTATGCTTAGATATAGGATTAGTTTTAGGAAGATTTGAGTGGAAGAACCGTTTCTTTCTACCTGGTGAAAGGAGAACTGAACTCTCACATTTTATTTGTCTTACCAATTTACTTACTTTTGTTATGGTGAATGATAAACGAATTATTATTATTCTATAAACATTTATATTGTGCGGCCAGTAAAATATTTAAAATAATGATCAAACCAGTGTATGCCTTTTTGCGCTATTCCCATGGATATCAATATTATTTTCTCTCGCTTTGGTACAATCATCAGCCATTGATCTTTCGACGTTCGTCTGTGCATTTCTTGGAATTTCGTTATGAATCTGCATGTATACAATTTCACTCTCACATTTAAATTAAAGAGTTCACTTCAATCCGGAATAACCGTTTTCTTGTAGGTCAGCCAACGATTTTCTGCGAATCTCAGTTCAATACGTATCATTTCTGCTACACAACTGTCAATAATACGTTCATTCGTGTATAACATACAATTGAGACTTACATCATTGTCAGTGCAACTCGAATATAATATAAACACCTGTTCCGAACCCAATGACTTAGTGTAAATTTTGCACCTGTTCTCATAATTTCCGTAATACTGCAGTGGCGATGAATGGGAGAATGTTTTGTATTGGCTTCAGTTTCATGTTCAACGTATTCCAATAAATGTAACAGCGGGGGATTTGCCCTAAGAAATCACCATATAAATGACATACGTGTTCAAAGATGGTACAATAATTTGGATTCATATGTTCGAAAATATGAATAGGGTGTTCATAAAATCAGATTTAGTTCGATGTTCATAAAATCAGATTTAGTTTTGCCGGAAAAGTAGCTGTTTTCTGTTAGATATTACAAAAAATTACTTCATTATTATCGTAGATAATTGAATTTTCAGAAAAATCGTTTTATTCAGTATTCAACTGAGAATGAGAATGTTTCCCTTTTCAATAATTTGGATTACCCTTTTATCTACACAGAAACATGTTTCGACTACTTAAGAGTACAACTTTTCCCTATTTTCTCCATGATTATACGGGGTGTAGACTACCTTGTTGCACCACCACTAACAGTTGATAGTTCATGAAAAAATAAAAGGAATCTTCCTTCGAAACATGTATAACCTATCAAAAATTTTTGCAATTCCAAAAATTTGTACAAATATGACATTTCTTTTTAATTTTCAACCACTGTAATTAGTTTTAAAATATCATCTTATAAATATTTGTCAAATTGTTCCCGGTTTGTTTTTGATCAGTTATATAAAGCCTTTATTCAGCTTCCTTGAGAATGTGCCTTCTTTCGCCTTCTTGTGAATGGGACCAGCACTTTGTTTGCTAGGATTGACATTGAGTCTCTCGAATCTTCTGATTATGTTTAGGGCCACCTACATCTATGTTGTAACGTTTAGGTACACTGCAGAGCAGTATAAGTTACAAGTTGTATATAAATTACTAATACATGTAACTATATAATTTTTATTATTCTCGTAGTTTAGAAAATATATCTCAAGATAATAATCTTTCATCTACCTATTTTTGTATAAAGTAAATATAAAGGGCCCTGTATTTTGTATTATATCTCTAGAGTAATTATCTGCATTATATGGTAGACTTATTTAAAAATGATGATGACAATATATCAATTTGTTTGTTCGACGATTATTGGCCACCAGCATTAGTGAGGCGAGTATCAGTGGTTGCCTATCTATAAGTTCTAGGAAACTTGTAGGTGTAACTGACATTGTGGGACGACCACATGAAGTCAAAACAGCTGATCGAAACTATAGGTATTGTCATTGAATGTACTCTGTCCTTTTCCTTCTCAATAGATTGGAAAAAGTTATTCGAATGTGAAAAAGAAGGTTGAGAGGCAAATTCAAATCACCCACGGAATTTGGATTTCCGGTTCTCTAGTGAGAAAATTAAAGTGAAGGAGATTTCCGGAAAAAGGTTCTATTTTCGCTGTGAAAGTGATGGCGAGGCCAATCATGTAGTTTTCTCTTCTGGTAGTAGTTTTGAGAAAATACAGGTGCAGATTTTAATACAGTTTCCAGTGGTTATGATTTAATCCATTATCGTATTTTTGATGGTAACTATATGAATGCGATTAAACCCCTCACGAGATTGGATATGGTCGCGCACGAGATTTATACCACGAATTATTAATGGAGAATGACACAAGCCAACTTTGAGAATTAATGAATTCACAGTGTAAATTCCTCTAGATATTTGAAACACCCTTCTTTGTATGAAGGTGGGGGAAATTCACCAACAGAAATAATTTTACAGTAAATATTTTAATATTTCGTTGGTATGAACTCCCATTGTTTCTTTAACCTCTAGCAATTTCGATTCTAAGCTCGTTTACTTTGTTATACAGTATGATCAAGAATATTTAAACAAACTTTTATAATCAAGTTTAGAGCTACGAAACCAGGAAGTACAAATATGTTATACATTGGTCAGGTACAAATCGTATAAATATTATAGGGTTCCTAGTTCTTGGTCCCTGCTTCTTGGTTCCTAATAACGATCCATTTATAATGGTACCTACGGCAGATTAATTCATAGTTCAGGTTTATCAGGAGGTCACATATAGATGACTCAGAATGCTGATGAGTCCTACCTAAGGGCTGATTTGATGTGTTCCTGTAGACATCCAGACTAATAGCAGTGTCAGTGTATACTTATTACTACTCCAGGATTATTAAGGTCAGACTGTTCTGGAATATTTTTTATAACAAATTGCGTTGTCGATATTTAATTCCATTGTCTATTTACATTGTGTATGGATTCATTCATTAGAAATTTGATTCAACTTCATTGTGTTGGTTTTTTTCAAAGGTATAAACACAATTGATAATGCAACAGTGTGTAATATTTCAAAGTTGGGAAATACCCTTTTTTTTTGTTGTCACAGTTTTCTTCTGAAGTACAGAGACCTATATTACATAACTGTACTTATTGATAAACCTTCTCAGCAATGTAAAATTGCATATATGATTACTTTACCGATACCGTTGTTTTTATAAAGTTGATGTTCACATATCAACCTTATTCTAAATTCGAGGAAACGCCTGTATCGATACTATACTTCGAAACGTAACCCAATGCTTGTACAGTAGCGAAAATATCGAAAACCTTTTTTTTCCTTGAATATCTATATGTGATTTTCATAATGTGGGATACCCAATTATTGTGATAACTGGAAATACATTGGATATTAGAAGCAACCAGAGTTTTATTCCTAAAAAAACCCATCCACAGAGTATTCTTTAATTTGTCTATAATTTATGTATACGTTTCAATCTACAAGTTCTCAGTTGTAGTAGATTATTTTTCTAGTTTTATGTTTTACTGAGTGGCGTCCAAAAATAAGAAAAGGGTTACAAAATAATAATATTTAACATCACAATATATGAATCTATTAGGGCCAGTTCCCACACGAGTCTCTTGTTCTGAGTGAATTAGCCGAGGGAAAATGAAGAAACATCTTGTCGCTATATAAATAATGACCACATAACCCGCTACAATGTCAGCCGACATATTTGACAGTTTTCAACGAATCAATATCATTTCTGGCAACATTGATGATCTGCTCCGGGTTAGTACATTTCTTTTCTCATTCTCCGAGTTGGAAATGAGGGAAATTTTGTGGAGATTCGTGAACGAGGAAAGTTACTGGCACAGAACTATACAATGATAAAGAGTAGCACTCTATGATATCATAGCCTAACCATCTCTCGAATCTCGAGGTTTCCAATTCTTAATGGTAGCTTCCCTCCCTGAAATGTTTTTGCTGTCAGTTTTCAATCCAATGAAAATCCTACCTTTTACACATTTGGTACATCTTGTACTTCAATGCTAATAATTCTCAACCGGCTCCTTCGTTTTTTTGTGTTCTTTCACGATTTTCCGAATAGAAAATAAATCCAACCTTTTATACATTTGGTACATCTTGTACTTCAATGCTGAGTTCTAAACCTGCTCATTCGTTTTTTGTTGTCTCCTTTCACGATTTTCCGAATGGAAAATAAATTGATCGTCGAAGTTTGTTCACTGCATGTTCGAGTCCACTCAACACTAGTTAATAGTCGATATATCGAACTCATCAGTCTACATGACGGTACGAGAAATGAGCACGAGCCTTGTATCAAGAAATTCTATCTACTTCCGCAATTTAACCGTTACGGGGACAAGAACTCACCTTTTCCAATTGGAGATTGAATGCCTTTCAAGGCATTGATTTTTCTTTGAGAATGATGCCGATAAAAACATATTTTCATGTAAGCTTAGTGCTGCAATTTGTAATTACATTGATATCCCTTGAATCAAACTATACCCAATTTCATAGATGTTGCAACCGGTTTTTAAGTCAATTTTTCCCTAGTGAAAAGATAACTGGAATAATGGAAAACCAAACATGGTTGATAAAAGTGCAATCAATACTTTGTAAAGTGTATTATAAATAATAAATATTTGGAACCTTGTGATAGGATTTTCAATAATATCATCGAAGGTTATAAAAAATTATCTTCTAGTTCATATCATCAATTCAACTTTCAAAAATGGAATATAACCAAGGCAATGGAAACAAATTATCGTTACTCCTGTTTATAAATCGGGAACCCCCAACAATTGAATAATTACAGACCTATATCGGTGATAAGTCATTTCGCTAAAATCTTGGAGGAACCTTCTTCGATAAACACAATATTATCTCGAGTGACCAGTATGGATTTCAAAAAAATAAATGCACAGAGAATGCGGTTTTTCAGCTATCTGAGGACGTGAACCTTATTCTTGATAAATTAAAAAAATGTCTTGCAGTATTTCGTGATTTAGCAAAGGCTTCCGATACTGTTTCAGACGATATTCTAGTAGAAAAGCTGTCTGATGTAGGTATTCGAGGTCCAGCTCTAGATAATTCGAAATTACTTATCAAATCGTTATCAGCAGGTTAAAATTGATGTTCACTTGAGTAAACTCAAAAATTCCACATAGGCGTTCCTGAAGGTACAGTCTTAGGGCCATTAATGTTCCCTATATATATATATATATATATATATAGTATTTTTCATATTAATGGCATACAGGGACATCATATATCTCATGCAGACGATACCGATATAGTGCTTTCTGGAGATACGTGGGATAATGCATACTCTAAAGCAGAAAGTGATCTGAGTAAAATTCACTCCTGGTTGAACCTGAATCTAGTTAGTCTCAATATAGATAAAACCAAATACATAACTTCTCCACTGTTCGCACCAGATCAACCACACATGCTCAATCTTCGTATCCACAAAGAAAACTGTCCCCAACTTCATGCAAAATGCAATTGTTCCTTCATTGGAAAAACCAAATAGCTGAAATATCTGGGAGTTATATAAGACCAGCACCTGAGATGGGAAGATCATGGAAACCATATCATCAAGGGAATGAGAAAACGTATTCATACATTTTATAATATTAGGGATATACTCACCAAGAAACTCTTTAGAACTTAATATTTTTCCCTAGCGGAAAGCGTTATCAGATATTGTATCGTCGCGTGGGGTGGTACAAATAATTCAATTATACAAAATATACAAACAACTCAAAACACTATACTAAAAAAATTATTTAAAAAAGATATACCTGTCTCCACAAATACATTATACAGTGCCTTTCTTTAATGTCCACCCCCTCTTTCATTTTTTGAATGGGTCAACTAAAAAAATTGAAAGTTGGGATAATGAAATTGATGCATGGATACTATATTTTTGAGTAAAATTGACAGATGAAACTTTCAAGATGGCGACTGGGCGCCATCTGGGAAAAAAAATTGAAAGGGGAGTCTTGTGACACAGCCTTTTGAAGCTCCTGACGAATACTTCACAACCCTAGAATATAAAGTCAATATATCCACCTACTACAAAATGGCGAAACATTCAATAATTACCTGCATACAAACAGATTAATATCGATACATCTAGAAATATTTGTTTTTCTCTGCCATATGGCAATCCCAACAACCCGATAAGGTTCGATAGGTTATTTTTTCTTTAAACCAAAAATGACAAGAAATGTCAGTACGACAACTAACATCATTGTTCAAGTAAAATATTCTCATTTAGTTTTCGGTTTTACTAGTAAATAGGTACCACGTGAACTAACTCTAAAATGGTCAATTCTCGTCCATTGGAAGTAAAAATCGGAGCGATTTTTATTTACGGTGCGACGCGTAACTTTCACGAAACCGGAAGAATTTTAAATGATCGTTTCCCGAATCGTCCTATCTGTAGAAAATATTTAAGGGAACTTGTAACCAAATTTACAACTACCGGTAGCGTACAGAATAAAAAGCTCCCAGGTCATCCGTCCATTCCGGAAGAACAGCAAGTTCAAATAATTGGTGAGATGATAGTAAATCCTCAACAGTCTACTTCCTCCGTCGCGAATGCTTGTGAGGTGTGTCCTACTACTGTGTGGAGACTTTTGAAGAGGAATAAGTATCATCCATACAAAATCAAAATGGTACACCAGTTACCTGAAGATGACCCTGATGGAAGAACAGAATTCTGCGAAATTATGACGGGCAACCATTGCAAGACCTATCTCCACAATATTTGTTTCAGTGACGAATCTACATTTTATCTCAACGGCAAGGTTCACAGACAAAATTGCCGTTGTTGGAGTGACACCAACCTTCACATTTTCCGGGAAACTCATACTCAATATCCAGAAAAAATTCACTTCTGGGCAGGAATTTTGGGAAACCATATTGTAGGACCTCTATTTATTGAACAAAATTTAACTGGGGAACTGTATTTGAATATGCTGGAAAATACTGTTGACCCTCTAATCACCGAAATCGTCGAAACGAATCCTAATGAATTCGATATGGATATTGTATTCCAACAAGATGGAGCACCACCACATTACTAAAGACAAGTAAGAAACTATTTGAATAATACTTTCCCCGGTCGTTGGATTGGCCGTCGAGGTCCTACGGTATGGCCAGCCCGCTCGCCAGATTTGGCGCCTGTAGACTTTTTTATAGGGGTGTTTGAAGCAAAAGGTGTACGAAACTGAACCTGCTTCAATGTTGGATATACGGCAGGGAATAATAAATATTTGTAGAAATATCGACGTTTCTGTGTTCGAAAATGTTCGGCGTGAAATATCGGATAGACTGCTCTTATGTCAAGCAGTTCAAGGCAACCATTTCGAGCATCTTCTGAACTGAACTCAGCTTCTTTCCTCAAATTATGAAAGTTTCATCTGTCAATTTTACTCCAAAATATAGTATTCATCCATCAATTTCATTATCCCAAGTTTCAATTTTTTTAGTTGACCTGTTCAAAAAATAAAAAAGGGGGAGGGGGGGCATTAAAGAAAAGCACCATGTCGGTATGAATGACGGTCGTAGTAGTTGGTGCGTCGCCATAGATAGCTGCTCTAGCCAGACAATCTGCTCTCTCATTCCCTCTGATCCCCGTGTGAGAGGGTACCCACATCAGTTTCAGGGTGATTCCATTTTCGTAGGCTTTCCAGAGTTCCTGTTTTATTGAAATGAGTATGGGGTGGGTGGGATACATTTCCAGCAATGTGCATTAAGCGTACTAAGAGAGTCGGTGATGATGATGCATCGTTTTATTTTCTTGGTGTTAGAGTACTCCATCGCTTAGTTCCCCTGTATGAACTGTGGCAATATGTGGTAGTTTGAATGCTGCATTGTGAACCCATCATTGTGTGACAAAAATGCGATGGTATTGTGATATCCCTAAAGTACTATTCTTGAAAAACACAGGAATGTCAATGTGTGGTTTGGATAGAGTCGCATATAAAATATCTCTCCTTATTTCATGAACCTATGAAGCTGGAGGTTTCTCGTTAAAATAAAATATAGTATTGGGAATTCTTACTCATTGTGAGAACCCTGGTTTTCAAACTCACTCTCTCGCCATGCAATGGGCATCGTGATTCAATTCATGGATATGTTCATGAATCTGTTTACTATAGGATTCCGGATACGGATTGAATTTTCTAGTTGGGAGATTCTGACTTCATGAAATATAATAGAAAAATAGTCTTTTGAGTGAATGAGACAATTCACTTGCAGAATTCTTACATATGATTACCAATTAAAAAACTCACACCCAGAACACAATATAGTTTTTTGTGGTCCAAAATTATTCAAAATGCTTCCAAATCCTCTTAAGTGTATAGTAAATAAAAATCGCTTGAAAAATATGAAGATGTTACTAACAATATTTTAGAGATGATGAACTCTCTTCGACTCCCACTTCAATATCCACCATCCCCATCAAATTATATATGAGTGTAAATATAAAAAAATCCTTTTTTTCTCTCTTTTCCCAATTATTTAAGTCAAAATTGTACCTATAACGGATTATGATGGAAACACAACACAAGCTCTCCCGAGATTAGGCGAATTCATTGTAATCGTTTCTAAACTCTCTATAACAAGAAATGCCTGTAGATGTATTGATATATGAATAAAATAGAAATTGAAAATTGAAAAAAAATTATAATCAGGAATTACTTGTCAGTTCAATTGGGTTATGATATTTTCCAAACTAAAAATTGATTTAATCAATATTTGTGTGTATACCGTGTGAGAGCGTGTTCACCAAATTATATTCGGCTGTAATCATTTGTTGTTTCCCACGTTTTCCCACGTTTCATTATAAGTTTTCCGATTTTATCGCAGATTATTTTATTGTTATTTTTCCTTGATTCGGGCCAATATTTGGAATTGGTAATCTGTTATTTAATTAATATTATTCCAAAACCATCGCATTGTTTTTTTTTATCACAGATTATTTTCTGTTATGTCATTTTGTTCCATTTCATGTAGTTATCCTCAGTGGATTTCGAATCATATCATGACAATTTGAATCTTATGATCCAATACCTTCCTTGTAGATTGTGGGTACAATGTTCAGTGTTTCCCAATGAATTTTAGTTCTACAAGTTATCTTGTATCTGAAGAATGAAAAATCACCATCTGATCGGAAACTACTTATATCATTGCAGAAAAACTAGCAACACCTATAATATTTTGAAAATGAATAAATTCAGATTACAGCGCTACAAATCAACTGAATATGTAATACATATCACTACTCTCTATCAAGATAAGGAAATATATTGACAAGAAACTTTCGTGATTATGTATATTCATGGTTATGAAAAGCGCATTTGATAGATACTATCGGTCACGATCAGCTAGAAGTTCTTGCGAGTACTGGATTCAGAGGTGTACCCTATCAACTATTGCTATCTCGATGAATCAACACAATGCGTGAAAATCAAAGACATCTTCAGTGAATTTCAAAACAGTCAATTATAACGTACCTCAAGGTACTGTTTCAGGTCCGATCCTCTTTAACATTTTATATGGATGATCTTTTCACATTTGATTCAGAAGGGGATATAATTGATTTCGCAGAGAAACAATAGTTGTTTCTCATTTAGAATCATATGGCTATGGAAATATAACGAAATGTCAAAGCAATCATTCAATGGTTCGAAGATATATTACAATATATTTCCAAATGCTTTGAATGTTTTAAGCGGGCTTTCCCTCGATTGATAAGGGAAAACGTACAAGAGATCAATAATCAGGAATTTATCTGAATTATTTGGAATTATTCTATGATTTTTCATGAATGATTTATTAGGAATAGCCCGCATTCGAAGTGGATCCACTTTGCTATACAAGATGCAAATGATTCTACTCGGCACCAAAACCACCCAGTCATCCTTTTGTAATTGCTGTTATAAATTTAATAACGAATAATATTACATTTTTTTGCCCAGTCATTGTTGTACAACAGGTTAAGCGTCTTTGTGCAAAGTGTACCGAATTATAATTTGGGTAACCTGTCGATTTCAAAGGTTACATCTGCAGGTGCTCGACTAATTAGGATGATAAAAGGTTGTGAGTTGAGCTCCGAAAAAATCATAAATTTCATGATATTATTGTGGTCAAATAATTTCAGGCAAAACCTACCGAGAGTTCTTACGGAATATGAATTCCTGCTGGTTGTATTTTGCTGGAATCAAATGAAAATGTGAAATGATTATTGATTTCAACTATACGTCGACTTAACGAATATTTTCAACTTTATTCATAATCATAACGTGATAAGTTTTAAATATTTAACTTCTAAAATCTCAATTTTGATTCTAGCTATACATTTTGAAATAAGTCATGGTAATTACATCCCTGTTCTACAAATTTCAGGCGTAAGTGAAAGTTTTGCCTCAAATTATTTGTCCACTGTAATAGTTATATTTACTATGGAGTTTTTTTTTTAATATTCAAATATATTTTATAATTTTTTTCATTGTCCGATATGTTATCGATGAGAGGCCCTCGGGTTTGTAAGATCGTCGCCCTTAGGACATAAACATATACTTAATACCCTTGGTACATCATAATAATAATAATAATATTAATAATTTCTTTATTTTCACAAATTAATTTGCACATCAACAGTGTGAAAATACAAATAAAAAATAGAAAAACGTCAATAAAATCAAGCAATAGTCGAAAAGAGACAATCTAAAATATCTGGATGTACTTAGGAACATCACATACACGTCACAAACAATAATAAGAAATAATATAAAAATATGACAATAACTAACTCTAGGTGTATACAGTGCATTCCATTTAAAACAAGCCACCCTGAATAACTTTTGATACAATGATTTTCAGGAAAAATAAAAAAACACGCCAACAATAGTATACAGGGGGACACATTTTGACATATTCACATTCGATGTTACTTCCACTATCGCACCCCCAGAGCATGTCACCATTTTTTTTTAAATGGATCACCCTATATTGTTTCGCATTATCAGATGCTCCATGATGAGCAGATTTCAACAAAGTATAAAACATATGGTCTGACGCATATGGTTCGGGAGCTACAAATTATTTGGTTGAAAACGAGCCACCCTGAATAACTTTCGAAACAATGATTTGCAGTAAAAATAAAAAAACAGGTCAACAATTTATACAGGAGGCCACATTTTGAAATATTCGTTCTAGAGACAAATGAACAATAAATCAGAAAAAGATATTTTTTATTAAATTCTTGAATCAAAATCTGATGACTTGACAATGAGAAGAAAAAAAATTTCTATAGTGAATGTTCAAAAACGTTTCCACCAACTTCCATACAATGGTACAAACGAGCTTCCATTGCCGCCCTCACATGGTTGAGAATCTCGGGAGTTATTTCTCTGCAATGCCCAATGATATTCTCTCTCAAATCTTCTAATGTTGTACACTTTAGACTTCAAATGACCCCATAGAAAGAAATCTACAGGAGTGAGATCCGGAGATCTTGGTGGCCATTCTGTAGGACCTCTTCTGCCAATCCAGCGACCAGGAAAATGATCATCCAAAAATTGTCGCACTAGAACTGCAAAATGAGGAGGTGCACCATCCTGCTGAAAAACTATTCCTTGTTCGAATAAATTCATATCCTCCTCAATTGCCCTATTGATGCACGGTATTACTCGATTCTCCAACATATCCCAAATATTTCTCACCAGTCAAATTACCATCCATAAAAAAGGGTCCTATGATGTGGTCACCTGAAATTCCTGCCCAAACATTCAGTTTTTGAGGTCGTTGGGTATGAACTTGACGGTATAAATGAGGATTCGTATCACTCCAATATCGACAATTTTGCCGATTCACCTCCCCATTCAAACTAAACGTACTTTCATCCGAAAAACAAATTTTATTCAAGAAATTCTGATGCGAGTTGATCCGTACAGTGAGACTTTCACAAAACTCGATACGTCTATCGAAATCATCTTCGTTCAATTCATGAACTAGTCTAATCTTATAGGGATGAAATTTGTACTAATGAAGGATCCTGAAAACATTTGTTCGACTGATTCCTGACTCTCGAGATAACTTAGTAAGAGATTGCGTATTTTCCATTAGTCCAACGTGCCCTAAAACTGCAATAGAAATAGCTTCATCGTTGACAACTCCTGAACGGTTATGCTTTTTATTGCTAACAGATCCAGTTTCCATGAATTTGTTCAATAATTCCGAAACGTATTTGTGTCGTACATTTCTTCCTGGATGATTATCATTGAAAATACGGGCAGCAGCTCTAGCACTATTTCCATTCTGGTAGTACAAACTCACTATTTCAATCCGTTCTCCAAGCGTATAAACCATTGCTTCTCAAGAATTCACAAAAACAGAAACACCAATTGTAACTTCACCTGGAAGGTAATCGTTATTGTAGAATGAGACAAATACAAAATGAAGAGAATATCGAATTCAAACTTAACTAGGCAAAATAAGACTTTTTTGAAGTATACTTCAAAAAACACCTATGAAACCTAGGTAACAGATTGTACAGAAGTTCATTCAGGGTGGCTCGTTTTCAACTCAAATAATTTGTATCTCCCAAACCATATGCGTCAGACCATAATTTTATACTATGTTGAAATCTGCTCATCATGAAGCATCTGATAATGCTAAACAATATAGGGTGATCCATTTAAAAAAAATGGTGACATGCTCTGGGGGTGCGATTGTGGAAGTAACATCAAATGTGCCCCCCTGTATGCTATTGTTGACGTGATTTTTTATTTTTCCTGAAAATCATTGTACCAAAAGTTATTCAGGGTGGCTCGTTTTAAATGGAATGGACTTCATAAAGAAAACGTACACGTTACAAAACAAGTTACGACAGAAATTCCACAACAGTGAAGCAGTTTTTTGACAATAAGAGCTGCTTAGCTTTTGTCTTGAAAATATAAAATAATCAAAATAATAAAAAGCTATTTTGTACACGCTCCACAAAATACAAATTGGGAAACTGAAAAGCGGACTTTATGAAAACATTTTGCCTCTTTGCTCGGTATTATTTATTTGCCATCAATATTAGTTGAAATGTTAATATTTTCTCATGACTAGTGTGGATAGGAGAAAATCAGTGAAAACGGTAGAGAGATCTGCGGCTTTTCAGTTCTGTTAATTTGGAAAGCTAATACGAAAGAATATATACATACAATCTTCCACTTCTCTTTGATTGTTTTCCGTGTTTTATACCTATCTATAATAATGATAAAATCAACTCACAACTTTTCAACTGTTTCAGTTATCTGGTTTAGATTTCTAGTGCTTTTTATAAAATGAAAGGAAAAAGTTCCGTTTCGAAATCCACGAGTGATTGGATCACATTGAAAATGGGGTTGACTTCCTTCCTTGTACTCCGCATCATGATACACTTTGTCATTTTCTTTATCGTTACATAAAATAATACAATTACTCTTTGTTCGCCGAACTGTTCGCTGCCTTACAGATCCTATCATACTGTCATGAACAAGGCATAATGGAGATGTGGGTTTCGGAATGATTACAAAAATTGCAGTATCTGAAAAATAACATGCAAGTCATCCCACACATCACTGCCATAAGTATCTCTCGGAAAAATTGCAGCGTACATGTGAAATGTAACATATAATGTAACTGTATTATAATGAGTCCATGAAATCGTTGGCATATTTCTTGTTGCATAAGGTTCGACGATTCAATTGAGAATTTATTTGACGGGTATATATTGATAGAATTTTTACTGATCAATATCAATATTTCTGATATCATCCAAGTTTATTTTTAATTTTGGCACATTGTTTTTGAATATCCTCAATATCAACGTATAAAGATTTACATTCCAGAATGGAAAGATCTTTTAAACCATATAACACTCAAATGTTTCTATAAGAGAAAATATTATTGAAAATTTACACTAAAAGACGTGACATTTTCCTTGTACTACAGTCAGGATATTCTTTTTATCCAGGAGCCATTTTTCGAGTCCACTTTGAGGGGTCGAAGAAAAAATAGAGAAAACGTTGAACAGAACCAAACAGCATAGTAAAGAAAGAAATATCGGTAATAGGTGTACCGCAAGTTTTTATGTTATTTTTGATTTTTATTTAGAGCAACGACACACCCGTTAAATGGATATTTGATCTTGAAATCAATATAAGTATAAGAAAAAAATGATTTTCCCAGCAAGTTATAATTTCAGTATATTATCTACCCTTGTTATTCGATATACTTCAATATTATCGAGGTTCTTCAACTTTTTTTCCAACATGGAATATAACGATATTACTCACATCAATTTTCTTCTGATGCCATAGGGTTGTATACGAAATGGAGCTCGGAAAATTGAGTTTACCACCATTGCATATTTCAGAAAATTAAATTACTGAAATGCATGAAACTTTTGCTGCAGCAGCCCCACAACTGCGCTGCAAAAGTATCTGTGGCTAATACTACCTTAATTTTTATTCCCCGTATAAAGTAAACAGTGCTTCTCAAAAGTCGATTATAATAAACTAGTGAAATTTGGAAACTGAATATTAAAGGTTGTAAACTTCCCTACTAGTGATGATAGATGAGGAAATCGTCAAAGATGACGTCACAAGGCTATTGTGACCAATAATTTTAAATGGAACCCTACGGCAAGCGACAACTCTTTTAAAAGGTATCGAAAAACCTATTCAATAATACTTATTTTGTTTGTGTTTATGGCACTTTTAATGGCTCATTAGTAAACACTAAAATTAAAATTCCATTCAGTATGATATTAATTACAGATTTAAGAATCAGTATCTACTTAAAGGAATTGCTCGAAGTGACCTCCATTTACTTCCTGACAGTGAAATATCCTATTTTTGAACTCTTCTCGTACTTTTGCAAATGTGTCTGCGGAAACAGCCTCACATTGTGCAACAATACGTTGTTTTAAAACGTCAATATTGTCAGGTTTGGTGGCGTAAACCTCCGATTTGAGGACCCCCACAGAAAAAAATCCAAAGGTGTGAGGTCCGGTGATCGAGCTGGCCATTCCGTTGAACCTCGTCGTCCAATCCATCTACCACGATACTACTCATCTAAATACCGTCTTACTGCACCGCAATAGTGTGGAGAAGCACCATTCTGTTGGAATGTTATTTCCAAATTGCCGAATTCATCTAGATAATCTTCCAAAATTTCAAGGATTAACGGTTCTATTGCGTTTTGCAACAGCTCCAGATAAACCTCACCAGTTAAATTAGTATTTAAAGAAAGGGGCCCAACGATGTGGTTTCCCAGGATACCTGCCCAAACATTCACCTTCTGGGGAAATTGGGTATGTGTTTCACGAAACAGGTGAGGATTTGCGTCACTCCAATACCTCTCATTCTGTGTATTTACATTTC
Source organism: Gonioctena quinquepunctata (assembly GCA_018342105.1). Taxonomy (NCBI): domain Eukaryota; kingdom Metazoa; phylum Arthropoda; class Insecta; order Coleoptera; family Chrysomelidae; genus Gonioctena; species Gonioctena quinquepunctata. The sequence continues at coordinate 34,223 of JAFIRS010002508.1, forward strand.
CATTTAGATAGAAAGTACTTTCGTCACTAAAACAAATTGTTTTGACATAGTCTGGCTGTTGATTAATTTTAGTTTCCATATTTTCACAAAATTCTAGTCTTCGGTCTGGGTCGTCGTCTGAGAGTTGATGAACCATTTTTAATTTGTATGGATGAAATTTGTTTTTTTTCAACACCCTGTGTACTGTACTTCGACTGACTTCACAGGTAGATGCAAGGTGAGTTGTTGAAGAAGTAGAAGTAATAGTTATTACTTCTACCCAGTATATCAATTTTTTTCTCATCAGAAATGTGTGGTTTGCCAGATCGTTTCGCATCATCAATACTACCCGTTGTTTCAAACTTACGAAGAAGCTCCCTTAAATGAGTCCTCGAAACGGGGCGATCGGGAAACCTCTCATTGAAAATGCGTTCTGCTGCATGAATATTTTGTTCAGTTTCACCAAGAATTAGGATCGCTGCTACTTTATCACCTAAAGCACATACCATTTCGCACCTAAACGCTCGGCTCACAACAGTTTAACAAATTATTAAAATGTACAGAAATATTAAAAGTACCAAAAGCTGCTAAAACAGTTTAACGTTCGATCAACAATACACAAATTATTAAATGTACAAAAACTTGGACAATTACAAAAACAACTATCCAGAGGCGGAGCTTGAATTTGGAATTTTAGAATTAACTGATTTAATTGATCACAGTTTGCGTTTTTTATAAGCGAGTTGCCAAAACTGCCATTAACAGAAACAAAATTAGTATCATTGAATAGGTTTTTTCTATACCTTTTAAAAGAGGTGTCGCTTGCCGTAGGGTTCCATTTAAAATTATTGGTCACAATGGCCTTGTGACGTCATCTTTGACGATTTCGTCATCTATCATCACTAGTAGGGAAGTTTACAACCTTTAATATTCAGTTTCCAAATTTCACTTGTTTATGTATAATCGTTCCAAAAATAAGAGGGGGGGAGGGGACTTTTGAGAAGCACTGTATATAAACATAGCTGAACATCTGGCATACCTGGTATATTTTTCAATAACTTCCGGGAAATATCCCTCAATTTTGAAATTGGCAACTATCATTCCTGTCTATAAAAAAATTACCCTGAAAACATAGTCAATTACAGACCAATTTCTATTTTGAGTGTGTTTTCGAAAGTTATTGAAAAGGTAGTCTACAACAGAATATACAATTTCTTATCCAAATTTGAGACACTCTCTGAATACCAACATGGCTTCCAAACGGGCAAATCAACCCAATCGGCAGCGTGAAGCTTAATTGAATATATATATATATATATATATATATATATATCAATCTCGATAGCGGTAAACACGTTGCAGGAATCTTTTTTCATTTGTCCCGCGCTTTCGACTCCATAAACTTGAACTTCATCGAGAGTGAGATGTATAACTTTGGATTTAGAGGAGTCTTCTTGGAATAGATATGTGATTTATCTACATGATAGACAAATGTTCGTGAAAGTAGAGAATCATTTTTCTAGTATACATTTTTTGGAGATAGGTGTGCCGCAGGGTTCGGTATGGGGTCCGTTAATACTCTTATTGTTTGTCAAAGATATGCCTCATCATATCACTACTGAATCGTTATCTCTATTCGCTGACGATGCTTCACTAGTAGTCACGAGTCACAATCGTGAAGATTTAGCTTTGACCACCAAACAAATAATGGAATCTTTCAACAGTTGGTGTCAACAAAATTGTCTGATTTCTAGGCAGCCATGTATCTTGAACAACTGCAAGAAACATTGTGTGCAGCAGTCGAAAGTACCATCCACATACAATTTCTGGCTTAAGCAAAGCTGCTTTGATGATGTAAGATTCATTGGTGTATTTTGACGATACTTGGTTTTATAATCATGATGTGATTCGGTATGGATGGGTAGATAACTCAAAAAGCTGATGTCTTCAAGCACCATTTTCTAGAGGAAAATAGATAATTATTGTACACGCTAGAAGTTAAAATGATTTTGTACCGAATGCTATCTATCCAAACAAATAAAAAATGTTTAGCAGATTATCATGAGGACATAACTGCACCTTTATTCGAGAAATGGTTCAGTGAACAATTGTTACCAAATATACCACCAGATTCCGTTATTGTGATGGAAAATGCGTCGTACCACTCACGTCAAAATGTAAAAATACCCCTCAAAAATGACAAAAAAGAGGCCAATTTGAAATTTTTGCCTTAAAAAAATTCTAATATTCCCCAAAAGGCCACGAAAGGGGTATTACTATTACTGAGAAATATAAAGATCTTTTAATGGTTATTATATCAAGAATTTTTTTAATTCCCAATTATTGGGAACGTTATTTGAATTTATTTCTATTGTATTGTAAGAGGATTGGAATGAGTCAGTTACACATTCATTCACCCCTATTAAGATATTTAATCTAAAGACAATTATATTTTAAGACTATTTGTTGGAAATCAATAATTGAGCTTGATAAACAACCTATGACTATTAAATACTGTGATAACTTAAATCAGTTCAAAAAGCTTTTCAGAAATTGTTTTTTAACTAATTGTAGGCGTGTTTGTCATTTATTTTATTTTATTTTTATAATTTCGTACCTAATTCAAAATTTATTTAATAAGGTTCAGGTTTCCTAGGTGTATATAATAAGGTTTTAAACAAATACTGATTGCCAACTTATATAGCGCTGATGCTACTAAATAAATACATTATTATTATTATTCAGAACACTGAATAAATAGTGACGCTTGTTATTTCTTTTTTTTTCTGATACTTTTTATATCTTAGATCGCTTAGTGATAACATCTGCCGGTACCAAGCCTGGAAAAAAAAAGTTCGATGGGAAATCAAATAAACAAATTATTATGATTTTTTCGGCACATTTAACTGACTTCGAAAAAACACATTTGAACAAAAACAGGCAGTGTTACATTGGAAGTACAAGAATAAATATCCGCCTATCGTCGGCATGTTAGGTCAAAGCGGCAAACCCTATAATCTTTTGCTCGGGTGTATCAGCCTATCCAACTGAGAATGGATATACCATACCCCTGGAGCAAGTTGGTGATTCACTATTTATGTACAATCTTATACACGATTCCATATATTTTCATTGTACCGCGAATACCCATTCGATACTTTTCATTCATTTGCTTGAAGATGGCATTTTATTGCTTCTAATTGAATCCGGTTCATAATATTGAAAAGAAAGAAAACTAGTTTTTTTCCTCCTATCCATTTTATCTAAGTTTGTTCAAATATTTATTGTTCTGTTGTATATTTTTCGTTTCTATTGAATTATAGCTGGGCCCTATATCCCAATCGAGTGGAATAAGTACCAGATTGAGTGTTTTTTATACCTTCCTCACATACTCAAATGTGATAGGTTTGTGTATTTTTTATTCAATTCGCCTCTGGGACCAGGCATTAAATGTCCGATATATTTATTACCAATAAAATCCTTCATTATGACACAAACTTCAGGTATCTATTCATACCAGGAGTAATATTTCTCAAATCTATTAATTTGAACTGTCTAGAATGGGAATTTACGGTACGGCTCGTTATTAGCATTTTTATGAATCTAATTTAATAGTCCCTTATTTCAGCTTTCACTAAACTAACAGTGTTTTGCTATTGGATCCTCCAGAGGCGTGACATGGCTTTCGGAGATATTTAACATCTATTTTTTCTCATTTAAGTATTCGAAAGGGATAGAATGAAAATATGAAGCATTTTTGATTCGATGACATAAAGGAATATAATAACATACATGATAGTGACGCGCATAAAACTGTATAAACCCAATATTGATATAATTCATCCACCAACTCACTTAGTTAATCTATCTATCTTCCAAATAAGGAGTTAATTGTGTTCATTTCCTCATGTAATAGAAGCACTCCAACGAAGTCATTGTTTTATAGACTGGAGTAATTGCTAATTAAAGAGCCGTTTCTGATAAAATCAATGAAAAAAGAGACATAATGAAAAAAACGGACGAACGGAGGTCAGAATACAACAGTTACAGAAATACACTGAATAACCTTTTAAGAAATACAAAAAATATGTATTATGAAAATAAATTGAAAAAAAGCTGTAATTGTAAATAACATGACGAATTATAAATGACGTTACTAACAGAAATAACATGAAAAAACATGCAAAGGATACAGGTATTTTAAACAGCAAACAAATTCAATGAATACTTCATTAAAGCTGGAGAGGAATCAGTTGAAAAACTCTCATTACTCATCTTTAGGTAAAACAGTGAACAAATCTTTATATTCCACCCTTATTCTCTTTCCTATAGACGGAAATGAATTAATATATACGATAGCTGATATCAAGAATGCATCTACTGCAAGTTCGAAAGGTATTTCTAGAAAATTCTTCAAAGACTCTCATATTCATTTTTTAACACTATTATTACACATTCTGAACTAAACTTCAACAAGCGGATTAGTATCTACACGATGGAAAGAAGCAATAGTTTCACCTATATATAAGGGCGAAGATCATAAAAATACAAACAATCAGACCCATTTCTATTATAAATAATTTTGCGAAAACTTTTGAAAAATGCTGTTTAAACAGAATGAAGAAATTTTTTGACAGACAGTATGGATTCAAAAGAAACTGAAACTCAAAAACCGTGGTTTTGGACTTGATTAAAACCATTGTGATCTCATCAGATGAATCGAAGAAAGGCATGTCTGTCTTTCTAGATCACATACTTCTAGACAAATTATGTAATAACTGTATCCGCAAAATACTATTCTGAGAATAATAGTGAGTAAAAATCGTCTATTCTCCTCGCTGAAAATGTATGTAGATACAAAAGATTTCAATAAACGAGTCTTCTATGGACTCTTGAGAGACCGAAAAAATCTTATCTGATAAATCATGAACACGTCAAAATGAAAACTGGACACGCAACACAAAGATATTATGGACCAAAGTTCTATAATTTATCATCACTTCAACTGAGGAAAATATCCGACATAATTGAATACAAAATCAAACAATATATTCTGAATAACCCCAAGTTGTCCCACTTCTAATAACGTTTTCATTTTTCTTTCTATTTTTCTCTATTCTTTCAATTATGTTTCTCACCTTTACTTATATAATTTATCTCTGACACAAATACTCCTGGTATACCAGCGAATTCCCGGAAGGATAACAAAACTTGATATTGTAAAAACTTCAGCAGCTTTGATTTGCTCACAGATGAAATGGAGAATATTAATGTCATTACAATCTTCACTCATAGTAGCATGAACATCGTTATTACCGATATAATACTTGAATAAATTGAAAATTGAACATCAGACCCTTACTTTTGTATACAAAATGAACAGGGGTAGCGCAAAAGCTCATCTGCAAGATAAAGTAAGCAACAATTTTGTAGTTCTTTGTTATGAAACTACATTCTACAAGTTCGGAAAACTATCCTCGAAACTCCATTTCTATTAAAAGCTTGTAGGCATTCAATAAGTTACCTCCAGAAATGAAGGTGTGGGCTCTCTCAAGATGTTCAAAGACACACAAAAAAAAAACCCGCCATTTGTTGATAAATTTTTTATAAACAAATTTATTATTTCAATATTTTTGAAAACATTTTTTCCACAACAATTACAAATATTATGATTTTTGAAAAACAAATGTTTTCTTACTAACAATTTTTAATTGTTTATAATCGTTTTTTTTATATTTCTATTGTTTGAATAATTAGTTAAGGAATTATTTCTTTTCTTAAAATCATAATTGACAGTCCTCTATGAAGTAACAAAAAAATAATTTTTTTTACACAATTCCATTGTTTATTAACTACCAATTTTTATAAAAATTTTTTTTTTTTTTTTTCAAAATTCACAAAAACAACCATATATAAAAAATAGGAAAAAAATTTCCAATTTTTTATTGTACTTTGGGAATTGGAATTGGGAAAAATTGGGAATTCATTTTTTCTATACTTTGTTGTATATGGTTGTTTTTGTAAATTTTAGGAGTTTCAGAAAAAAAATCTAAAAAGTTAAAAATTTGTTTGTAACAAATTGGTAGGTTAATAAACAATGGAATTGTTGATAAAAAAAAATGTTTTTTGTTACTCCAGAAAGAAGTCAATTATGATTTTTAGAAAAAAAAAACCAACTAATTATTTTAACAATAGAAATATAAAAAAAACGATTATAAACAATTAAAAATTGTTATTTAGGAATTTTTTTTTTTTCAAAAATCATAATATTTGTAATATAATGAAGTTGTAAAAAAAAAAAATTTCAAAAATATTGAAATAATAATTTGTTTATAAAAAAATTATCAAAAATGGCGGGAATTTTTTTGCAAATAATTTATATCTTGTATTATAAAAAAACGATAATATAATATTAAAAAAAAAATTTTTTCAACAACATTACTTGGATTTTTTAGTTTTTGTTCAAGTACAAAAATTATTATAAACAAAGTATGAATATTTTTTGAACTTTCATGGCATGATCTTATGTATATAAGAAAGGCTCTACGAAGCGAAAAATTTTTACGACAATTATTTAAACATTTTTTTTCATTTACAATTAAGACAGAAGTTCGAGAAAATTTTGTTAGTTAACAATCGTTTAACTTGTTGAAAAATAAACTTTTAGTAGAATTTCCAACGGGAATGAATTATTTATAGTGTTCCGAATACACAATAAATATTTCAAATTAAAAAAAATATATTTAATACCTTAAATAAATTAATTAATGTGTCTTACTCGCTTTTGACGCCGCGCGCGCAACCTAAAAATTTCCAGCGTTAAATTAAAATCATAAATAATGGAGATAGAGTTCCGGGAGAGTTTTTAATTGGAAATTTCCTCCTCTTTCAGAATCTTTTTTTGAAATTTCTTAATTATTAATAGTTTATGAAATATTGGCAAAAAACGAAATGCCATTTTTTTTCATCTTCAATTGTTTATAACTTTTGCAATTTTGTATGTGCTAATACACGCTTCTGGAACATTTTTCTAGGCGTTATTCCGGATCCAATGAGCTATCATGCATAATTTTAAGAGCAGTATCTCTATTTTACACCATTTTCAACTTGTCGAGTAGTCTAATTTGTTGGATGGAGGCAACTCCTAGTATTATTCATTTCTGAAACTCTTGTGTGCACAAAATGTTATATATTATTCCACATTTCTCAACTGTACTTTGTATTGTTGTATTTGTATACCTGATGCATTAGTGAGTGAATATTGGATACAGATATAGTTTTTGCAGAGAAGATAATATCTTCAAGAAATATCACTTGTGTTTATAAAGTCGTATTTGAAGAGTTATTTGTAATAAAATAAACACAGTAACGTATAAGGGATGTTTGTTGGATGGCTTGGAGGAAACGTATATGAAACTGACACAGCGGTTGAAGCACAATCAACTGAAAATCATCCAGTATTTAATAACTAATTATTAACTATTTTCTAACACAATCCAAAATTATCTTACTCGGCTGGTTAGCGAAAAGATGACGTTGTGTTCGCTCAACTCTCAGGCTGGCACAGCCGTTTCATTAATGTTTATCCAGAATTGTTTGGAAGATGATTCAAATGCTCAAATTTATAACTATTCAATAACTTTTTTTGACATGTTTTTTGGGTAACCTTCCACAGTCTGAAAATGAAAATAAAATTAGAAAAATGTAGAAAGGGCAAACTAATTAGTTCACCCCGATAAGTTACTTAATTCAAAAGATACTTCTCTATACAGTTTTCGATTGACGTTTTGGGGACTATATCTGCCCCCGTTCTCAAAATCTTCTAAATCTCCTTTGATTGTTCGAATAATTTGGATTTTTTCTTGCAGAGTCTTTCTCGCTTTTTCAACTGACGGATGTCAATTGAGATCTGCCAAAAAAGTTTGAGAGTGACGTATTGCTCATTTGATATATGGGGTGTTGTTCAGATCAGTTTATTAGCATTCTACCATATATCACTTCCTCTCTGAGTAGAGGTAACCATGTATGGTCCATTTCAACAGAATTTGTTGAAAAGCAGTTGTTATTGGAAATAAGAATACAGGCCGTTTCTTTCAATTTTCTCCTCTCTTGATGTGGTTCTTTCATCAAGATTTTTGACCTATTCCATTCAATCGTATGATCACCGTTGGATGTGAGGATATGTTCTGCAATTTTTGATCCGGTTATTTGTCGATTTCTGATGTGACTCTGATGTTCACTTTGGCGCACTTCCAATGGTCTTGAAGTTTCACTTATATAACTAACACGAACAAGGTATGTTGTAAACACAGTTTTTTGTACTTTCTTCTGCGTTCTTTGGTTTTGTTTGTGTTAGTATAGATCTCAGTGTGTTTGTTGTTCTAAATGATGTTCTCACATCATACCTATGTCCAATTCGTTTGTTCTTTTCAAATAATCCAGGGACATAAGTTATTTTATTGGTTGTGAAATGTCTAGGTGGTGGGAGTGCTCCTGTTGGTTGTGTTGATTGGTTGTTGGATGGATTTTTATTTTCAATGTCAGTGATTGATTTTTCTACAAACTGATCCGGATATGCATTTTCCTTGAGAACATATTTTATGAGGTTTATTTCTTCCTGTAGATTCTGGTTGGAATTGCAAACTGTTTGGGCTCGATTATAGAGACATTTAACTATGCCTTTTTTCACAATTTTTACTATTTTCATTGGCATATTCAGGGAACGAGAAGTTACTGATAAATCGAATCATATTTCTATAGGAAATATAATTTGGTGAACGCAGTAACTTATCGGGGTGAACTCATTAGTTTTCTACACTTGTATAGATTTTCCTGATTATATTTTCATTTTCAGACTGTGGAGGGTTACCCAAAAAACATGTCAAGAAACGTTGTTCCTCCACAAAAAACACATTTATTCAAGATTTAATAACTCTCAGAAACTATATGACTAGCTCGAATTCAAACAAAATTGTAAGAGTTTGATACATAAAAATTCATTTTCGTGACTGTACTAATCATTATCTCCACCACAATCACTAAAAATGAACGAACAATGCCCTATTTTTCACGCTTCTTGGAAATAGTAAAGTTGTGCTGGAAAAAATATCGAATAAAAATTATAATGGAGTCGGAAACTGCAGATTTGTACACAAAACCTAGTATAAAACGGTGTCAACCCTCTACTATTTAAGACTGCAGCACAATCACTCAAAATGAACGCAGGATACGTGTTGGTTTTTCTAGAAATAGTGAAGTTGTGCTGGTAAATATATCGAATTAAAATTATTACAGAGCTGGAAATTGCAGATTAATAATATAAACATTCGGTTTTGTGACTCTACTATTCAATAACTCTATCACAATCACCCAAAATCAACGAGGAATGCTTTGTAGTTCATCACTTTCTAGAAATACTGAAGTTGTGCTGGAAAATATACCGAACAGAAATTTTATCATAGCCAGTAACTGCAGTTACAATTTGTTTTCGTAACTCTACTAACAAAACCAATCACTCAAAATGAACGCAGAATGCTCGGGTGGTTATTATTGTAAGAAATTGTGAAGTTTTGCTGGCAAATATATCAAATTCAAATTATAACAGAGCTGGAAACTGCAGATTCGTGACTACTATTCAAAAACTACAGCACAATCATTCAAAATGAACAGAGAATGCTTTGTTGTTTTTCATTATCTAAAAATAGTGAAGTTGTGCTGGATGAATACATGTAAATTTGTTTTCGTGACTCTAATATTTAATAAATCCACCACAATCAATCAAAATGAACAGAGAATACCTTTTTGTTTATCATTGTCTAGAAATAGTGAAGTTGTGCTGGAAAGTTTATCGAATAGAAATTATAACATAGCCAGAAACTTCAGATTGATACATTGAAAACTGTTTCGTGACTCTACTATTTAATACTCCAGCGCAATCACTCAAAATTAACGGAGAATGCTTTGTTGTATATCATTTTCCGAAAATAGTAATGTTCTGCTGAAAAATGTTTCTAATAGACAACTCGTTTAATAACTCCAGCACAATCACTCGTTCACTTTGAGTTACTCTAGTGAAGTTTTTAAATAGTACAGTCACGAAAACGAATTTAGATGTATTAAACTCCTTAAATTCCATTTGAATAGGAATTTGTCATATTATATGCGAGAGTTAGTACAAAGTTAGAAATTTGAGCATTTGAATAATCTTCATAACTTGAGAGTTAAGCTAGCACAACAGAATTTTAACTCTAACCAGGTGTGTTGGAAAATTTTGGTAGAAAATTGTTATTGAATACTGGATGATTTCCAGTTGATTGTGTTGGAAACAGCTGTTTCAGTTTTATATTTTTTTGGACGAAGATTTCCAGTGGCAAATTTTGAACATGTGCACTTCTCCACTGAAAAATATTTATGTACACCGCTTCATCTAGAGGAACTTAGCATTCATTCAAGCTGATTATTTTCAGTTTTTTTGTTCCTTTCCGATACCTTCATTATGTGGAAGCCATTAACTGTCAATATAACTGTAATTATTTGGCTGGTAATTCCGTCTCCATGAGCGTAGAATCGTAAAAACATCTGAAACTTGATGCACCAATGTGAACAAAACATTCATCCAATTCATTCGTGCTCTTACCTAAAGAGGATATTTGTTTTTATTGTGCAACATATTGAATTATTTTTTATAATTGGGTAGGTTTGAGTTTGAAACACATGCTTGTTCACAAAATGAGCAGTACGAATTTTCAATTCCGATTAGTTTGGAGATTGGAAACAAGCAAAAATTTCGTTTATATTTTTTCCATGTTCTGGAGAATTGCATGATTTTTCTCCACAAGAGATGGTATGCGATCGCTGTGATGAAATTGACTCATATGTCTAAACATAGTTATAAAATTACAAAATGTCACATTGAATGGAAAATATCACACTTTTTCTAAAGCGTTTATTGAGTTTCTTCCAATTATGATTATTTCAAATTTTAGTAAAAAAACCACATATGAAACAAAATAGCTCAGTTTGTATTTCTCCGAAACATGTCTTAGATTTGCAAAAATTTATGAGGTGAAGATTTTGTTCGAATCAAAAAGTAATTTAGTTCAATAATTTGGACGAACTAAGTTTTGCAATTTCGAGTACCACGTCATATTACATAGTAAATATTTTGAAGATTTGCGTATATTTTTGACCTGCTTGGTTACAAGATATATTCATTCGTACATACGAAATATTTCCCATTTACTAGAACTCTGAAAGAAAAATCAATCATGCCTCAAATAATCTGAAAAACTAATAGACGGCACTATGTAATGATAACTGGCGTTATTTAAATTTGTAGTCAGACACTAAAGGTGATAATCATTGAAAAAAGAAGACAGATGGCGCGGCCAGTTAAAAAGGTAGATAACGAATCATGTGTCGGAAAAAAATTAACATTTCCATTGGAAACGAAAACAGCATTTATATTTTTGTAAAACAGCATTTCTATTATTGTATATATATATATATATATATATATATATATTCAAAAATATTTGTTGAGAATAACACATAGATATAAAAATTAATTTAAAAATACAAAAGCGAAGTTTTAAATATAAAATAATCTCAAGATGAAAATCTTGATTGAAGCCCGGGACTCGAAGTCTGCAATAGACTGCAATAGAAATAGCTTCATTTCTATTGCAGTTTTAGGGCACGTTGGACTAAGGAAAATAATTTGTAGCTCCCGAACCATATGCGTCAGACCATATGTTTTATACTTTGTTGAAATCTGCTCATCATGGAGCATCTGATAATGCGAAACAATATAGGGTGATCCATAAAAAAAAAAATGGTGACATGCTCTGGGGGTGCGATAGTGGAAGTAATATCAAATGTGAATATGTCAAAATGTATACTGTATACTATTGTTGACGTGTTTTTTTATTTTCCCTGAAAATTATTGTACCAAAAGTTATTCAGGGAGGCTCGTTTTAAATGGAATGCACTGTATAAACCAGTGCATGAACCAGCAGAAATTTTCAATGAACGACATCTAGACAAACAAGTTCACTATTCAACTGTAAGCAGAATTTTAATTAATTTCTTTAGGCTGTAAAACTGTATGTACTGGAGGGAATCAATTAGAAGTACTTCAGGCAGTTGTTGAAAACCTTGGAAGATCCATCCAAAAATGTATGCTCATACGTATGTAAAAAAGGGCTCTGCTTAGAAGATTCTTAAGAAAAAAAAATATCGTGCCTATATGCCAAAGTTTATTTGCACGTTTCAAGAACGAGACTATGCATTGCGGTATGACTTCTGCATGTCGATTCAAGGACAAATAGAAGATCAATGTGATTTCTATACACATATTCTTTTTGAGGATGATTCCACGTTCACAACAAATGGCGTTCTCTCTTCCCAAAATTGTAGGTGGTTGTCGAACGAAAATCCAAATTTCATCATTGCCAATAAAAACCAGTATAACCAAAAAACAAACGTGTGGTGTCGTATTATCAACGACAAATTATTAGGGTCGTTTTTTTTCGGCAAAACTTAAATGGAGATACCTATTCACAGTTTTAGGAAAACGAATTGACGGATTTTTTGCATAAAATGAGTTTACAAGAACAAAATAAATTATGGTTTGTACATGATGGATGTCCGCTCATTCTGCTGGAATTGTTTCTGAATGGTTGAATGGGGAACTTGGTGATAAATGGTTAGGACAAAATTCCGATCCACGGTGGCCTCCTCGTTCGCCAGATCTCACCGCAATAGATTTTTAATGGAGATATTTAAAGTGAAAAGTGAACAAAAATCGACCCTTCAATTTGAGGAGCTTGAAAATTCGACACGATTTCATTGCAGACATATTCCAGCAAATGTATTGCGATCTACTCCTAGTGAATTTTGTGATTGGACAATTAGATGCATTGAACGAGACGCTTCAATGATTTTTTTACAAATAGTTTTTATTTTTTGCATTTTAAATATTTTCTGTTCTAAATTATTATGATTTGGTAATTGTTAAGTTATTATAAAAGTAAGCCGATAAAAGTTGGCAAAAGCAATGGCACCACATTCAAATACATTTTAAAACATTGTATTATTGCTTTTGAGATTTGGGTGCGTTTAGTGAATACATTATGGATACATTGTTTCGTTAATAATAATTTATAATAATTATTATGTTGAAACTTTCAACCCGCATTTGTTTGTTTTTCATGGGTATCCGCGATTATTTCAGTAGGATTTCACGTTTGTCGATTAATTTTCACAGATTTTCAATAAATATTTAAAATAAAAATGTTGCCCCTTAAATTATAGTTTTTCAATATGCATATTATCATTACCACTGTTTTACCTTGATGATTTTTTTTCAAGGTGTTTGATATCGTTGCAACAAACATGAAGTTTGTGATTCACCAAAAAATAAAAAAATTAGATGATTTTACAATTACGCTCTAATTTGAACGAAGGTATGTATGCGGAATTTATCTGATTTTGATTAATTTATGAAAGTGTTTATGGTGATTATTTGGGAAATTATTAATGTTAAAAAAAATCTATTGCTATGTATTGGTATTCAGGCATAACATTAAATTATAAACAATTTTTCTTATTAATATTTTGCTGAATTTTCTGAAAAAAGAGTACTTTACTCCTGTACAATTTTTATATTTTTTGTCCTACCCTGTATGCTGTTTGACTTGCACCTTATATGATTATCGCACATGCACCAACTCTCAGCAAGATTTGTTGTGCAATTAATTAAAAAAATTCCCATATGTTGCAAACCTAAATGACCACACTGTATATATATATTGAATAGAAATTATATTAATTGCAGTCAGGAATGACCAATTCGAAGTAAATTTTCCGTTTTTAAGCCGAGCATTCGAAAATGTTTATTTTATTTCTCAAGGCGATTAAACATGAGATTATAAATAAATTGCTATCATGAAGAACATAAAGTATTTTCTTGCTTTTCAATAGAGAGATTAGAAAACTAATACCGAACTCTACTTACAAAAATATCCGGAAATAAGAAGTATCTTCTATTATGAAAATCTGTTTTTCCGTGAAATTTAACAGGAAATAACTTATTTCACGGCCCTATAATCACTGTAAATATCACACTACTTTTCAATTACGTTAGACACTATAGAGAACATTTTTGTAACAAGATATATTTTGGCTAATACGAAAAAATGATAAGCCCATGCAAGGTTTCAGGGGTAGTTTGACGGACGCATAATTCCCGTTTGCAACACATCCAAGATTCTTGTAGAAATGCCTTTGAAAATGATATAACTCTAAATGGAATTGAGGCAGCTATATCTATAAATTCAAGGAAACATCAATTATTTTAGAAAACTGCTTCAGATTTGGAAATTCCAAACAACAAATACTTTCAGATTCAAAGGGATTTTGTATGACATTTTCTTTTCATTTTGGTGTATTTTCAAATATTTTTCATTGGACTAAAGTTTTGAAACAACATTTTTTCGTTAACCAGATATATATCGTTATAAAAAACTTTATTGCAGTTTCATAATCGAGAAGAAATTCGAGTAATTATTAGAGGTACTTGACATTATTCCATACTCATATGAAACTGTAGTCCATGTCAAACTTCATTTTGTAAAATCAAATGTGGGAAGGCAGATTTGTTTCTCTCTCTCTTTTTTTTTTTTTTTTTTTTTATGTTCTGGTTCCCACGAAAAGGGATATCCTGTAATGTTCAGAGAACATCGTGGGAACCTAGGGAAAGAAGGTAGGAGTTGGTGTTCTTCTTAAATTTCTGAAGGTTGTATGCCTCGGGGAACACCTCCCTAGGCAATGAGTTCCAAAGCCTCGCTGTTCGTTGGATGAACGAGTCTTTGGAAAGTGATGTTCTGCAGGTCTCCAAAGTGACCACGAAGGGGTGTGATGACTGAACTTGACGGGTTAATCTCGAAGAGACTGCCAAAGCAGGAACGATTGTTGATATTTCAGAAGAGCCCATGAAAATATCTATAAAATAGAGACAAATCGCCAACTTTTCTACGGTGTTCCAGACAAGTGAGCGAGTTTGTAAGCGAGGCATCACCGACGAGACGAATTGCCCTTTTTTGGACAGAATCCAATAGCCTCAGGATATGTTTAGGTGCCGCACTCCAAATATGGGAACAGTATTCCAGGACAGGTCGGATCTGTGCCTTATAGATCATAAGCAGTTGACTGGGGGTGAAATAGCTCTTGGCACGAAACAGAAAACCAAGTTTTTGGGATGCACTTTTGGCAATGGACCTCTTATTTTTTTTGCGTTACTTCATAAATGATTTCCTACAAAAAAAGTTTTATAAACCGAATCGCTATGATTGATATTTCTCGAGATATAAAGCGTTAACTTCGTCGTAATATGAAAAGTTTGGTACGATAATTCTCAATAATTTCGTATTACGAGGAAGTTAACGCTTTATATCTCGAGAAATATCAATCTTAGCGATTCGGTTTTTGAAATTAAATTTCCTACAAGTTTGTCATTTACATTTTTTCCATGAATGCAGTCATTTATGAAGTACCGCAAAAAAATAAGAATTTTCTACAAAAATCAGATTTAGTGTCCCGTACAATTATACAGGTGCAGATTACAGCTACTTCGCAATAGGCACTTTTGTAGAGCATGTAATTCTGAGTACTCTGGGAAAGTACTTAATGTTGATATTAAGGGCTCAAATTTTCAGGGAATTTTTGGAAGATTTTTGCGTCATTTATTTTGTTCAAAGTTCACGATTTATATTTTTCAAAGTTCACGAGCAAGTTACGAGCAAAACACATCGCTCAAATTTAACAGTTTTACTGTCAACGTTTCGACGAAATTTTCACCTTCTTCAGAGCTACAATAAAAAGTTTGCATAATTACAGAATCATCAAGTTACAATCATTTACAACATATAAAGGAATATAAAAAAATATTTAAAACATTTCTCAAAAAAAAAGTTTTGGGAGGACATGTTCTGGTATGTGGCATAACTTTTAATTCTAAAGAAATTTTCTCGATAACATTTCCCTGAATATTCAGAAATAAGGGGAACTTTACTCTTTACTTTTATATTTTTTGACCTAGCCTGTATGCTGTTGACTTTTACAAAATAAATTCTTACAGTACTTTACTGATAAGTTGAAATTTTCTCCATTTCCATATCCAAAGTTAAGAAAACGCAATAAGATATCAGAGCAAATTACCTAATTCGACCTTTCAAAATAAAAAAAACCTAATTATTATTAATTCCAGAATAAATAATGCTCGTAAAATGCAGACAAATAAAATCACCACTCAGAAGATTAGCTGAACGGAAACTAAACTCAAACAGAGAACATAAAAAATTCTAAAAGTTTCCTTATATTTTTAAGGAAGATCACATATCATCACATATAATTTTATCCATACAATTTAAACAATTCAATCATTCATATGTTGTATTTGTCTTGATGATTTTGTAATTATGCACACTTTTTATTTGTAAAGGCAAAAATTTCACCGAAACGTTAGCGGTATAGCTGAAGAGTTTGAGTAATGTGTTTTACTAGTACACTTGTTGGTGATATTTTAACAAGAAAAATATCTTTGGACGTGCCAACAGAATATATTTACTATTTATATTATCTGAAATATATGTTATGTACTGACACATCAAACTAGCAATAAATTAATCTCAACATATACTAAAATAAAATCTTGAATAATTATTCTAATGAATTCTATTGGTTATTAGAAGTACTTTACTGAAAACATAATTTTTTCATTACCATACTAATATTGAAAAGGCTTTAGTGTTGAAAGTCCAATTTTATCATGAATATATTCAATCCTGACCCAAATATTTGTAAGGTATCAATTTAGACTGAATGTGCATGATTTTTTCAGAATAACCAAGGAAGTTATTTTACGTCATAGAAATCTGAGTAACATATTTCCGGTGAGTGAGGAAAATTCACTTACCTTATAATATCCTGAATTGAAGTCGAATACTTGTGTGAGTATTGTGTGTACTCTTTGATTCATCATTATAAGAATTATTTTCGAAATCTTTCTGAATTTGGAATAACTATAATACAAAATGAATTATAATTGGAAATAATTTAATGACATTATTTTTTTTTCAAGAAGGCTGTCAAATTGTAATTCTCATGAATTGATAATAATAAGCGATATTTTTCAATTTGTTTTCCCTTTTTTTTTTGTTATAATTTTCGTCAAGGAAATAAAACGCGAAATGATATTTCATCTCGTTTTATTCATATTCACAGGATAAAAGGCATCAAATATGTTATATATAAAAAAGTCTATACAAAAATATAGAGAGTTTTCTCGAGTAGTTATATATCTTTTATGGAACTCGTAAAAGAAAAGTCATGTGAGAAAAATTGAAAAATCCTACAAAAATAAATACGAAAATAATAGAAAATATATACAAAATTTACAAGTACAATTTCGATACTTATCTATACATGTCCATATATATACATATAAAATAGTTAGACTCCTCGCCAGTGGATCAGGAGTGGTAGTTCGGGATATCACATTCACTCTGGGTATACTTTCACCCCCCCATTCACATCCACACTCCCCGAACTTTTTGACTATATCACATCTCGACCTCACATTGCACGCACAGTCTATTTTTTACGTAGTATCACAAAAAGCTGACATTGCTAGTTTCACTAACAGTCATTGTCATATGTGGATGGCCACCGTTCTCGCAGCATTGTTTCCGCCCCCTGGTGGGTTGGGGGCTTGGCCCCTAGCACTGTGTCGGTGTACGTGGTGATGGACATGGGGTGTCCTCACAGAACTCCCGTGTCTTTGATTATTGGGCACATCGGGTAAAGCATATTTGAGCTTTTCCCAAAACAGTTTATCACCCCACTGCAAGTAAATGTTCGTTTTTAAATACAAACGGATATCCGGATCTAAGTCTTTGTGAAGCACTTCGCCGAGGAGGATGACGATTAGTCTTTTTCTGCGATCACGCAGAACTTGGTGATGCGCAGACTTGAATTCGAACCGGCACCACTCCGACTTTATAAAGTTCTCAGATAAAATCATTATAGTCCTTTTGGAGGATTCGACCGCTTGCACTATAGTGTCGGCGAGGAAGGCACCCACGGGAAAGTCTCGGTAGTGTAAACACAGTTTATAATTGGGTTCCAGTGCGGGGGCAAGTACTTCAGCCACCCACGCCTCGTCTTTCGAACTGTAACTCACGAAAGCGTCGAACAATTTTTCTCTGTCGTCTCTGTCTTGATCGGTGGACCTTTGAAAAAGGCGCACCCCGAATTTCGAATGGAACCAGACCCGCACTTCTTGTCTGTAGATGAAGACTATCAATATAGTCACCACAACGACGGCGAATACCGCCAAAGTTACGACTAGAAGCGGCAAATAGTCCTGGATGACTTGTCGTTGGATGATGGTCTTCGTCGCCGTCAGGTTGCCGTTGATGCTGTTATCTATGTTGGCGACGCCCGTACAAGAATTGTTCTCTTGATTCACGAAGAAACCGGTATCGGCGGATTCTAGGTACGCGTCCATGCTGTAGAAGTCGATATCGGTCGCGTTCAGAATGCACTTCACCGACGAGACGTCCTGTACGGCATCTCCACGTCGCATCCATTCTCGAAGACGTTCAGTGAAGTCACAGTCGCAAGACCAAGGATTGTGCGACAGCGTCACTTCGATGAGCGTCGACGGTAGGTTCCACATGTTGTAAATTACCAGTCGGTTGTGGTCCAGCTTCAGAACGCGCAATTTCTTCAAACCGGCGAAGGTATTGTTATGGATGGCAGTTATTCTGTTTTGTTGAAGATTGACTTCGATGAGGCCGTCCAGTCCTTCGAATTCGTAACCTTGTAGCTCTCCGATTCGATTCCCGTCCAGGTGCAGCACTTCCAGTTCCTTCAGACCGTTGAAAGTCCTGTTTTGAATCGCTTCGATGTTCGAGTTGTTCAGAAACAGAATTTTGAGCCGTTTTCTGCCGATGAATGCGTGACTGTTGAGCGCACGCAAGTCGTTCCCGTCGAGATACAGCTGCGTGGCGTCCATGGGTATCTGTTCCGGAAGCTTCCTCACATATCCGCTGGAAGAACAATCGACCACGTTGGCCGACCATGACTGGTCGTGATAACAGGTGCAGTTTGTCGGACAGGTCATCTCGCAGTCGCAAGCATCGAAATCGCAGCAGTGGCACAATGCGAAACAGTGAGTGTCGTAGGTGCAGAGAAACTGATAAGGAGCCGCCTCGACGAGTGGCACGTAAGTGGTGCCTCTGTTGTACAAAAGCTGGCAGTAGATGCTCTCCAGGTCGACGAGTTTGGGCTGGGTGCGGGCCCTGTTTCCCAAATTCATCTTCTGCAGCCATTCCATCGTACAGTCGCATTGATAAGGGTTGCCTCCGATGTAAAACTCCGGCAATTCTTTCTCCGTTGGTACAGCGGAAATGCGTAGAGCGTTCGGGTCCAGGCTCGTGATTTTGTTTCCGAACAGGTCAACACGCGTCAGGTTCGGTTTTTTGAAAAACGTGTACGATTGCACTTTGGATATGATATTGTCGTTCAGAAACAAGACTTCGACACTGTTCGGTATAGCACTGCCGGTAATTTCAGTCAATTTGTTCGCACTCGCATCAAACGTGCTCAGAGATAAAGTGGATTCGATTTCAAAGTAATTACCGAGTTCCTCGATTTGGTTCGAATGGATGTCTAGCCATTGTAAGCCAGTGGGTATCAAGGCGTAATCGAACCATTTCAGTTGATTGTCGGATATGTTGAGCCACACTAGACTGGGTAATTTGGCGAATAATTCTTCAATGTCGGTCAGGTAGTTCCCATCGAGGCGGATCGCTTGAAGGTTGACGTTGTTTTCGAAGGCACCGGGCGCTACCTTTTGTATCTTGTTTCTCGACAGGTTGAGTATCTTCAGCGCCGTCAATCTATCGAATACTCCTTTCGATATATTGCCGATATTGTTTTCCGTCAATCTCAGTCCGTACATCTGTTTCAGATCCGAGAAAGTTTCGTTTGTAAGCGTGTCTATGTGATTTTCGCCGACGTCGAGGGTTTTCAGGAGCGGCACGTTGCTCAACACTTTCGGTACTTGCATGAGTTTGTTGCCATTCAAGTGTAAATCTTGGAGGCTCGAACAGTTTTTCAGGGCTTCTGAATGTATCCACGATATCTTGTTGTTGTCGATCGACAGGAGGGAAAGCACGTAGAGACCGCTGAAAGTTTCGCTGTCTATCCTCATCAATTTATTGTTCGAAATGATCAACGTGTGCAGGTTGTACAGGGCCGAAAATGTATTCTCGGGTATGTTTTCTATGAAGTTATCATTTATTCTGAGTATTTGCAAGCTGTACAAGTCCCTGAAAACTGATTGTTCCAATTTGGATATCCTGTTGAAGGATATGTCGAGCACGACGAGACGTATCAGTCCTGCGAAAGTAGCCGTATTTATCCAATCAGCGGTCAGCTCATTATGAGACAAGTCCAAAACGAGAAGTTGAGTCAGTTCACTGAACAGGCCAGGCGCCAACACGTTTATCGAATTATTCTGTAGGTACATTTCGTGTATGTCGCGAGTGTCTGAGAATAGTTCGGGTGGAAGGCTGACTAGACGGTTATCAGATAGTTTGAGTATGTTGAGAGCAGTCAGGCCCTCCAGGGCCCTGTCTGCTAAATAAGTGAGACCGTTTCCTTGGAGGTAGAGCTTCTGCAGACGTGTCAGACCGGAAAATTGACCCGAAGGCAACCTGTCAATGTTATTCCGCGATAAATCCAACAGTCTTAAATTAGCACCGCATCTTTCCGTCGGATTCGAGGTGAATCGAAAACTAGTCACTTCGCGCAGGCGATTCCTGGTTAGATTGAGAACTTCCAGGGCATAAAGCGGACACAGAACTCCTTCAGGCAAACTCCACATGTTATTTTCCCCCAGGTCGAGCCGTTCCAATTGTCTGAGTTCTTCCGTGAACGCGTTGGGAGACACTTCTAGGGTCATCGCCGACCAATCGGTGTTATGCGTCCGAACGGTAAGATTACGGAGTTCTTTGAGGCCGCGGAAAGCACCGTCCGACAAATTACCGATTTTACAGTACTCTATCGATAGTTCGCGAAGCTCGACAAGCGGTTTGAAACTGCCCGCACTCAACGAACTTTGGAAAAAAAGCGCGTCACTACATTCGAGTCTCAAGCGCACAGTGTGCTGGGGTTGTATCACGCTGAAATTGGTGTTTTCGAGTTCGCTGTTGATTGTACGTAGTCGGCATACCAGCGCGACGTCGTCCTCGGTACCGCTGTCCACTACGACCCACTTGCACTCGTCCGGCGCCTGATAACGCAACGTTTTGCTGAGAGAGGCCGACAACACTCCGAAGATGGCGCCGAATAGCAAAGCACACACGACGGTGGTGCCCATGACTCCGTGTTGCGGTCGTCCGCGCTACACCATTGTACGCTGCAGAGGTGATGTCTTGTCGCATGTCCGACTCACGAGCTGCTCGATGCT
Source organism: Gonioctena quinquepunctata (assembly GCA_018342105.1). NCBI lineage: Eukaryota > Metazoa > Arthropoda > Insecta > Coleoptera > Chrysomelidae > Gonioctena > Gonioctena quinquepunctata. The sequence continues at coordinate 55,740 of JAFIRS010002508.1, forward strand.
TGACTGCAGTTGCTCGTACAAGGCCACTAACTTCTCGCTTCTCGCCCTCCTCTTTACGATTCCCCCGCTCGCTCCGCAATCACCGGTCGTCGGTGCTTGCTGCTGGTTCTCGGCATCGGCCGACAAGACACTGGACCGAGTCTCTTTCTCTCCGTGTTATCCGCGCAGTCCAAGAATAGACCGAGCCAGCGGTATTCACAAAAAACTGTTGAGACAAACCTCGTTTTTTTTACCTAAACGTCGGGGTTCTCTATCTGATCGCCCGTTAAAATCTACGAAGACGTTCGCACCTTCTATGTTTTGTTTTCGTTGGGGAGGCAGACGGATCGTTAATTTGATTTCACAACGTTTATACAAATTGAATGAGGAGATTTATAAATGAGTGTGGGGTGTTTTTGTCAGTTGTTGGAGTGATGAGTTGTTGATTGATGTCCGCGGAATGTCTAATGTGAAATGAATCAATGGGATATTTTAGATTGTATCGTTTGTATGTGTGTAATGCTCTCAGTTTGATTTCGTGATTTCGATAGCGGTTAGGGTTTTGGTCCTCATCGCCTGTTGAAGTCTCTGGAATTTTCACGGCTGTGAGCCTTCGTTTATCATGACAGTGTTTCAGAAAACATTGTTTCGTTTAAGCATTCAGTATATAATTCGAAAATAGCAAAAAAGTAAGTTTATCAATTGAAATTTTCCGTTCAAATATGTAGAAAATAGGCAAAACACACGACACACAGACTCAGTAAATAGCTGGTGCACAAATCGCACAGTTTAAGTAAACAAAACGCACAGTTAGAATATATAAAAATGTATACGTAAAAGTAAGCGGAACATTTGAATAATTCTCCGCAAGTAGATCAGCGGCGTAGTCATAGCAACTGTCAAAATCAAAATAATACAAACTTTTTTGAAAGACAAATAAGTTCTAGTTAATAATTATAAGATACATACTGTTTAAAACAGAATACCTACATTTTCAATATGTCAAGTGATAGTGAGAACTCAAAGCTTAGATCGACTCGAAACATAAAAAAACATGGATATAGAAGCCTATTCCAAGTTAATAGCGCTAGGAAATCGGATGGCTTTAGAAGCACAAAATCTGAAATTTTGACGCCCAAAAATATTCAAGATTTCCTCGAAATGGCTCCTGACAATCAGTACTTGTTTATGAAGGTAAAATATATCCACTATTACTATTTTCCACACGTATAGTAATTTTTAGACTGTTTTTATAATTGGCGTGAGTGGTGCATGCCGAAAATAGGAACTGAGATATAATAAAATCGAAGATGTTGAGGACACAGGAAAATCCTTCATTATTAAAATTCCAAATACAAAAACCTAAATTCAACGTTCTTTTGTGATCTCTGACCATTTTCATTCTAGAACCAAAAAATATTACACTATACGCAAGACAATACTAAATGAAAATGTACCTTTTGTTTTTAATATATAATTGGAAAATGCACCAAACAACCCGTTGGGATAAACAGATTAGGCAGTATACCAAAAGATATTGCAAAATTTCTTAAACTAGAAAACCCTAATCGCTACACAGGACACTGTTTTCGCAGATCTTCTGCAACTATTTTAGTCGATTCTGGCGGGGATGTATTGGATTTGAAGAGACAAGGTCGCTGACAATCGTCTTCAGTAGCGGAAGGTTATGTTGACAATTCCTTAAAAAACAAAGAACTCACCTCATCGAGAATATCCTCCGTTATTTCACATAATAGTAATACAACCTCAACAAATAGAAATATTACATTGTCATTTGATTCGACACATCGAAATACTTCTAATATATTTCATAATTGTACAGTAACCATAAATAATTTTAATGTTCCTAATGTTAATTGAACCAGCGTAGTAGTAAATAGAACGAATTATATCCCATATGATCATCAAAGTTGTGAAACATATAACCTCCATAATTTTGTAAAATCGTTCGAAATAAAATTGTTCAAATAATCTATAGATGCAATAATATACAGGGTATCCCATTTGAAGAAATGAAGTACCCTGTCATAACTAGTTTTTAGATATCTCTGTATATATGAAACGAACAACTAAAAACGACAACTAAAATAAAAAATCGACATGTTCAAGCATCACTGACAATACCTAATAATAATGAAAATATTAAAAGTAGTCCAGACTTTTTTGGCACACTGTATATGGCCGTAGGTAGAGTATAGTACATAATGCGTGTTGTAAAGCAATTACGCACTCATGGAATTAACTTTTCCATTCGTGCGTAATATGCTTTTTACAATATTTGATATTCAATTCAAATATATTTTCAATATGATAATAATCCGATATGTGTTTTTGTTGAAATAATAACAGTTATCTAAACAATCGATGAGGATTTGATAAATTGAAATTCAATATGTCCAGTGTACTTTTTCTTAAAATTGCACTTCGAACTGTTTAGGACTGTTTCGCAATTTCATTTTCCAGATCCATTGATTTCGGATGAAAACAGCGAGAGCGGAAAATTTCTTCCAGAAAATGTATTTCTGTGTGAATAACTTCATTTAAGTTGGTAAACCTATTAATAATAATAATTACTGTATTCGCAATAGAAATACAAATATAACAGTTACAGAGCAGCTTGGGGTGAATAAGGTACCATAGCGATAAGTGCAATGTCCTTGTTTCGCGAAAATAGACAGTAAATTAAAAATATATGATTAAATATACACAAATAACATGTTAAATCTTGAAGTATCATAAAAATATAATAAGTATCAAAATAACATATAAACGTAATATAAATAAAATCAATAATATATATATATATATATATATATATATATATATATATATATATATATATATATATATATATATATATATATATAGTTTTTCTTTAGTTTCTTGACCACATATATATTTTCTTCAACTTCTTGGAATAAAGGTCTGATTCGGTCTATTCATATAATTTCTCTTAACTACGTTTCGACATGGTATTTGTCATCTTCAGGTTAAACTAAAATTAAAGATATGGAAATTCTGACATATTTAACTTAACATAATATTGAAATTTATGCACTAAAATAATTCTTTAACAACACCTGGTTCGAAATATAACACGTTATTTAATTCAATATAAAAATATCTGTATCATTTATGAGTATTCACTTACAAATTATATTATTAAAATTATGCGTTCGCATCGTACGAACGTTATTGTAGATGTGTGACTGCGACGAAGTTATCGGGAATGGTTTGTTTATCTTTCATGTATTTTTACCCTCTTCATAAGTAGGTACACCAGATTGTTTATATTGAGTTCTAGTATATGAGCCGGACTGTATTTTTTCGGCAGCATGTAAAGATCAGTTTTCATCATTATTACTATAAACAGAGTTAAAAAAGGTTGTTATAAATCTGGCTTAAGTTTTAGATATCATTTCTATTGTTAATGCTATTGGGGTCTTTTTTAATATGTGTCATTTCAAGGAATGTTCTTACTCTTGGATTCCTTTCTTTGGACAAAATTTCAACGTTGTTAGTGTCAAACTTATATTGATTTTCTCTTTCGTGTTTGGATAAGGCATATATATATATATATATATATATATATATATATATATATATCTATATAAATATATATATATTCATATTCATACATAAATAACATCAGAATATTTGAGAAACCCTTTTTTCACCCAATGAACTCTTGTCAGAGAAAGCAGTGAACGCAGATGAGACTGAACATATACGGTGCTTCTCAAAAGTCCCCCCCCCCTCTTATTTTGGAACGATTATCAATTTTTTTTCAGATTTTAACCACTGTAATTCGTTATAAAATGGCATTATACACTCGACATTCACGGGTGTGTAAGAGGTTATATTAGACCCTGTATATATATAATATATATATATATATATATATATATATATATATATATATATTATATATATATATATATGATAATATTATAATATAGTAGAGAGATTAACGGATCATATGGTGAAGAGTGTAGGATAACACTGTAGAAAACGACAAATCAACGTTGATTTGTCGTTTTCTACCAAGTGTTGTTCATCCTTACACTTCTTCACCGTACTGATGAGGGCCGAGAGCCCGAAACACGTGTCTACGGTTAACACTTCTCACTGAGGGCTATGTCCGTTGAATTTCTTCCGTTTTGTTTACCAATCCCCTCGATATTCTTTCCATTAATATATATATATATATTATATTTAAATTATATATATATATATATATATATATATTACAATTACTATTACTATTGATTTGTTGAAAATATAAACAGGATGTTCATAAAATCAGATGTGGAATCATCTACGACTGAAAGATGAACTTCATTTTAATCGTGCATTTTTCAATTCACAGAAAAATCTTTCTATCAATATTCAATTGAGAATGTTTCCCTTTTCTACTATTACTACTTACGAATAGTGAGGTTTTTGAGAAACTTAATACAACATGAAATGAAAATATTGTTAATCATAGACAATTTCAATTAAAAACTAGAATGACATGAATTTGAAGTAAAATGATTGTGTCATCTTGATGTATGAAGATGTGCTGAAACTTGTTTTTTTTTGAAAGATAAGTGCCATGTGAAGTGGAATGAATAGAAAAATCGAATTAAACGGTTTTCTTCACATAAAGGATTCAATATAAAATTGAACCAGAAAATGGTAGATCTCAGGTGAAAAACAACTACTTTCCTGGCAAATACCACGCAGAACGTTAAATGATATTCACCTGAAAATCCATGCATACTTCCATATAACATCAATGGACATTGAATGCAAATGTTTCTTTCTGATAAGCTCGATTATGTTTAATTTATGTCGTGTTCACCTAATAATCCGCATACCGGTTTCAGGCTTTTTGGCCCTCATCAGTACGGAGTAGTCAACCAGCCAAAGGTCCAAAGAACTCTGGCTGAATAATTTACGGGCGATCTGAGGTCGGGAAGTGGAAGGGGGTGAGTTTTCAAGGGTAAAAAACGGTTTATTTTGATTTCCGGCAAAACTACAAGTCCTATGGAAAAAAGTTAAATGGCAGAGTTGTAGGTAATGGAAAGATCTACAACTTTTGTATCCACACTTTTTTCACATAACCTCAAAATTTATGTAAAAAATTCAAATAACCAAGTTTTTTGTTTTTTATTTTTATCTTTTCCAAAAAAATTTTTTATTCATCAAATTCGGTGGAAACTTACCTTTTCATGTCCCAAACACACTGTAATTTTTTTGATTTAAAATATTTATTTTTTCACCTTATTTTGAATTAATATCGAAAAAGCACCCTAATTTTCAATCGAAAATTCTCCCGTCAAAATATCAGCTTTTTCAAAAAAGTCGGTGGGCTTTTTTTCGTTGAAATCTCTATTTTCTGATGGTATAAAAAAAATACACAGTACCATGGTTAATGTTCTCAGAAAATGCAAAGAAATAACAGGTAGTACCTCCTACCCCCTTCCCCACTTCTATATGAAATACCTTTTGATGGGCTAGAATTTTGAGTTATCTTAAAATGGCAATAAATAGGCATCTACGCATATAATTTAAAGATTCTACAACTTTCTCAAAATATTGTAGATGTTGAAAAGGGAAACATTCTCAATTGAATATTGATAGAAAGAGGTTATCTTGCTGATGGAAGATAGTGACTGAAGTTCATTTTTCAGTCGCAGATGATTCCATATCTGATTTTATGAACATCCTGTTTATATTTTCAACAAATCAATTGTAGATTAAATATTAACTTTACGTTTCTTTGCATTTTCTGAGAACATTTACCATAGTAATGTATTTTTTTTTTCATACCATCAGAAAGGAGAGATTTCAACGAACAAAAAGCCCACCGGCTTTTTTGAAAACCTGATATTTTGACGGGAGAATTTTGGATTGAAAATTGGGGTGCTTTTTCGATATTAAGTCAAAATAAGGTGAAACAATAAATATTTCAAATCAAAAAAATTACAGTGTGTTTAGGACATGAAAAGGTAAGTTTTCACAAAATTTCGTGAAAAAAAAAATCTTTTTGGGAAAAATAAAAATAAAAAACCAAAAACTTGGTTATTTGAATTTTTTACATAAATCTTGGGGTTATGTAAAAAAAGTATTGATAAAAAAGTTGTAGATCTTTCCATTACCTACAACTTTGCCATATAACTTTTTTCCATAGGACTCGCAGTTTTACCGGAAATCGAGATAAACCGGTTTTTACCTTTAAAAACTCACCCCCTTCCACTTCCCGACCTCAGATCGCCCGTAAATTATTTTTCCCTTCATTTCTGTTATATTCTCTTTCTTTTCCAATGGGTTTCATCCTACTATTATTTTTTTTTAACTTTTTACCTTTTTCAAAGGTTTCAGCCCTGGTCTATTACGGCATTTTCTGCGCTGGAATGGGATATAACCTATAAAACAGTGTATTAATAACTAAATAATATAATTAAAAGTAAATGAATAAATATTATGGCTCCTCATTTATTCTAGTAATTTCAACGCTAAGTGAATCAAAACTAAAAGATTATTTATTTTCAGTCATGTCACGACATGTATACTGTGTGAATAGTTATTATTTCTATGAACCATGAAGAAAAATGTCAGTATATCACCATCCTGTGCCGGCATGGCCCTGACCATAGACAAATTGGAAATAAAGAGACTGTTTGAAACATTGGCGATCTTGACCACTAAATTTTTGGTACGGCCAGTCGCGCATGGAGGCGCTGACCGCAATCGACAGACGAATGATAAAATGATAATTTTCCAATTTCGACATTTGTCAGCAAATGACAACCCACGTAATAATTTCAGAATAATTCTACTGTTATTGTCATCGAGAAATTAATGATAGAAATTATACTATAGGAATCCAACGTCGAAAATGCAATGTTTTGTTGACGTTGAAATTCCTGGAAATATTATTTTACAAGGTAAAATATAAGCTGCTTTTCACAAACTGATACTTATTTCCATCCATCAGTTGCAGATTTTTTTCACAAATTGGTACTTATTTCCATTCAAAAGTTTCCATTTTCTATCACCATTTGAGGAAGTACTATGTACTTAATGATTATCATCAAACTGAAGTGTTTGTTATATCTACTCGTTCTCCTTTGTGCTAATAAATTGACAAAATTATTGAGTTATGTTGTTTTTATTTTGGCTGATTTCATGTTAAGACTGAGGAATATTCATTATTGCTTTGTCTGTAGTTGTACCTTGCCCTAGATTAGTATATTAAAGTAAATAGTATATTAAAGTATAAGTGGATAAAAAGGGCTTCGCCGTCGTGCTCGAAAAATCGCGCGTGTTTTTAAGACCAGTTATCCACGAATACTTTACGTTATTTTTTTTTATTGGTGCACTTTGAAATCATATATACTGGTATTATTACTACAAAAAATAGAAATAAGAACTAATAATGCAAGAAGGTTGAATTCGTGATGTGACATCAGTATACCTTTCGTTGTCATGGAAATGAGAAAAACATTCATTTGCAATTTGTTACTAAAGATCAATATTTGTTGTCACCAGAGCTCAAAAATGAAGATTCTAATATCGATTTTTTGAATAGTGAGGCAGAATCGCGGTTAATACCGCGAAAATCCAGTGATATATATATATAAAAAAGAATATGAAAAGTTCATCAAATGGATGGAGGAGCACATATAAATGAACGAATTGTTAGTAATATTTTATTTGACGTTACAAGGTACTCCTGTCAGATCAATAATCAAAAATTTGTCATTTAGACTTCACGTTTCTCGATTTGTTGATGTTGTCATGGTTACCTTTACAAAAAGCGCGTTTTTTAAAGTTCGATTTAAACACGCTGAGGCGTGCTTTAAATGGGTAAAAAGGGGCACCAATAAAAAAAAATGTGTTTTTTATGGTGTTTAACTTATTATTCTTATTTTATAATAACTTTAATTTTGTTCTTGATATCATGAAACAAAGATTTATTTTGAAACTTTATCTTAACCACGACCTAACATTCTACGAATCGATTACTATATATATTTTATTAGTGATCGATTTGCCATTCCTGTATTTTATATGATACAACCATTCATATGAAATACAGGAATGGCAAATCGATCACTGATAAAATATATACCATATTAACCATATAAAAGTAATACATTTAAAAAACCCGCCTTATCTCAATCGGCAACTGAAGAGAAATCTGTTTTACTAACTGTACTAACTCAGTCCGGCCAGTTGCGAGATATGTCGCCACTGTCGCCAACTTTTTCTGCAGGTTTAACAACTCACTTTATTTTTAGTTTCTCTATGGCCCTGACCTTACGAACCGTTACGAACACCTAATGCGGCTATCTTAACTCCGCCATCCATTCTGTTCATTTAATCGCGGGGATGTTTTAATATTCCACCCAAAGATGGCTTTTTCGTGTAGTTGAATTCCTCGGAATCGTTATTAATTGGGCAATAACGCGCCACGCCACGCCGGACACTGTTTTATTGCACCACGGCCTGCTCGATACATTCGCGGTTTGTCTGAGAAGAGTACGATATTCATTTATCAATTGGTCTCGAGAAGCAACCGGCCGGCGTCGAGTGTTTATACGGGGATTCGAATGGTGGGTGATTTATGTGGTGGTTCATCGTATGCTGGTGTGGGAGGTTTATTGGGATTAATTGGTGATTAACTTTTCGATAGCTTTGTGCTTTATACATTCGTCGAATTCGTCTAGACGTAAGGAGAGATTTATCCTGCACATCCAGGAAGAAATGTATCGCCAGGAATTAAATATAGTATTTCAGTTACCGTGCGTTACCGGCGATTTTAACATCAATTTCAAAACAAAGTCACCCGATTTGTCACAATTTATGTCGATACTAAAATCCCATGCCCTTTATTTATTCATTTATTTATTATTCGGGTTTCCAACAGGTTGAGTTAACAACCCAGTAACAGAAAACCGCACAATACATCAAATATAGATCATGTAATATCGGTACAATTCAAAAATAATCAAATAAGGTATTTGTGACCTGAAAACAATCATTATTGCTAAAATAGATACACCATTCTGACTTCGCTATACAATAATCGAGTTTAATATAATTCTACTTGATTAGAAAACAGAAAAACAATGAATGTACAACTTTGAACCATCCTTATACATGTCACCAAAAAATAGAATAAGCAGCATGTCTAGCTACTAGGAGTGAACAATGGAATATATCAACATGACAAAAAAATAAGTCATATAACCTCTGCAAAGCAATTATAGGTGAGTTCTCCGACGCATTTTTTCTACATTTCTGAGGGTAGAACAGATTTGGTGATCGTAGGCAACGTCTTCCAACATTGAACTGTAATTCACTCAATATATCTGAGCAGTCAATGAAACCAGATACCAGTTTGTGCAAAAAAATAATGTAGCTAACAGTCCTTCTAGAGGAGAGTTTAGATATACCATACTTCACAATATTATTGTCATACGAATTTTGATGATACAATCTGTTGAATCGGAAATTCAAATGATTCACGAATTTAATCTGGACTCTCTCAATTCTCTCAATATATTTTACATATTGGGGATTCCAACTTAACGACGCATACTCGAGATGAGATCGGACCAGGGAGTTGTAAAGTAGTATTAAACATTTATGGGATCTAAATTGCCTAGTTACCCTCATTATGAAACCCAGATTACGCAGAGCCTTCCTAACGATATGTTCAATGTGCAAATCAAAGGAGAGTTTTTTATCTAAATATACCTCCAGATCCTTAATGTTTGAAACATTAGTCAAATTCTGATTTCCAATGCGATAATTGAAGTCCAATTCACCATGTGATCTAGAGAATGTTATTTTCATACATTTGTCTACGTTTAGTGAGAGGTAATTTGTGGTGCAATAATCAGTTAATCTCGTGATATCATCCTGTAGTTTTTGACAGTCAGAAAGGCTCGTAACTGGTCTATATATCTTGAGATCGTCGGCATATAGACTAAACCTGGAATTTTCAAAGCATGTGGTAATATCATTAATGAAGATAAGAAATAGCAACGGGCCCAGGTGTGACCCCTGTGGAACACCTGAGGTCACATCAATAAACGACGATCTGAAGTTTCCAACTTGGACACATTGCCTACGATCATTTAGATATGATATTATTATGCTGAGCAGATTAACGTGTACACCGATCTCTCCCAACTTCACTTTGAGTGTTTCATGATGAACTTTATCGAATGCTTTGGAGAAATCGGTGTACACTGCATCAATCTGTTCATGTCGATCCATGCTGTTATAGACATCTTGAATGAAAGGGGCTAGATTGGTTACAGTAGAGCGTCCGGAGAAGAAGCCATGTTGTTGTTCGATGATCAGATGCTTTATATCGTAAAACAGAGTATTTTTTATTATTGCTTCAAATAATTTACCTAGTACAGACAATAAAGAAATGGGACGAAAATTACGTACATCTCGTTTATTCCCACCTTTGTGAATTGGTATCACTTTAGCTTGTTTCCAATAGGTTGGATAAGTTCCCTCGGACAAACATTTATTAAAAAGAAGGCAAAGAGGATTCAACAGCGATATCTTGCACTTTTTATTAATTATTTATTAATTTTATCGTAGAAAATTTTTAGGCAATCATCAGCTTTCTGACTCGAAAAAAGCTCGGGCCAGTCAATACTCGAAATACTATCATTTAACCTATCATAGTCCGCTGCATAAAATTTGAGTTTATTATATGATTGTTTTTTCCCATATTTTGGAATGTTGTGCAGATTCAAGGAAATTTCCAAGGACCTATGATGACGATCCTCACTAACAAAGGGGTTATCACTTGCAATCACCTCAACATCAGTAAAATTGCAAAAAACTAGGTCTAATAACTTACCCAAACTATTGGTAACACCAGTGTATTGATTGAAATTAAGCATACTGTAAACATCAACAAGGCCTCCCTTTCCACCTGCTGCTACTACATTGGATGCATTGTAACATTTTTTATTGAAATCATAATTCCAAGACAGCTCTGGAATATTATAATCACCAATAATTATCATTATATCATTTGGGTGATTCGTAGATATTCTGGTTACATTATCTAGATGGCACATTAAATTATTTTCAGTTGCATAGGGTGGCATATAAACACAACAAATAATCAAATTTCTGCTATTCACCAATTTCACAGATACCCATAACTCTTCATAAATCTGCCCTGTACTCCATTCAGTATGTTCACAAGATATTAAATCATTTTTAACTGCAATCATACAACCGCCTCCATCCATTTTACCAGTTAACTGCAGATTGAAATTACTATCCATGAATCTACTAGAGTCACTAACAAGTCTGCCTCTTGCATTGATATTATAATTACAGACATCTTACCTGAACGCCGCACAGTGGGAGTGTATGATCCGTGTTTATCGGACCACATGTCACACCCCTAAATGTAGTAAATACTACAGTTGTCAGAAGACATTTCTCGGGCAATGCATTGGAAAAATTCAAAAATTCTGTAGTCCAAGCTGACTGGCACATGTTTTACAAATCCCTGGGTAATGTCAATAAATCAGCAAACTGGCTCTTAGAAACATACAGTGAATCAGTAAAGAAATGTTTTCCTTTGAAGAAGTATAACTCAAACAACCTCCTGAACTGGTTAAAATTGAAGAACAAGCGAAAAATCGTCTGTGAAAATGATCGCAAAAAACACAAATGATGCTGACAACTGGTCGACATACGGAAGATTAAAGGCAGATTACAGAAACTCTATTTTATCCTAAAAAAAAATAGCCTACGAAAATTTCTTTTTTGCCTCAAATAACATATCAAGGGATAGCTGGCGAATCGTTAATTCCGAATACAACAAAAACCTAAAATTAATGACAATTCATATTTCAGTCCTGACGACTCCAACATATTTTTTAGTACTGTTGCTGAAAATATTATCAAAACATTACCAAGTTCCTCCTTTACTACTTCTGATCTCATGAAAAAATTACCATCGCCAAAATCAAGTTTTTTCTTAGCCCCAACTACTGCAGAAGAAGTTGTATCAGCCACAAGTAAACTTAAAAAAAACCAGCTCAGAAGACGCTTTTGAAATAAATGCACTACTTATCAAAGAAACATTGGACATTCTGCTCGAACCATTGGTTGCTTTCATAAATACGTGTTTTTTAGATGACATTTTTCCCGATCTATTTAAAATCTCAAGAGTTATGCCTTCACCAAAAATAAATAACAGTGAAACTCTGGACAACTTTCGTCCAATTTCTATAATCAATACGTTCTCTAAAATTATAGAAATCTTACTGAAAAACAGATTAACATACTATTTTGAATCTAACAACTTCCTTGCCAACACTCAATTTGGTTTCCGCCAAAACAAATCCACAATAAGGGCACTGCTGAAGGTCGTGGAAGATATTGTTGAAGGCCTCGAGAACAAGCAACATTCCATTCTCTCCATGTGTGATTTGTCCAAGGCTTTCGACTGTGTCTCTCACGACCTACTTTTAGAAAAGTTATCATATTACGGGGTTAGAGGAACACCACTCAAACTGATGTCATCGTACTTAACAAACAGACAACAACTGGTTAAAATTCAAAATACAACATCTGAACTCAGGATATTGAAACATGGAGTTCCTCAGGGCTCTGTCCTTGGACCCTTACTCTTTATTATTTATATGAACGACATCTGTCAGCAAATGCTACAGGACACTACCACCATTCTTTTTGCTGACGATACATCACTTATCAATACTTCTCCAGATTTTTATAGCCTCAAAATTCTAGCTGACAATTCGATTGACTCTGCTAGAAATTGGTTCTCTGCTAATTTCCTACAACTCAATGGTGATAAAACGCAACAGCTGGTTATTTCCAGTAACAATAAGTACACCTCAGGAGCACACTGCAAGCTTCTTGGAATAACAATCGATGACACTCTCAGCTGGTACTATCATACTGAAAAACTGAACAGCGAGCTTTCTAGTGCATTATTCCTCATAAGAAGATTGAGATATGTTGTAGGTTCTGAATTATTGAGGCAAATATATTTTGGTCTGTTTCATTCTCGAATTAGTTATGGAACCATTTTATGGGGAAATTCCAGCAATGCGGTAATTATCTTCAGATCCCAGAAGAAGGCTATTTGCCTTCTAGCTGGTGTTGGATTCCGTGATCACTGTCGTCCCCTGTTCATTGACATGAAAATAATGACACTGCCATGCATTTATATTTATCAAACCCTCTGTGAAATACACTCAAACATAGGGAGTTATACTCTTTCGTCTGATATTCACAAATACGAAACCAGATCGGCAAACCAAATAGCTCTTCAACGCTTCAGGCTCACTAAGTCGAAATCTAATTCTCTGAATTTGAAACTTTATAACAAGTTGAGCTTAGAAGTTCGCGCCTTGAATGAAAATTGTTTTAAGATTAACGTAAAAAGTTACCTCATAAATAAATGTTTTTATAGTGTAGAAGAATTTCTGAATGCATGAAAAATTTTTACATGACTTTCACCATTTATATATTTATTTATGTTTTTTTTTACAACAAAATATTTTTAAATATTATTTTTAAACACATGTATGTGTCGATAAAATGAATGTTTTTACATATTATTCTATCTTATATATTTTACATATTATCTTCCATAGATAATATTTCTGTACAAACTGACGTGCTATAAACCGATGTTTAGCCAAATAAAGTCTAAGTCTATGTATTACTATTTTATAATAATTTTATAAATTCAATTTTGGCTTTAGTTCACACGAGAAATATAAAGTGAATGAATGAGACCAGAGAATCCATTGAAGGCAGATCACATGTGTGGAGATAATTGAGAAAAATATCTACGACTCTCTGATTAGCACATGAATGTGGCAAGACGGGTAATTTTTCTGTTGATAGTGTTGAATTGGTAGTGTGGGAATTTTAAACGAAAGTATATTCGGAAACTACCTTCAAGAGAGGAAACAAATAGTTAAAATCAGAAATGAATATAGTGACACTTAAACCACAAAAATAGATATACCACAAGGGAAAGTTCCTTGGCCCTATACTGTTTATCATCTTCATCAAATCACTATTATTCAGGGATACAAAAGGCACCTCAATATCTTATGCAGACGATTCAGTGATAATCTTTGAAGAAAATATATGGCATATGGTCAAACAAAGGGTTGAAAGAGGTACAAAAATTTCAGAAACTAGTTAGATTTCAACAAGTTATCTTTGAAGATATCAAGAACTCATTACATAGCTTTTACTCGAACTGATGCAAATAGACCAGACTTCAACCAGATACACAACAAAGATCCTGATTGAAGAGGTTGATAACACTGAACACCTGGGAATACTTGTTGATATTTTTTTTTTAAGTGGACACTCCAAATTCAGCACCTGACCAATAAAATAAGAAAATGTATACCTATATAATTTCTACTCAATTAAAAAGATCCTGAACAAAAAACTACCAACAATGAACTACCAATCGCTTATTGAGTCTCTGAACGTTATGGCATGATTGTATGGAGAGGGCTTTATGATAAGGCATTTCAACAGCTAAATATAATTCAAAATCATATATTTCAAGAATAAACTCTACTCTACAACACTTTTATACAATAAGACAATATTTAATGTCAGATCTTTATATTTTCACGCAAGTTGTATGTTCTGTTTCAAACTGAAAAATACAAATTATATTAACCACTTGTAGTCAACAAGACAACAAAACAAAAAAATTATCAACATACTTTTTTGTAAATCTGACGGAAACCAAAGGTTTATTTGGGATAGGGGTAAAAATTTACAATATCTCACCCATAAGTATTGAACAAAAATGTTAAAACCTTTTCTGAGGCAACGAAAGTGTTCATTAACGAAAACCACAATACATATTCTAGAAGCATTATTATATAATACTCAAAAATATGACTCTGCGTAAAAATATGCTGTATAAAAAAATTTTATTCAAATTTTAATTATTCATTATGTACATGCAGGTGCATACTGTTTTTTTGTACTCATTCCTGAATTGAATTTATCACCGAATCAAAATTGTGTACAAAAACTATACATTTACACTGGCATTACATTGAAAATATATTTCTGCATAAAAAAATATTAAATGAACGGTATTACTATGTGAATTTCTTCTTTTTTTTCTGCGCAGACAGGTGCTTTCGCCTAGGTGCGATAATAAGAAGCGAATAACAATAATTAGTATTGTAAATTATATTTAGTGACAAATAAACTGAACAAATCTACAATTTGGGAGCTCAAAAGAACGTGGATACCTGTAAAGCGATTGATAGTTTATATTTTATTGTAAATTAGAAAATGGAGAATAAACTTACTTATAGCAAAACATAATAAAAACATAACGCGTCATTCTAATGTTTATTGCAGAAACTATTTTATCCCGACTCAAATTCTGAGCTTGATATTCTACTGTTCCCAATAATAATTATGACAGGCTACAAATAGGTCTTCATTATATTAACCAAATACCACATTGGATTTTCTACTTTGTCTATTAAATAGGTAGCGGATACATTTTTCCACTAATCCGAAGTAGCAGGCGAAACTGGAAATAGTTTTCATAATTCTTGATATCAGCCTAAACTATTTCAATTAGATTGAGCTCGCAATGGTATGGTGGCAATTTCAAAACAACATTATTTTGATTTTTTGCCATTTCAACGAGGACGTATTTATCGAATTTCATTTTTGTGTTGTTTTACAATTGCCAGAAATTATATATTCGGCATTGAGTCATCAAATTATATTTTTTGCCCCGAGCCAATGTTGAATATCAGTTTTTTCTACAGAAGATATCATCACTGAAATGTCAATCACTATAAAATGTTGATTTTAAAACAAAAACATCTTAATTTGACAACTGAAATAGAACCGACCTATAGATTTATAACTTTCTTCCAACTGAAATCAAAGAAGCTTTAAACATTTCTCTAAAAAAAGGACCAAATATCTTTAGAACGTATGGTTACCCACTCATTGTTTGATTATCAACATATTTGATATCTTAAGACCTGTTCATTATTATTATTATTATTCGTCCCCTTCATTGTGATATTTGTTCCTGTTCAGACCTAGAATATAAAAAGAATTTAACAAAAAAAGTATAGAATATACCACAGGGAACAGTTTTGGGCCCAATTCTATTCCTTATATACATTAACGCTATATCCCAAATACAAAATTCCAATAGCCATGTCATTTGTTACGCTGATGACACAGCTCTAATATTCAGAGCTGGCAGTTGGCATATCTTCAATCGAGCTGAGGAAGATCGACAGAAATTGAAATTTTGGTTCAACAATAACCTATTGAGACTCAATATAAAAAAAAAATGTATGTGCTTTACATTAAACTCTGATGACCAACCCCCCTATCAACAAACTCAGAATACACATGCCCACCTGCACTGAGATACAAAAATAGAAAAAACGACATCCATAAAATATCTGGACGTAGTTATTGACCAACATCTGAGGTGAGAAGAACACATTTCCCAAGTTACAAAAAGGATGAGAATTCTCATGTTCAAATTCTACACCCTTAGGGATATACTCTCTCGAAAGAATATATTAATCTTATATAATTCATTGGCAGAATCTATACTCAGATATTGTATTGTTGTGTGGGGAGGTGCTATCAATTGCCTACAAACAACTCAATACTCATTACTGAAAATTACATTCAGAAGAGCTAGACGTTTCCCAACGGAGCAGCTATACAGTGAAACCAAAATACTTAACATCAGATCCCTATTCAGCTACCAATGTTTGATATGGATGTTCATCCAGAAATTTAGTTTTATCGCTCACAAAACCACAAGATTAGTCAAAAACTTACATATCAAAATTCCGCTCTTCAAAAAGAGTCATACACAAAGATTAGTTTTCTTCTTCGGACTCAAACTGTACAACCTTCTCCCAACGCACATGGAAAAATACATACTAGAGAACCCGATAACATTAAAAATATTCTAATATACAAAAGATTCGAAGACTCATCTCAAAATCCTGCATCGCCGATCGCTATCCCGTCCTCTCCATTATCATTATCATTATGATTACAATTTTTATTACCATCATTATAATTTTTAAATTTTCCTATAATTTTTATGTTTTATTAATTTGTATTATTCTTTGTTCTAATTTACATTTTTCATTCTCATCTTCATTGCTGTTAAAGGCATATAAAATGTTATTACAGAAGTTGAATACTTCTTCAAGTAAAGCACAAAACAGGCGACATACGCTCAGGTGTTTTTACTCCACTATGGAGGAAGAGCAAGATTATTATTGAATTTACTTTGAATGTTTTTTTAATATTGTCCTTTTCTTATGATATCTTGTTTTTCTATAGCTAACATGATGAATAATTATATCACATTGAAATGGCTCTTATCAGCCAATGAAACTGTAACTGTAATAACTGTTGTTGTTGAAATAAAGTTGATTTGATTTGATCTTCAGAACAGGAATGTGTTGGAAATTGTTCAATCTGTGTTTCCAGTATTTTTATATTGTTTTATATTTTCTTTTACATCTTTCAGAAAGACGATTGTATATGTGATGACATATAATAAATAGTGACAAAACTGAGTGTCAGAATATTTATCTATCGAAAGTACAATTCAAAAGTTAACAGGTTACGGGCCCAGATAAAACTTTTCCAGTAAATATAACGTAAACGCATCAAAATGAGTGGTATGAGTTTCGCGCGAATCGATTGCCTTGACAAAAATAATTTTGATAATAATAATGTTTATTTACATATAAAGACAAAAAGTACGATAGAGTGTATAAGGGAGGTAATGTAAATAAACAGTGAATATCACCGAAGCTTTAGTTCCTAGGGAACCATCGCTTGTACGTGATTTCAGGTGATTTTATGTTGTATAATTGATAGATACTTGGTAAAGAATGATACGTGGGAATATGTGAATGGTGATACAGAGAAACCTACAATAACAAATGAAAATCGTACCCTGGAAGAAATGAAGAAATAATGGGAAATTGCAGATCGAAAAGCTAGATCAGATCTTATTTTAGCTATTAGCCCATCGGAACTAAAACATAGAAAATATTGTGAAACTTCTGGAGAGGCTGGGCAGAAATTGCATTCTACATATATATCAATCTGCACGGAAAGCTACCCTATTGAAATAATTAACAATGCAAAAAATGGACGAAGGCGATGGTGTACGTTTTCATATCACAAATCCATACTGTAGACGAACTACAAGAAATGGAAGTAATCGTTAACGAAGGTCTTCTAACCATCATGTTATTGTATAGTTTACCATCAAGTTATGAACATTTTCGAGTCGCCATTGAGACGAGAGATGAGTTACCGAAACCAGTATGCTTGAAAATCAAGATTATTGAAGAGTTCGATGCAAGAAGTGAAGTGTCCAAATGCAATGTTGGTCAAGAAGTTATATCAAAATAAGAAAATTGGAAAACACAATTTAAAGGAACATTTTGATGAAAAACTCCCAGCAACAACCAACTTTAGAAACAAATGTCACAAATGTCGAAAAATTGGACACAAAGCCGCAGATTGCAAATCCAATTTCAAAAATCTTTCGAATCAAACAGCTGGAAACGCCGAGGAAGTCAGTTTCATAGTCACTGAAACTACTGAACCTACATCATTGAAAGTTGAAGTGAATGATATCTCTGAAAATCACGTACGTAATAAATATATTTCGAAATGCACTAGTCGAAAAACTCAATTCAAAATATTTTTGGAAAGAAACCAACGGATTCGTATTTTAGACCGTTTGAACTCAGGGCTTTCGTTTTGAACAAAAACAGAGAAGAAATAGTCATAAAAGAACTCGTGAAGTATTTACAATTCCACTTTCACAGTTTCATTGTTTGCTGTCCAGAATGATCTAAAGAACATTGAAGCATGTTATTGTGGTAATTTAGAGAAAGGTACTGACTCGAATGTTTTCAAGCATTCAAATGAGTTCCATTTGTATGCATTCGGCATTAATTCCAGTCCAATTTTCCCAACAAAGGTGATAATAACGATTGAATGAATTTCTCACATTGTGATTCTATGATGTGTGTCCTGAATACCACATTTCAGACGTTTTTTGTTTCGTAATTGCTGTTACGTTGAGTACAACCGCAGCAATAAATTTTGTCGGACTAATAGGTATCTCATTGTGTATTTGTTAGACGAAACTTAGAACGTACTAACTACAAGATCGATAACAATGATGTGTCTGGAATTCACGATTTATTGGTAAGCAAAATACAGGGAAATTGTACGTTAGAATGATACAGGGTTATTCACTGGGAAATGCGCATACAGTAAGGGTATTTTATGGGTTTATCGTTCTTTATAACCAAGATACAGGGTGATTTATTCATTTCCCCATTTTTTTAATTAATCATGACTTATGAGCCACCCTATACATTTTTGTAATATTTGGTTCGTATGTTCTTTGTCCACAGTGGTGTCGATCAACATGATGAAAAAAGGCTTATTCCAGGTCCGACCTTCCAAAAATTAATAAGTAGGTTTAGAGTCGAAACTACACCCTGTATATCAATATTTTTAAATTATATTTACAAATTTGGAAAGAGCAGAAAAAATAAGTAAGACTTAGTGTATTTGGTGTCAAATCTAGATGTTTCGATGATGAGGTGGCACAAATTTTTTTTTTTTCTCCAAATGGTACTTTCTCAGCTTAAATCCATAAAATCATCAACTATTTCTTATTCTCCTAATTTCTGGATCCCAACCTGATTGAAAAACGAGAGAACATATATGAAAAAGAGAAAAAATGCCCATTCCGAGGAAATATTAACTTTATTTTAAACAAAAATAACGTTGCAACAAATCTACATTTTAAAGGTTAAACATAACAGAAAATAAAAAAATAGAATTTTCTTTATCCGCGTCTAATAATTGTTTTAGCTAGAGCATGATCATTTCTCGACTCTCCTGATGCATTTTTGATAACAATAATCAAATCAAGCAGTCTGTACGTACTGTAAAATTTAGTAAATAATACACATTTTTTTGGTGTCTAATTCTTTTCGTTTAACTTGATACAATTTGTTGCAACGTTATTTTTGTTTGAAATAAAGTTATGGTTTTTTCGGAATGGGCATTTTTTCTCTTTTTTATAATTTTTTTAAATGTAGCGCAATGAACAAATGTTATAATTTTTTTACGCATACAGGGTGTTTGAAAGTTAGTCATTGATAATAATAATTTGTCCCAAATACGGACATGTCCTCTCGTTTTTCAATAAGGTTGGGATCCAGAACTTAGGAGGAAAAGAAATAGTTGATGGTTTTATGGATTATGGATGGAAAAAAATTATAATTTTGTGACACCTCATTATCGAAATATCTAGATTTGACTCAAGTTAATAAGTAAAAAAGTTTTATATGGAAACACAAAATACTTTTAGTTTTACTTATTTTTTTCTGTTCGTTCCAAATTTGTAAATAAAATTTTAAAATATTTATATACAGGGTACTTATTAATTTTTTCAAGGCCGGACCTGGAATAAGACTTTTTTTGTTAATCGACACCACTGTGGACAAAGAACATACGAACCAAATATCACTAAAATATATAGGGTGGTTCATAAGTTATGATTAATTGAAAAAATTTGGAAATTAATAAATCACCCTGCATCTTGGTTATAAAGAACGATAAACCCATAAAATATAGGTTATTTAGAAGCACCTCTACCCTTACTGTGTGCGCTTTTCCCAATGAATACCCTGTATATTGTGATAAAATTCAGACATTCACATTGGAAAATTTGAAAAACATATTATATAATGTGTTGCTAATTTATCTTCAGTGGCATAAAATCAAGAATTCTTATATTTCATTGGCAATAATAATAATAATAATTTGGAGACTTTAATGTACATAACGCTGCCTGGCTCAAATTCTCTAACAAAACAGATGATGCAGGTCGTCAAGCCGAGGCCTTCGCCATCACTCATGGTCTAGAACAACTGGTCGAGCTACCAACCCGCATCCCTGATGTCAACAACCAGTCTGCCAATACACTAGATCTTTTCCTCACCACCAATCCTGACCCGTATAGAATAGAAGTTTGTGCCCCACTTGGAAACTCTGACCACACCCTCATCTCCACAACATGCTCTTTCCATTTACCATCGAGCTGCACAATACCGCCCCGTCTCATGAGGCATTACAATTTGGCCGACTGGGAAGGTCTTCGTATGTTTTTCTCAGCGTTTCCATGGAAGAGAGTTTGTTTCTCTTCAGTAGATCCAACACGATGTGCTGAGACAATTTCTGAAATCATCATGTTGGGGATGCAAACTTACATACCGAATACCGAAAGAAGAACATCATCCGATAAGACCTGGTTTAACAGAAACTGCTCTAGAGCTGTGGCTTCCAAACAGGCAGCATACCATCGATGGCTAAAAAATCCGGGCCCTGAGACCAGAGCAGCATATGTCGAGGCTAGAGGCATATGTAAAGAGACAATAGAATGCTCAAAAGATGCCCACAAAGCCAAAATAAGATCAAAACTTGCTGAATGTCCTAACGGATCCCGTTCATTTTGGTCTTTCCCAAAGCTGTGGGAAGAAATTTCACTTCCAGCTCATTTCCTCCTCTAACCAAAGAAGATGGAACACTAGCAACGACTGCCCAGGAAAAAGCCAATATCTTTGCCCACCTATTTGCTGGAAATTCCACTCTGGATTCATCGGGAAAACAACCCCCGAACATTACACCTATTGACAGTCACATGCCCGAGATCACCTTTCGCCAACGTACTATCAGAAAGATTTTGCTGGGTCTCAACACCAACAAAGCCTGTGGATCTGACGGAATCCCGCCGATTGTTCTCAAGAAATGTGCCCCCGAACTAACACCTGTTCTTTGCAAGTTGTTCAACCACTCTTACAATTTGGGGTATTTCCGTCCAATT
Source organism: Gonioctena quinquepunctata (assembly GCA_018342105.1). Classification (NCBI taxonomy): domain Eukaryota; kingdom Metazoa; phylum Arthropoda; class Insecta; order Coleoptera; family Chrysomelidae; genus Gonioctena; species Gonioctena quinquepunctata. Next base: position 77,746 of record JAFIRS010002508.1, read on the forward strand.
GGAAAATTGCAAGAGTACAGCCAGTCCCTAAGAAAGGCAAGAAGGCCCTACCTAGCAACTACAGACCTATCGCACTGCTATCTATTATTTCAAAGGTCATGGAAAAAGCCATCAACATCGAGCTCATGAAATATCTGGAAGACTCAGGAATTGTCAACGATAGGCAATATGGCTTCCGCCATCAGAGATCAACTGGTGACCTGCTCGCTTACGTCTCACATATATGGCAGCTATCTATTGAAAAGCATGGAGAAACTTTAGCTGTGGCATTAGATATCTCCAAGGCGTTCGATCGAGTTTGGCACCAGGGACTCCTCGCCAAGCTTCCGTCTTATGGCTTGCCCCCTCAGCTGTGTTCTCTGCTTGCTAGTTTTCTCCAAACAGGTCTCCATGTAGTGGTCGATGGAGTTCCCAACACGATTTCTACTTCACATCAACGACCTGTTGAAAGCAACTTCATGTCCAGTACACAGCGGTGTTCCGCAAGGATCCATTCTCGCACCAACACTATTTCTACTTCACATCAACGACCTGTTGAAAGCAACTTCATGTCCAGTACACAGCTTTGCCGATGATAGTACCCTCCATACCGCTTTCTCTTCCAGGGCCCCTATATCAGCCCGTGAAACCAGAAATGAACGAGGAAGAAATGTTAATAATATAAATATGGACTTGGCAACAATTCTCGAATGGGGATCTAATAACTTGGTAGAATTCAATGCAAACAAAACACAAGCATGTCTTTTCTCTAGAAAAGCCGATCTCACTGTGCCTAACATAACTTTGTCAGGAGTAACCATACCACTGAAGCCATCCATATCGATGCTTGGTATTACTATCAGCAATAACCTTTCCTGGGAAAATCACGTGAGGTCCATTGCCAAAAGTGCATCCCAAAAACTTGGTTTTCTGTTTCGTGGCAAGAGCTATTTCACCCCCAGTCAGCTGCTTATGATCTATAAGGCACAGATCCGACCTGTCCTGGAATACTGTTCCCATAACTTGGAAAAGTTGGCGATTTGTCTCTATTTTATAGATATTTTCATGGGCGATGCTCTTCTGAAATCCTCGCTTCAAACTCGCTCACTTGTCTGAAACACCGTAGAAAAGTTGGCGATTTGTCTCTATTTTATAGATATTTTCATGGGCGATGCTCTTCTGAAATATCAACAATCGTTCCTGCTTTGGCAGTCTCTTCGAGATTAACCCGTCAAGTTCAGTCATCACACCCCTTCGTGGTCACTTTGGAAACCTGCAGAACATCACTTTCCAAAGACTCGTTCATCCAACGAACAGCGAGGCTTTGGAACTCATTGCCTAGGGAGGTGTTTCCCGAGGCATACAACCTTCAGAAATTTAAGAAGAACACCAACTCCTACCTTCTTTCCCTAGGTTCCCACGATGTTCTCTGAACATTACAGGATATCCCTTTTCGTGGGAACCAGAACATAAAAAAAAAAACTAACAAAAGATCCCATCGTTGACAGAAAATCTGAAACTGATTATGCAATTACGGTACAAGGCTCTGAATAAGTACAGAAATAGTGGTTTGGCTACTCACTGGAATTTTCTCAAACAATTGAGAAAACTCACTAACCACACTACAAAGCTTGAAAAGAAAGCATATCTGGAGTTTCAGCCTTACTCTGGAAAATACTTTCAGATTTGGATTTGCACAACAAAAAGTCGAATAATGTTATTCCAGGACATCTAAGTCTTTTTTTTTCCAATAACAAATTGAACATAGATTTAAACTTTCATTGCCAGAGAACTAACGAAAGGAGAAATTTATAGTAATACTTTCTGTAAAATCGAATGCTGTCGGATCTGATGGTATTAGCATCATAATGATCTCACATTCCATCCCCCATATCTTACCTTATTTTAACCACTTATTCAATTACTGTACCCTTCGAAATGTATTTTCTTCAATATGGAAACAATCCCACTTTATCCCACCAACAAAAATTAATGATCCCCCTTCGCCCTATCAGCATATTGTGTGCTTCTTCGGAAGTATTCCAGAAAATAATCAACAAATTCGAAAAATTCACGATGAAAATAAACTTTTGCCAGAATCTCAATCAGGCTTCAGACCTGGTCATAGCTGTACAACAGCCCTATTAAAAGTAGTTGGCGATATACACAAATCTGTTGATAGTAATGAGCTATCCATCCTAGAATTAATCGATAACTCCAAATCATTCGATAGAATATGCCATCAGCTCCTCATTAATTTGTTGACATTCCTAGGTTTTTCGATTCGTTCTAGGGAACCTATAAAAAATTATTTGGATAACACAATACAGTGCGTCCGTCTGGATAAGGAGTTCTCGAACTTTCTTGAAACTGCTGGGGTACCCCAAGGATCTATTCTTGGACCTATATTATTCGTAATCTATACGTCACAGTTTCATAAATGTCATAGTTATGCGACGGTACCCAATTATAAACAATTTCTAGTATTAGAAAAAAGGGACTTTGGAGTCTTTTTCACAATGAATTCAATATAAATTGAAACAAGTGGTAGGCCACAAGCGAAAAACAACTACTTACCCGGCAAATACCACGCAGAACGTTGAATGGTATTCACCTGAAAATCTATGCAAACTTCCATTGAAAATGAAAATTGATTGCAAATGTTTCTTTCTGATAAACTTGATTGTGTTTAATTTATGCCAGGTCCGCCTAACAATCCGCATACCGGTTTCAGGCTTTTAGCCCTCATCAGTAAGGAGTAGTCACCAGTCAGAGATCCGAAGACCACTTGTTTCAATTTATATTGAATTCTTTGTGAAGAAGACTCCAAAGTCCCTTGTTTTCTAATATTACACTTCACAATGGCTCTCTTGTTTGAATTTCTAGAATGTTCTCTGCCACTAGCATGTCAGCAAATCAATCATGATTGAATTCATTACTCGCCACCTTTTGAAAAATATTGTCTTACGATCAATCGTTCTAAAACTGTAGTCATGCTATTTGGCCGAACAGCAATGAGGAAAAGATGTGAATATGATGTAATTATTAATCTTGATAATACAGAACTAATCCTTACAGATCGTTCTAAAAAATCGATCAATCTCTCAGATTTTCATCACATGTATCTCTAATTCTGAAGCGGGGATACAGTAACTTGACAGCAATCTACTCAAACAGAGAATTATCGAATAAACAGACAAAGAAAGTTTCATTTGAATCCCTAGTTTTGTCGCATGGTAATTATGCAGATACCATATATACTCACTTCAATCAGACAAAAGAAGGCTCCAGACCTTGCAAAACTCATTACAGGGACCAGGAGACTCCAACCTGTCTCTCATCATTTGAACAATCTGGAATAGCTGAGTGGATAACCCGACGGATATTCCATGCATGTTTTGTCTTTCATAAAATAATCACTACAAGAATACTCAGTTATCTTGATGATAAGATAAGCTTCAGAACTGATATACACTCAGATTCAAAACGCAACTTTCCACCTCACTCTACAGTGCTTTTCTTTAATGTCCCTCCTCCTTTTATTTTTTGAACGAGTCAACTCGAAAAATTGAAACTTGAGATAATGAATTCGATGCATGAATACTATATTTTGGAGTAAAATTGACAGATGAAACTTTCAAGATGGTGACTGGGCGCCATCTGGGAAAAAAAAATGGGGGGTCTTGTGACACATCCTTTTGAAGCTCCTGACGAAAACTTCACAACCCTAAAATATAAAGTCAATATCTTCACCTACTACAAAATGGCGGAACATTTAATAATTTAACAAATAATTAACAAACACATTAATATCGATACATCTACAAATATATGTTTTTCTCTGCCATATAGCAATCCCAACAACCCGATTGGGTTTGATAGGTTATTTTTTGTTTAATCAAAAAATGACAAGAAATGTCAGTACGACAACGAACATCATTGTTCAGTTAAAATATTATCATTTAGTTTTCGGTTTTACTAGTGAATAGGTACCACGTGAACTATCTCTAAAATGGCCAATTCTCGTCCATTGGAAGAAAAAATCGAAGCGATTTTTATTTACGGTGCGACGCGTAACCTTCACGAAACCGAAAGTATGTTTAATGATCGTTTCCCCAATCGTCCTATCTGTAGAAAATATTTAAGGGAACTTGTAACCAAATTTACAACTACCGGTAGTGTACAGAACAAGAAGCCCCCAGGTCATCCGTCCATTCCGGAGGAACAGCAAGTTCAAATAATTGGTGAGTTGATAGTAAATCCTCAACAGTCTACTTTCTCCGTCGCGAATGTTTGTGAGGTGTGTCCTTCTACTGTGTAGAGACTTCTGAAGAAGAATAAGTATCATCCATACAAAATCAAAATGGTACACCAGTTAACTGAAGATGACCCTGATCGAAGAACAGAATTCTGCGAAATTATGACGGCAACCATTGCAAGGCATCCTACTTATCTCCACAATATTTGTTCCAGTGACGAATCTACATTTTATCTCAACGGCAAGGTTCACAGACAAAATTGCCGTTATTGGAGTGACACCAACCCTCACATTTTCCGGGAAACTCATGCTCAATATCCAGAAAAAATTAACGTCTGGGCAGGAATATTGGGAAACCATATTGTAGGACTCTATTCATTGAACACAACTCAACAGGGGAACTGTATTTGAATATGCGGGAAAATACTGTTGACCCTCTAATCACCGAAATCGTCGAAGCGAATCCTAATGAATTCGATATGGATAGTGTATTCCAACAAGATGGAGCACCACCACATTACTACGGACAAGTAAGAAACTATTTGGATAATACTTTCCCCGGTCGAGGTCCTACGGAATGGCCAGCCCGCTCACCAGATTTGACACCTGTAAACTTTTTTTTATGGGGCTATTTGGAGCAAAAGGTGTACGAAACTGAACCTGCTTCAATATTGGATATACGGCAGAGAATAATAAATATTTGTAGAAATATCGACGTTACTGTGTTCGAAAATGTTCGGCGTGAAATATCGGATAGGCTGTTCTTATGTCAAGCAGTTCAAGGCAACCATTTCGAGCATCTTCTGAACTGAACTCAGCTTCTTTCCTCAAATTATGAAGTTAAACGTCGATGTATTCAGGCACTTATTAAATGTTCCGCCATTTTGTAGTAGGTGAAGATATCGAGTTTATATTCTAGGGTTGTGAAGTATTCATCAGGAGCTTCAAAAGGATGTGTCACAAAACCCCCCTTTCAATTTTTTTTTCCCAGATGGCGCCCAGTCGCCATCTTGAAAGTTTCATCTGTCAATTTTACTCCAAAATATAGTATTCATGCATCAATTTCATTATCCCAAGTTTCAATTTTTTGAGTTGACCCTTTCAAAAAATAAAAGGAGGGGGGACATTAAAGAAAAGCACTGTATAATACCTCCTTATATCGTGGCTCCTTCTCTTTACTTTACCCGGCTGTATAATGTACTACCGATTTCAATGAAATCACGTTCACAACAAAACTTCAAAACAAAATTGTTATGCTCAGATACAAACTGCCTCAACTTTTGATTTGAATTTATCTTACAGATCACGCCTTGTCAATTGTTAACTTACTATTATTTTTGTACTCGATTGTTGAGTTTGTTTTAATATAGAGGAAATCACATTTGATTTCACTGGTTGAATGGAAGAGCAGGATCTGATTGCGTTAGTCACGAGACAAGATCAGAACTTGAATTCTGCCTCTTGACAGATGTGTAGGATATTCCAATTTGATTATATTTTTAATTTAATGAAACGTGTCCATGTATCACTTCTCTAACCTGTCAATAACATCTATTATTATTATTATTATTAATAATGACTGGAAACACTCAATCATTTCCTATAATATTCGATCTCGGTTTTTCAACATAATTTCTTTGAATACAACTTTTAGTTTAAACGATTTTTGACAATTTCATTTCAGTCGCTATTTCAAATGAACTCAATTCTCCATTTTGTTATGGGAACAACACCGTTCTCTAACTTCTGTGATTGATTCTCATCCTAACTCTTCTTAGTAGCATTTACTCTGAATCTTCGAGTATATCAGTCCTGGCCATTAAAATTTATCTTAATAGTCATTAAATGTGAATTCTGTGATAGTTACATTAATTGGAGTTTGTGCAAGTACCCAGTGAACTCTGGTCGAAAAAGATTAATTCGAATTCGTTGTTAAACGGCCTTCAGTGTGATTAATGTTTCATTGATTGGGAAAGAACCAGTTGTATTTCTTGTTTGTCCCATAGTCAATGATAACGTTAATAGAGGACTGGAATGATGGGCGATATTGCCTAGAGATCATTTTTGTTTCCATCGGATGGACTATGTCAAGCAGAAGAAAATATTTGTTTATATGGATTATTAAAAATAATTCTTGTGTACGGAAAAAATATAATAATTTATATTTAAATGAAATTGTGTCTTCGAGAATTGGAAGCTGACGGGGTTGTCGAATGAAGACCAATTATTAACTCTCTAATTTTTCGGCCAACGTTTCGTTTATTTAACGCATAAACTTCATCAGAGCCTAAACGGAAAACTAGTTGTAAAAATGTAAGGGTAAGGAATGTAAAACGAAAAAGTTTTAAGGAAGGCAAATTAGCTAGTTATACATAGGACGCAGAAAAAAACTTGAGGAATAAACCCTGGACATTCCTGAACTAGTATCACATGTGAAAACAATACCAACGTATATCTGAGTAAAAACATATGAATCGAAACACATGTTTTCCAAATAGTTGTTTTCTTAGTTGAAAGGACACTTTTACTACGATGAAGAAAACACTGCTTGTCAAAAGATCGATTGCCAACTATCTGCATCCAGCTCACCTAGTTTTCAGATAATCCATATAAGTATTAAATACGACGGAGAGACTTTTAGCATTCTGTAGTTCGAAAGGTAAGACCTTTAGGACATATGTTCATAAGTCGAGTTTACAAGCTTTCTTTTTTATATACAGTGCTCGTCTAAAGTTCGTTGCCCTCCCTACTGATTTTTGAACCACCCGGTATATCGCAAAGAAATTTGGAGGGCTCACATATGAGATCAAAACCTACTCTTTCATGAAAAAATCACAGCTAAAAGTTTCAAAATGGCGGCTGAGCGCCATCTTCAATAATTTTTTTAAATATAACACCCCTTATATTATTCCATTTTCGAAATCTGCTTATGATTCTCAACAGTTTTCTTCAATACACTTTACTCCTGAACTCAATTGTTTTCGAAATATTAAAGTTTGAAAAGTGACATTTTGGTCATTTCAAACCCAACCAAAAACACTAATGTTTCTTTCAATCAAGTTTGCATTGGAAAAATTCGTTGTCGCAGTAACATCTTGTTTACTGTCAAACTGAACTGCTAACTGTCAAATCGTCCGTTGAGCGCGTAAATCCTTTTATGAAAAGTAAGATCATGGCTCGTAGTTTAGACGATGAATTTGAAGCAGTTTTGATATTTGGAGAAGCTGGAAGAAATTATCATCTAGCAGTCCGTATGTTCAATGATAGATTACCCGAGAATCCTATTTCGAGGTCATATTTGCGCAAACTTTCAAATAAGCTCCAAGCAACTGATAAGCTGAAAGATGCTCCAAGATCAGGAAGACTGCCCCTTTCAGAGGAAAAAAAATAAGAAATTGTTGCTGAAATGGTAATCAATCCGACTCAGTCGACTAAGTTCAAAAAGTGTTAACAAGAACAATTGAAGGAGAACGGGGCTTCCTAAAACGTGTATGTTTCGCAGACGAATGCACGTTTTTTCTTAATGGAAAAGTCAACAAACAGAATGTACGATACTGGAGCGATACTAATCCGCATATTTACCCAGTTTCCTAAAAAGGTGAATGTTTGGGCGGGGATTTTGGGCAATCGCGTTGTTGGACCGATTTTCATCAGAGGCAATCTTACAGGAGTTTTTTACAGAAATATTTTATTAACTGAAATTGAACTTCGAATAGGACAAATTGAGGAAGAGTTTGAAAGTCGTGAAATCATATTTCAGCAGGATGGGGCACCTCCCCATTTCGATCGCATGGCTAGAGAGTTCCTCGATACAAACTTTCCTGGGCGATGGATAGGTCGCAGGGGAAGTACGGAATGGCCACCAAGATCTTCGGATCTTACACCTCCAGATTTTTGCCTTTGGGGTCATCTGAAGTCAAAAATCTACGCCACTGAATGCCAAACAATAGAAGAGTTATTAATTATTATTTTTTAGCTAACTAATTTGTTTTAATTGTGAATTTACAGAACACATTCGTAGGCTTCGAGATTTTCCGGTAAGCGGTACTGTTTATCCTTAATAAACTCTCTTTACGCCTCTAATCAGTCGAATTCATTGGAAGATTCAACTACAAATTAATAACAACGTTTAGTTAGCAAAATGTTTTACCGGAAGTGACCAAAATCCATAGTTCATTTCGAACCGGAATGTCACTTTTCAAACGTTGATATTTCAAAAACAATTGAATTCAGGAGTAAAGAAAATTGTTGAGAATTATGAGCAGATTTCGAAAATGGAATAATATTCCATTTAAAAAATTATTGAAGATGGCGCTCAGCCGCCATTTTAAAACTTTTAGCTGTGATTTTTTTCATGAAAAAGTAGGTTTTTGTCTCCTATTTGAGCTCTCCAAATTTCGTTGCGATAGGTGGTTCAAAAATTAGTAGGGGGGAACGGACGAGCACTGTATAATATTTCAAACTATGTGGCTCATTAAATAATAAATGATTATTATTAAACACTTTCATTTGTTGCTGTACAAATTTAAAGCAGATTTGCTTGAGCCAGACATTTTATGTGTATGGTACTTTCGACCATTGCATATTTTTTTTTTGCAGTTGTTCACCATACATGGCTGCCTCTGCCCAGACACACACCACACCATTATTCTACTAATAGATTATATTATCTATATCCTAAATCCGATGAAGCATAATCTGTAGTGGTTAACGGTAATTTGTGCTATAAGCGGTCAGCGAAATTATCGTTGGTTTTTACGCGGGAATAATAGTTTTCACTCAATTTGATCTACTATATATACTTTATACGGGGAATCATATTTATTTCTTTTTCCGAATTTCTTCATAATTCAACATTATAATATGTTCGATTTTGAACGAACCCTATGATTTGAGTCGAAGATACTTTTATTCAACTAAGAATGGATATACAATAGCAGGAGCTTGTTTCGAAAATTTGTCAAAATGTTCTCTTGTCAGAATTTTCGATTTTGTTTCTGAAATGCTATCAATTTGTGGTAACTGCTTATTTTCATTCTCAATTCAGACCACAGCATTGATGACTTCCATAACTTCCATTTTTCTTCTAAATAAATTGAAGGTACGCTTTTAATGAACTTGCCTCCGACTTCCTTCATTTGGCTCCATTCGATGAGTCCTTTATAGGCAATTTCATTTTGTTGCTGAGATTTTTCAGACAACAGATTAATTGCTCTGTTTGCAGCTTCTTGAATTTCTGGTGGAAGAAACCAATTTGAATCGTCAATTTCAAATTCAACTTCCATTTATTTATATTTGCAGCAGTTATAGGAGCTAGGTACTATTGTTAATTTGTGGTCACTAATGAACAATTTTCAATTGTTTTTACTTGCCATAGCATCACGATTATCAGATATAATATTGATTGAGAATTCTTCAAACCTTCCAGAAACTTTTATTTCTAACCGACGAAACCGAAAAGGAGGAGGTTCTCTATTCGACGTGTATATTTTTCCACAGAAGAGTCCGATTCCGATGATTCTTTTTTCATTGGATAGAATGTACTTCGAAGTTGGTCCCATTTGAATTTGAAGAGAAAAATCCATCCCTAAAGGTAGCAAAATGGAGGATATCTATCGTTCACCCTCTGAATTTTGGTCCGTTAACCGATTCTATCAGGCATAACTTTGTAGTGGGTTTTCCGATTTGGATGATTCTTTTTTTATTAGAAAGGGTATACCGCATAGTTGATCATATTCCAATTTGGAATGAAATGATCCACCACCTCTGAAAAATAATATTCGAACGCCTATGTCAATGCGGCAAGTGCAAAGAGAATCCCTTCCCGAAACTTTTTATGTCGTTCCAATTGGGATTAGAAATACTATAATTTCATTTCTTCCAAAAATATTTTTTGAATACCGAAAAATCGAGTTGAAACCGAAAAAAAATATTCTTGTGTTATTTATATGGGAAATCGAATTTTTGAAAGAGTGAAGCCTCTAATTTACTTTTCCAGCAGATTTTTTTTCATGAATTATCAGATTTTCAGGTAGGACCGAAAAAAAAATATCGCCTTAAGATGGAACACCCTAGTATTTATGTTTGGTCTCCAGGAAAATCAACAGGATTCGAATATTTACGTTCAACATTTATTGAAAGATGAACGCCAATCGATTTGCAATTTCACCGTATTCATGTGAGATTCCTTAGAATTTAGGAGCCAATTTGTATTTGTTTCTTTTAATGTGGCTTTTTGGCCGATGCCTTTTACGTTTACATTTATAAGTAACAACGCCGCGGTATTAATTTTGTTAAGTACGGCGATTTAAAACGACAGGCTTGGGAGAGAACGTCATCAGTCGGCTTGGAATGTTAGTCAATAAAAATTCTGTAACTAACCTACAAGGTGGGTATTTCGATTTACTCAGGGAATTTGAAAAACTTATAATTGCTGCGGGAGATACAAGAGTCCGCTTGATAAAAGACGACCAAGCCGGTTGAAACGCATTCGATGTGATACTAGACGGAGCATTTGACTTATTTTGGAAGGTTCGTAGCCCACTGGTTTCCTGCCCAACAGAATTACCATGGAATATTTGTGAGAATGATCAGGATGGAAAAGTGGATTGGTTTGAATAACGATATGTGCTGAATTGCATTCATTATCTGGCGATTCGAGAAGTTTCACCGCTCTAGTTTTCCACTCAACATTTTCTACTTCTTTATTGTCTCGTCAATAATAATAGTTATTTATGATACAAGTGTTTGAAAGTGTCTATTTATTTTGTAAGTGGGAAATATTATAACCCAACGAACAAATTAAAAACACTTTTAACAAATGTATCATCATAATCATATTTTTTGTTCTATTATTACTGATAATGAAAAAGAAGAAACACACATTTTCAATTAATTTCTGTAGGATTCGAACCTATGATCTCAGACGCTCCGGCCACTTGAAATGGAAGGAATTGCTTCTGAACACTTTTAATAAGTCAGTCGAACATATTTTTTGGAAATATAAAAACTGTACTTACTGCTTTCTTCACTAAATACAATGTTATAACAGAAAGATAATTTGATTTGCGAAGTAACTCGAATAATGAAAAGGAGATGGTGGATTTCTTAAAAAAACTGTCAATGCTTAAGATGTTTAGCCATATTCCTTGACCTTTCATAGGCTATTGATACAGTATGACATAGTTTGATGCTGACAAAACTTGAGGAATGCGGTATTGTACGTAAATCATTCAATCTGATGCAATGCCTGAGTGAACCTATTGATGTCAAAATGTACTGGGTCCAGCTTGGGTGGAACACGTTTAGAAATTTGATTATTTTGATGTGTCGGTTCCCATTTCAGAGCCATTTTCAAGAATGCATACAGTGTGACCCATTTGAAATGGAACCACCCCTGTAGAATAGGCACTTTTCAGTCAATCTCAAAAAATTTTTTTTTTTAATATTTAAAAATTGTATCTTGACACAAATTTTCATAACTTTAGTTTCATTTTCAAGGCACTCTATGTTTTTTTTTCTTCGTCAAAAACGGCAAAAGTTTATTAGGCAATTTTTTTTTCCAAATTTAACTACACCACTGGATTCGTAGTCGTTATAAATTGAAACCATCAAAATTTCATAAAAAATATTGGTTAACAACGAAGTTACAACAACTTTAATTTTGGAAACGAAGTATTTGATTATAATTTTTATTTAGATTGCAGACATATTTGAAATCTGGCAACACTGCCGATACAAAGTAGAGCACAAGTGAATTTGTACAGCGAAAATCTGAAGTCAATAGCTCATTCCCTTCAACAGTTATAACTACTGAAAGTATGGTGATGTGAGCGATTTGTGGTGTACTAAATCACAGCCTACTATTGATTAGTACAATACCTATGCCCAATGTATTAGTTCAGCTTTCCTCAAATTATTGATACCTTCTCTAAAAGCTTGTTTCAGTTTAGTTCTGCAGAATAAAAAAGGAACATTTTTTTGTCCTGCTTTCTGTTTTATTATTGAATAAATGATTTTGATACTTTAAAACTTGATTCGGTTCATTTCGTTTTTATCGGCTATTGAAAACTGCATAACTTAAAAAGGAATTTTTAATTTTTTGTTATTTTCGAATACACTTATAACCTGAACTCAAATGAATGATTTTGAGGGAATATAATTCACAAATCCAGTGGCGTAGTTAGATTTTTATTACAAAATCGCTTCCACCAGAAATCGCTCACATTACCATACTTTCAGGAGTTATAACTGTAGAAAAGAATGAGCTATTGACTTCGGATTTCCGCTGTACAAATTCACTGGTGTTCTACTTCGTATCGGCGGTGTTGCCAGATTTTCAATATGTCTATAATCTAAATGAAAATTAATATCAAATACTTTGTTTCCAAATTTAAAGTTGTTGTAACTTCGTTGTTAACCAATATTTTTTTATGAAATTTCCATGGTTTTCATATATAATGACTACGAATCCAGTGGTGTAGTCAAATTCCGAAACAAAAATTGCCTAATGAACTTTTGCCGTTTTTAACGAAGAAAAAAAACCATAGAGTGCCTTGAAATGAAACTAGTTATGAAAATTTGTGTCAAGATACAGTTTTTGACGCTCAATTTTTTTTTGAGAATGACTGAAAAATGCGTATTTTACAGGGGTGGTTCCATTTTAAATGGGTCACACTGTATATATATATATATATATATATTATATATATATATATATATATATATATAAATATATATATATATATATATATATATATCATATATATATAAATATATATATGAAGTGGTAAATTACGTCTGCGAAAAATACATAAAAGGAAAAATTGTGGCATTTCAGACAAATTAATAAATTGAAGAAAAAACCATATTTAAGCAAGATTCGAACCCACGACCTGGAGATCTCCAGTCAAACGCTCTACCAGCTGAGCCATTGAAGACATAGTTCCGTCTGCATATTTGTGATACCGCTTTTTCCCATAATTTTATGTTATTTGTTAGCAAAATAGAACAGATCCCGAGTACTCATCAGTGGCCATCAAGACCCATTAACCTTTCACCCCAACATCACCAGGAAGTTCAAGACAAGATTTTTCCAAATATATAAATATGAAGTGGAAAATTGCGTCTGTGAAAAATACATGAAAGGAAAAATTGTGGCATTTCAGACAGATTAAAGGAAAAAACATCTTCAAGCAGGATTCGACCCACGATCTCTAGTCAATTGTTCTACCAATCCTCAATTTTGACTTTTGAATTCCACTCTGAGAACAAGGTAATGCCATATTACTAGACTAGACTAGCATTTATTTTGCTCGGGTGGTTTCATCATAGTTTTCAGAAGTGGAATCGACGATAGAATTCTGTAAATTATATACTTTGATGAAATTTGAAATACAAAATGTATGGCAAAGCAAATGGAAGTTCAAAAAGGTAGTGAAGATATACATTCATTGGTATCTGGCGACACAAATTATTCACCAGTTTATCCATAAGTATATATAATCCCATAGTCGTATGTGGGACACCACTTATACAGGGTGTCTCAAAAAATAGTGTTTTTCTTCCACGTTTGTATAGAATTCGGTATACAGGGTAGGAAGTTCTTTATGCATATATTGAAAAAGTATCACGTGAAATCTAGAGACATTTTCTACAACTGGCAACACCGCCAGGGCGATTGTCTGCGAAAGACGGAACGCGATGGTATTTTTGAAGTTTGCCGAAACTGGTAATATCTTAAAATTTCAACTTTATTTTCCTAAATGTATGGACGAATTTCGTCTTATTGCCCTGTTATTGAGTTATACTGAAATGTACTAGTATTCATTACGCAATATTTGGGGGGCACCCTGTATAGGAAGAAAGAGAATTGAAAAAATTGAAGAATCGTGGAGAATCATGCACAATGTGTAATAGTGAAAATGTTGAAGATGGAATGTGAACCGACTGAAAAGAGTTATTTTCGCTTATAACAAAAAGTATTTAAATTTTTCGTTATATAATGATTTGTTTGAAAATAATCAACAGGGTGCTCATAAAATCATATATGTAATAATCTGCGACTGAAAGATGTAGTTCAGCGTGGCTTTAGCCAGGGAAGTAGTTGTTTCCTGTTAGATATTACATAGAATAATTGTCGTTGATTTTTCAATTTCTAGAAACATATGTCTATTTAATTGAGAATATTTCCCTTTTTCAACTTGAATATAACAGTTCGATGTGAATTTCAAAGAAATGAAATGCATGTCAGTAGGATTGACAGACAGACACCACTCATGCTTTGCCAATTCAACACATAATCAATCTGATTGTAGCTACAGGGGAATACCCTGATATCCTAAAGAAAAGAAGTATCGTACCTGTGTTTAAAGGAGGACGGAAGTTTTGCAAGCAGAATTACAGACCAATCGCTATAACTAGTACTCTAAATAAAGTAATTGAAAAGTGTATCAAAAAACGGTTGGTAGACTTTCTTGATGAGTATGGGCTACTGTCCGAATCACAATATGGATTTGAAGAAGGATGTAGTATTGGAGATGCGATATGTAAAGTAACCAATTATATGAATACAGCTCTTGATAAAAAACAAAAAGTAGCTGCTGCCTTTTTGGACCTGGCCAAGGCATTTACCCCTATATCAAACCAGGTTCTACTATCGAAAATGTATCGGATGGGAATACGTGGTATTGCACATGATCTTTATAAATCATATTTATCAAATATGGTCCAGAATGTCAAAATAGGCAAAGAAGTTAGTTATTTGCGATTGGTGGAGCTTGGTGTGCCACAGGGGACGGTATTTGGACCGGCCCCATTCTTAATTTATGTCAATGATATTACCAACATCTTGGAAAAAGCTGAAGTTATCTGTTCTGCAGATGTTATAGTGGTTTTAGTTGAAGGTAATCACTGGCAGCTACTGCTCAAGAATTTGGAAATAAGTCTAAGTACGTTTAAATTGTAGCTGGATAGTAACTTACTCCCAATTTATCAAAAACCAATTATCTTGCTTTTTCTTTGAATAACGTTAATACACGTTAATATGTAAAATTAAAAATCCACACAGAACAATGCCTATATAAATGATAAAAATAATGATAATAACTGTAATACATCAAAAAAAGGTTAAGTATTTGGGAAAGTTTAATTAAAAAAATAAGGAAAACCATTTATAAGTTCTATCAACTGAGACAAATTGTAACTATAGATCTATTAAGATTGATATATACTGCCATAGTGGAGTCTTTTCTTAGTTATACCATTATTGCCTGGGGGTGTGCATATAAAACTTTATTGAAACTATTAATAGAAACGCAAAAATTTATCCCAAAAATTAGTTTAAACAAACCAATATTGGCACTTTCAAATGAGCTATTTGGTATTGATAAGTTTACCAGACTCAGGGAACTACATATTATATCAACAATCAAGTATGGTGAAAATAAAAATATTGCAAATAATTCTGTAGCTTACGCAATAACAACTAGAGCTATCTCGAGTAACTAATTTGTTACCTAATGCTTACTTCTCTACAAAGCAACGACACTTCTCTTATTAGACTAGGAGGAATCGGCGCATGAGTACCGAAAACCATTCCACCTCAATTTTTTTATGCGATCCTCTTCAAATTGCCCTACAAATGCATGTTGCCATGGGGCAACCCCGTGCCATATTGTTTAAACCGAAATTGTTTAAACAATTGCAAGAAATTGTTATTTTTCAACCGGACAAATAAAAAAGGTCCTATGACTTTTCACGATAAAGTTAATATTTTTAGAGATATGAATTTTTAAAGGTTCAAAAAATCTCATATTTGGGTACTTTTGACCCATAAAAAATATATTAAAAAAATTTGAACAATATGGCACGGGGTTGCCCCATAGCAACATGCATTTATATCATCAGTAGGGCAATTTGAAGAGGATCGCATAAAAAAATTGAGGTGGAATAGTTTTCGGTACTCATGCGCCGATTCCTCCTAGTCTATATATTTTTCCTATGGTTTTTAACTTGATTCCTAATCATCTAAAAAACTATAACAATCACAAAACTTTCAACAGGGTAATAAAAAACTGGATCAAGAAAACTTCATGTATATTGTTGGTAACGTTGATATATTAAATGACTAACTTTATTGATTTGTTGAAAATATGAACAGGATGTTCATAAAATGAGATGTGGAATCATCTGCGACTGAAATCTTTTTATCAATATCCAATTGAGAATGTTTCCCTTTTCAACATGAATAACTTTATATTCTTAAAGAATAATGATATTGGAAAACTGAAACTATATTTATATTCAATCCTACAATATAATCGGTATCAGGCGTTTTTATCCCCGGACAAACAATCCCCGACAAAATATCCCTGACAAAATATCCCCATGACATCTCCGGACAAAATTTCCTCTGACTAAATATACAAATGATAAAAAATCCCCCCTGGGTATCAGGCGTTTCGATCCCCGGACCAAATATCCCCGACAAAATATCGAATCCACTTGGATTGTGAATACGTATCGTAATCCAAGAAATCGTGAAAAGCCACGATATGATATTTCGTTATGGAATTGCTATGTAGCAGTTGTTAATGATTTGTTGCGAACTAATAATTGCTGAAACTGACATTTAAATGAAGCATTCAATAAGTTCTATCACAAGTTGAATGAAATTATTCACTCTGTTGTCCCCTTAGTTAAGGCCTGTAAAAGAAACTACCCGCCTTGGTATAATTCGAGCATTATAAGAAAACTCAAATGTAAACATAGAGCTTGGTGCAGACACAAAAAATTCCAGGATCAGCCTGCATTTATTGAATTCCAAAAGATAAGAAGAGAAGTAAAGTCTGAAATTGAATCTAACTACCAACTGTACTGCCGTAATATCGAACAACAAATCAAAACGGACCCAAAAAAATTCTGGCAATTTGTAAAAAAAGAAACACTCGTCATCTCTATCACTAACAATGGTCTATGATGGCATTGAACATAATGACCCCGTAAGCATTGCAAATGCCTTTGCAGAGTATTTTAGCAATTCTTTCGCTACACCCAGTCAAACCATACAAAATAATACTACCGTAAACTTGGCGATTGATGCTTTGATCATAACAGAATTTTGGGACAGTGAACTTTGTGAAGCTCTCAAAAAAATCAAGCCAAAATTTACAATGGCACCTGATAAAATACCAGCTTTCCTGATTCATGACTGTGCCTCCTTATTCGCTGCACCTCTGACAATACTTTTCAACCTCTCAATAAGATACCAACAGTTCCCTGATGTGTTGAAACAATCTAAATTAATACGAGTTTTCAAAAAAGGTGACAAACATGACATAGAAAACTATCGGCCTATTACAATAGTCAATAATTTCTCAAAATCTTTTGAAAACCTTATTAATAAACCACTTTACAACCATGTCAAAAATCAAATAACTGAGTTACAACATGGCTTCTTCAAAGGTAGGTCGACTACCACAAATCTCTTCTGTATTACCCAGTACATATCCAACACATTCGAAAATAATGCCCAGGTAGATGTCATATATACGGCCTTTTCCAAGGCCTTCGATAAGCTTGATCATGATATTTTACGCAGTAAACTGAATGCATTTGGCTTCTCAGGGAACTCGAATACCTTTTTCACCTCCTATCTACAAAACCGCTCCCTCTACGTTGAGTGCCATGGCCAGAATTCCATTTCATTTACATCAACATCAGGCGTTCCACAAAGTTCTGTTTTGGGTCCACTTTTCTTCAATCTGTTCATAAATGTCATTATTGAGGATGTCGGAGTCAATTGTTTATTATATGCGGATGATTTGAAATTATATATAGAAATAAACTGCCCGAATGACTGTGCCATTTTACAAAACGCCCTAGATAGAATAAATACTTGGTGCAAAAATAATCGCCTTCTATTCAATGCTAATAAGTGCTCAATTGTAACATTCACTCGGAAACAGAACAACATCTCCTATAACTACTCAATTGGCAATGATGTGTGCCCTAGATCCAATTCTGTTCGTGACCTTGGTGTCACCTTCGACCAAAAATTATATTTTTCAATACACATAAATAAAATTACCAATGAATGTTCAAGGGCTTTAGGTTTCATTGTCAGAAATACTCGTGATTTGTCGAATAAGAACACACCGCTACTGTTATATAATTCCTATGTCCGTTCTAAAACAGAGTATGCATCTATCATTTGGTGTCCATATTATAATGTCCATTCAAATAATCTTGAACGAATCCATAGACGCTTTATGAAATATCTCTCTTTCAAAGAAGATGGTGCGTACCCTACTACAGGAATATGTAATACCGCTTTACTAGAGAGACATAACTTGACCTCTCTTGCAAGTAGAAGGAATACATCTACTCTGATTTTTCTTTATAAGGTGATCCATGGCCAAATCAACTGTAGTGCTATTTTGAGTATGCTGAATTTTCATGTTCCAAGAGTAAATTCAAGACATAACACTCTATTTTACCTCGAGTTCTCTAGAACAAATGTACAGAAAAACTCACCCTTATTCAGAATTTGCAACAACTTCAATGCTATCAATAATAGTTGTGACATTTTCTCTTGCAGCATTGCTTCATTGAAAAAAATCAGTTCTTGATATTAATTTTCCTTCTCTCTAGTTTTTGTATCATGTCTCATTTCTACACTATTGTTTTATCTTTACTGATTCTCAAATTATTTATGTTTTTTTTTGTACCTGTGATTTTCCCACCCTGTGAATGGATTTCTGTTGGGTAGTGTACGATAAAAAAAAAACCTACGGAGGGGTGGCACAATCGTTTAAATCGCAATATTGATGTTAATCATTTTATCGGCGTCTTTTTAAAGTCTATATTTCAATGTTCATTTTATTCATCAAATAACATTTTTATTTAATAAATTGGTATTTCTTTGATTAATTTGGAAGTATTAAGAAAAATTTTACACTTGCTTATTTGTAATTATAATTTTGTTATGTTATTTATGTTATTTTTTTCTTATGAATTTACAACTGAAAATAATTAGTTGTCTTGTGGGCGGGTGTACGTTTGGCCAGGAATATTTCGTCTTAGGGATCTTATGTCTGGGGATGTTTTGTCTTGGGGATATTTTGTCATGGAGATATTTTGTCCGGGGATATTTTGTCAGGGATATTTTTTCGGGGATATTTTGTCTGGTGATAAAAACGTATAGAACCATATAATCTATACATGTATTCATACCATGACATTTGTTATATGCCATAGAACGACACCTAAGAGTTGCTACACTTAGCTTATGGTTTGATATCCCACTAGAGGGCTGACCGTGATTCGAAATGCTATAGGTAATTGTAATGAACTATGACTGTAAATATGTATGAGACGAAATACATTGAATTGAATGTTTAATGTGGAATACAGGAAAACTTTATGTTTTCCAATAAAACACGAATCCAGCCGAATCTTCGTGACAGGATGAATAGGGGTTATTCTTCGGAAATAACCATCCATAATATTGAATGAGAACTGTCCGAATGTACTCTCCGTTAACAGCGAGAAAACTCCATCGTCGTACCCTCGGGTTAGCGCAGAGCCTGGAATAATTGAATGGGAATTTATGTGCCCACTTTGTACAGCGTTAAACTAAAATCAAATTAATTTTCCTCGTTTCTTTCAGGTAAGCCAACCGTACTCATCCTCGAGCTATTTGGTCCGGCGCAGTGGGTAAGTTTTGGGTGCATCATAGGTGAGAGGTTTAGCCCAGGTTTAATGGCGGTAGTACACGTGACACTCCAAATCAGTTTGAAATTCAACATAAAAAAAACGGTCCGTTCGATATTCATTTCCAGTGCAGACATCTTTTAAGCAATGTTAAATAGATAATATTTAAAAGCTCCATCTTCAAAATTTCCTGAAGTTTTTCATTGTTTGCCCAAAAACTCTCCAATCACTTGAAAATTTAATTTTACGAAATCTCCTTGCACAGGTTGGTTTTAAGGGGTCATCTTTTTATACAGATGTGGAAAAAATTTGCCGCAATATACGATTTCCAATATGTTTGGATGTTGAATGGTGTCTGTGGTTGACCAACACAAAATATAACAAATATGCGCGAGGAGAATCAATTAGTGAACTGGACCACTTTCGATTTGTTCCCACTCCTTAGCCAGAGCGCGTGTCTCCGCTTTCAGGATTCGTTGGCTCAGTCCAGTAAGAATGAACATTTTAGTGTGGATGTGTATCTGGCTTATCAGCTTATTGCATGCGAGAAATTATTTGCGGCATTAAATGTAACGTAGGTTTAGATATAGTGGGTGTTGGGGACTGCAAAAATTAGACACTATTTCATTATTGCTGAAGTTTATAAAATCCTTTATTTCTTTATCAAAGCTAGAATAAAACACGCAATTTAATATGTTATGAAACATGAAATGATTAAACTTTACATCTATGGTTATAAGGACAAGGTTATAACAACATAATTAGGTTCTTATAATTTTTACCCCATATGTGATTGTAAATATTAACCGTTATGATGTCTATTTGCCGGGCAGTGCATATGAAAACTCCTTGTAGTGCTCTTATTTTTATTGCTATTCCAATTGGGATTAGAATAACTATACCTTCTAACACTATTTCTGCTTCAATTCCTAGGATTTCTAATTTTTGTTCGTTGATTCCTGGTTTTAAGTGGAAAAACATATAGAATTTTTGAAATAGAAAAAAAAATCGATTTATTATACAAATACCATAGAAAAATTCGAAAAAAAAGTTTCGGAAGTTTTCCAGTAGATTCGTTGACCTATCCAAAACAGATTTCACGTCTCACAAAGAAAGATTGATTGTAATAAGTTTCAACTATAACTTGAAATCAGAAATCAAGGAACAAACATAAGAAACTCTAGGAAATGAAGGAGAAATAGCATTAAGAAAATTGAATGATGCAGAACCCCCTTTAACGTTTTTCAACTGTTCCATCACTTTTGATAATGATACTTCGCTCATGTGTATTCAACAATTAAAAGAAAA
The DNA here is from genome assembly GCA_018342105.1 of Gonioctena quinquepunctata. NCBI lineage: Eukaryota > Metazoa > Arthropoda > Insecta > Coleoptera > Chrysomelidae > Gonioctena > Gonioctena quinquepunctata. The sequence goes on from JAFIRS010002508.1 coordinate 99,005, forward strand.
AATATTCGTTCGAAACAAACCAGATGGTAAAATTATTACTACCTATGTATCTTGGTGTAAATACAACATTACAGCCAACGCTTCTTCAAGCCTAGGTTCACAATAATTTAACAAGATTTCATGTAGAATAAAATATTATTCATGTAATACATTCAGGCCATATTTGCAGGACTTTTTTAATAAAAAACGTTTTAACAAAAAATTAAACCGACGAAAAAATCAACTGAAAAGCAAAAAATAAAAAAAACCTTCCTAGTCTAAATGATAATTGAGCTCCTAAACTAATGTGAGTAACTGATTTTGAGTCGGCGGCAAACAAACAATTATCGAAGATCATTATCTATGAAAGAAGTCATCAAAACGCAGCCGTGCATCTCACTGCCATCATTTTACGCTTCACCTAATTCAATTGCTAGTTTGTTTGGCGTCGACTCAAAATCAGTTACTTACATTAGTTTAGGAGCTCAATTATCATTTAGGTTCATTTTATTTTTTGCTTTTCAGTAGATTTTTTCGTTTGTTTAATTTTTTGTTAAAAAAGTTTTTATTTTTTACTGTTTAGTTCCGTATTTCGTCGGTTTAATTTTTTGTTAAAAAGTTTTCATTTTTCAATTTTTTGTTGCTAAAATCTACCAATTACTACCTACTTGTTTTTTGATTACTTCCAAAATACTTACTTACCCACCTTACTTCAACTATTACCAGTTAAATAATATGATTATCTACTTTTACTATTTGTTGTAATATAAATCATTTTCGTTGTTCTGGTTAGTTTATTCAATACTTTGTATATCATTCCATCCTCCCATAAAATATACTGATTTTGACGGATGTGAAACAAGAATAATGTCAGTACCGATCTGTCATTGACAACTACGTATGTGTATGCCAATGTTCACTAGTGAAAAATCAATTATCCCCTATTTTTCTACCCGTAAGGGTGACTAATTCCTTTCGAAATCCAAATATGAGGTATACCCTATCTATTGAAAAAAGAATCATCCAAATCGAAGAACCCAGAACAAAGTTATGCCTGATAGAATCGGTTAACGGACCAGAATTCAGAGGGTGAGTGATCAATATCCTTCATTTCGCTACCCTTAGGGGTGGGTTTCATCTTTTAAATTCAAATGGGACTAAATTCGAAGTACACCCTATCCACTGAAAAAAGAATTATCGGAATCGGACGCCTCAGTAAAAAGTTATGCGTGATCATACATAAAAAAATATGATGGAAAAAAAATATACGGGTCGAATAGAGAACCTCCTCCTTTTTGGTTTCGTCGGTTAAAAATAGTTTTCACACATTGTTAGATTTTTTTATGAATGTTCGTTCAATGTGTCATCTTTCGCCTAATTACAGGGTTTAGATTGAATTAGTTAAATAGTAATTATCGACGATTCTTATACAAATTTCATCAATATCCTGTTTTTCAGAGAAATAAACGAAGAATCAGTTTACTCAACGCAGAAAGAGGTATTTATTGTACATGTTAACCTGAAAACTTCCCAACGGGAAACTCTACTGTATTCTATGACTATTTTTTCAATCAAGTTTCACTCTAGCAGATCTCAACTTGTTTTTTCTTCAATTCTCGTTACAACTTCGACAGAATATTTACATTTCCCTCGATTATTTGTTTTGTCTTTCATTCTATCAAAAACGTCCAACCTTCGACAATCATTACTATAGCCAGATCTAGATTGCAAAATAAATTACAAAAATATCCCCCAATCGTGTCCAGCTGTATTTTATTCGGGTTGTTATTCTCGTCTATTCTGTTGACCAATAAGTTGGTATTTCGGATCCTTTGTATTTTTCGCTCCTGGAATGCAGTGGTGCTTCCATTTAATACAATTTTAAATTGTAGAAATTTTCGAGGGTCGCGAAATTTGCATTGAAGAAATAAAAGGAACCCGTATTAACATATACGTATGCGATGTTTGAATTCTTTGTCGTACCTTGAACGTGCATTGTTGGCATATGAGTTGAATGAAAAAAACGTCAGGTATTCTTGGATCATGGATTTATGTGAATTTCAATTCTCATTACGAGAACTTTCTGAAATGTTGTCTGTATGCCAAGGAGCACGCTGTGTGAATTGATATAATAAAAAAACATGTGCATTGCTTCGAGTTTTGCGTACTAAACTGTTTTCAGGTATTCCAGTGTTTTCATTCTCAACATCACATGAGTAAAATTTTGTTTTAATTCGCGAATCAAATATTATATCAGAAATTCTCATATGTTTGAGAATATGATTTACGTGTCACATGGTACATTTCCGACTAATATATAGAGTGAGTTTCAAAAAGTTTGCACCATATGAGAAACTTTTTTCTATCCATTTGTCAGAAAATTTTATCACTGTTAAAAATCGGTGCATTGCGAAAAACGTTGAGGTGTCAAAATTATAAATTTCCAAAAGGTGTACAGGGGCGAACCAGAAATAGGAATCTTTATCTGGAGTAAACTATTCTTAGTTTCGACATTATCAAAAAAGTTTATTTAGATAACAAAAAATTAAACCGACGTAAAACGGAACTGAAAATTAAATGATTTTCGTTGATTGTTTGTTTGGCGCCGAATCAAAATTAGTTACTTACATTAGTTTAGGAGCTTAGTTACTGAGACTAAGAAAGTTTATTCCATTTTTTACTTTTCAGTTCCGTATTTCGTCGGTTTAATTTTTTGTTAAAAAGTTTTTATGTTTCATTTTTTTGTGGCTGAAATCTCCTAATTACTACCCATTTAATTTTTGATTACTTCCAAAATACTTACTTACCCACCTTACTTCAACTATTAACAATTAAATAATATGATTATCTACTTTAATTTTTCATTGTTATATAATACAACTTATTTTTGACAGTTCTGGTTAGTTCATTCCATCACTCTGTATATAATTCCTTCCTTTCATAAAATGTAATTATTGTGACGGATGTAGGAGAACAAAATAATGACAATACCAATCTGTCAATGTCAACTACATATGTGTGCCAATGTTCACAAGTGAAAACTCAATAATCCCCTATTTTTCCACCCATAGGGGTGGATTATTCCATCCCAAATTCAAATATGATCAACTACCTAATAACAAAAAATCATCCAAATCGGACAACCCAGTACAAAGTTATGCCTGATAGAATCGGTTAACGAACCAAAATTCAGAGGGTGAATGATCAATATCTCCATTTTGCTACCCTTAGGGGAGGATTTTTTTTCAAATTCAAATGGGACGAACTTTGGAGTACACCTTATATAATGAAAAATGAATCATCGAAATCGAACTTTTCTGTAAAAAGTTATGAGTGGTCATACATAAAAAAAATAAACCCTTCGACTAGAGAACCTCCTCCTTTTTGATTTCGTCGGCTGAAAAGTTGCTAGGATTAGAAACAATATTCAGACTTTTTCACATTTTTTATGGTTCTAGGCTGAAGAGTACTAGTATCTCATTCACACCTGATATTACTCCCTCATATTTTAATGTTTGTTGAAAATGGTTTATGTTTTTAATAGTTTTTGGGTGCAAACATAAACTAAAACCAAATTACAAACATGTTCAGAATATAATAATAATAATAATTGAGTTTCGAGGTAGCGGGACACAATAAGTAGTCTTAATATCAAATTGCCGACGTTTCGACGTTTATTTCCAAAAATTTTATTCACACCAACAAATCCGTCATTTGATAAACCATGTGGATTTTCAGTGAAATAATCGATCTATTGTTCAGGATCTTCTATCACTATTATTAAGCACGAGTGTAACCCTAAGGCTCTTACTCTTTGAGCTTCAAACAAGTGGGCAACAGCCATTACAGATTTGGAATTTTGACTGGATAAGGACTGGAGACCGGTTTCCAGCCCTTCCCATTATGGCGGTTCTCAAAAATGGCCGAGAAAGAATTTTGAATCTAAATTATGAAAAATCAAATTTCTATAGAGGATGCAGCTTTCACTACCCGGGATAGGTTCATAGATAGCCCAACACTCCAGGGAGTGCCTGGGACGTTTAGAGCGCGAGGGATCGTCTATGTTGTAATCAGTAGCTTTCCCTCACGAGGGGGTTCTCGTGGGTTATTGAGCAATCAAATACTTTCGATTGCGGTCTCTGATTATACTCCTGATGGAAGGCAGATTCAAGTCTTCAAGTATCCGATCGTTCCGCACATACTACGGAGCGTTCGTTATCATCCTCAGGACTTTCATTTGCGCCCGTTCCAGGACGCGAATGCTAGTCCTGCAGGTTTGGCCCCAGGTGGCTGAGGCATACGAAAGGACAGGCCTGAACATCATTTCATAGATCTTGACTTTATTTTCCAAAGTGAGTTTACTTCTTCTATCAATCAGAGGGTAAAGTGCGCCGATTTTCTTAGCAATTTTGTTTTTTATTATATTCACATGCGGCTTCCAGGTGAGCCGACGATCCACAGTAACCCCTAAGTACTTGACTTGTTCCGACCATTCTATCTCCCTTCCAGAGATAGTCACTTCCCTCTCCGGGTTGTTTCTCTTGCGACCCATTGAGATCGCTTGTGTTTTATCGGGATTTAACTTTATTTTTCACTCCAGGTACCACTGCTGGAGGTCATTTAATGCATTCTGCAAATAAACAACACCCATCAGGTGGTTGGCTGACGAGGAAAGTAAGGCCGTATCATCGGCGAACAGGGAGATTTTTACGTGTTCGGTTCGTGGTATATCGGAGGTGAGGAGTGCTCATAATACAGACAGTTCTGCCCCCTGAGGAACGCCGGCCTCAATTTCTCTCGGGTCCGAGAGGAAATTGTCAACCTTGGTCTGAAATGTCCCACCCATGAGGAACGACTTTATCCACTTCACCAGGCTCAAAGGCAAGTGAAAATCGAATAATTTGCAGAGCAGGCCTTCGTGCCATACTCTGTCAAATGCTTTACTTATGTCTAGAAGGACAATTTAGCGAAGAGATTGTATTTTCCACCAGCCTCAAAACTTGTAGCTCGGTGGAGTGAGCGCGACGAAAGCCGAACTGCTCATTCGGTAGGACATTTCTGTCCTCCACTTCATCGTCGAGCCTTTCAAGAACGATTTTCTCAGCCAACTTAGCTGAACAGCATGAGAAACTGATTGGTCGATAATTTTGCGGGAAGGTCGGGTTCTGACCTTCTTCCGGGATCATGACCACGATGGCATGCTTCCATCTTCGAGGAAATCTTTTGAGGCGCAGTGAATTGTTGATGATATTCAATAATGACTGCAACTGGTTATCCGGAAAATTCCTAATCATGCAATTAGAAATCGATCTATTGGAAAACAATTTCGTCTGACCCATTGAAAAGCCTTGATAAAGACGCCGAGTAAACGTCGGAACGTCGGCAATTTGATATTCAGACTACTCATTGTGTCCTATTCCAGCTACCTCGAAACCCCATTCTAAGTGAAGGACGCTAATACTACAGAATAATAATAATGTTTATTTTCAAAAGTACAGAAATATAAGAGGAAAACAAATGGTATTGAAAATAAACATGGAAGATCACAGAAGCTTCAAAAGCTTGTGCGTGATATAGTATTAATAATAATAATATTTATTTCATATCTTTGATTCGATAAATTACAAATGTAGAAAAAAAAAGAAACAACTGAAGTGTGAATGATTATCGTACAAATGGAATTGTTATTACGTCGAAGTCACTTTAGTTTACTACATCTGCCTCGGCTATCCTTTCTGGTGTATAATCATTGATGGAATCCTAGAGATATTTCCGAAAAATTTCATTGATGGAATCATAGAGATATTTCCGAAAAATTTATGCACTATTCGATAGTACCTAACTTTACTTCGAACGTCTGTGAAGTGGAATGAAGGATCTGTTCAAGTTTTTTCACAAGCTTTTATTTAGTTTCACTTGTTAGTACGTCCGTTCGTTCGTTAGTTAGTTAGGGTCAAATCTTGCAAGTGAATTTTGACCGATTTCTTGTCTTCCGATTAATTTGAAATTTGGCATGTGTTCATAATTCCGGTGACGCATTATGGAATTTTTGTTAGAGAAAAAAACAAAATGGCGGCTCCAATATGGCGGATGAAATTCGTAATTATGGTCCGATTTGATTCAAAATTGGTATGTGGGGGTTTTCGGAGTCGACGATTATGAAATGTTTGTAAAAAAATTCATAAATTCAAGATGGAGGACGAGTTTTGTGATTATGGTCCAATTCGATTCAAAATTGTTAGGCGGGGTTTTCGGAGTTGGAGATTATGATTTTTTTGTCAAAATTCATCAATTCAAGATGGCGGCTCCAAGATGGCGGGCGAGTGTTGTGATTATGGTCCAATTCGATTCAAAATTGGTATGCGGGGATTTTCGAGGTGGGAGATCACGAATTTCTTGTCAAAATTTATGATTTCAAGATGGCGGCTCCAATATGGCTGCGAGTGTTGTGATTATGGTGATTATTCGATTCAAAATTGGTGTGTGGGAGTTTTTTTGGGTTCGGAGATCATGATTTCTTTCAGCTAAAAACTTACAGAAAAGAGAACTTGTAATAACATTGCTCTATTAGAAATGAACAGATTAGGGCGAACAAAAAATAAAATAACTAGTGAAAAACATTTTCAAAGACGTACTTCCATTTAAGCTGTGCACTAAAACGTATAAAATAAGTTTTAGTCATCGCTGACAATGATTTTATTATTTTTCATTGAATTATTTGGTTTTAAAAAGCTTGTCGCGCGAATTGTCATAGAATTAATAGCAGGAGTGGAAGAATTTTGTATTTCGTGCAAAATTATTTTTATTTTTAAAATCGTAGCAGAGGGCTTTTGACTGTATACTAGTCATCTTCAGTGCTCCCCTGCGAGTGAGTAATACCTAGATGAATTTTATATGAAATATTTTGACAATTTGAATGATAAAGATTTTGAGGTTAGGTTAGAGTGACACATGGCTTAGAACCTTAGAAACAGATAGCCAAACGGTGGCAAACGCAGCTCCAAACTTCAAATAAAATTAATACTTCCACAAGTTGTTGCTTGCCAACCAATCTTTGTTTAATTAAATTAATTGGTACCTACTTTCATGAACACTTCGCGCGACAAGTGTTTTGAAACCAAATAATTCAACAAAAAATAATTAAATCATTGTCAGCGATGACTAAAACTTATTTTTTACGTTTTAGTACACAGCTTAAATGGGAGCGTGTCTTTAAAAATGTTTTTATTAGTTATTTTATTTTTATATTCAGGCAGAGATTGTTGTTGAATAATTCATTTTTATTAATTGGTTTTATTTAGCTTGCCTTGTTTGTGTCTCGTGTGGGTCAGATTTTGTAATTGAAATTGTACCCCCTTCCTTCGACCCATTGATCTGAAATTTGGTACACACCTTCAGTTCCACCAAGATGGCCGCCGCCATAAAATGGCGGATTACATATTTTCATAAAACCCCCTCAATATGGATATCAAATGGAAGGGCTTGACTAGTAGAATACAATACACCCTGAAAAATTACAAATCCAAAATGGCGTCCGAAACAAAATGGTGGATCATAGAGTTTAGACAACCAATACATTAAACTGAAATCTAGGTACCTAATCAAAACGAAGAACTTTGTCAACTCAGAATCGTGATTCAAGCATGAATCCCCCACCCAAGTCAAGATTTCGTATCGTGTCCAGGACTGTGTGGCGTTAGGGTAGCAAAAAATAGTACGCTGTTAGCGGTACACCACCCAAGTTAAGGTTAGAGCTCGCCGAGGACTGTATGGCATTAGGGTGAATAAAAATAAAATGTCGTTTACGTTTTCTTGTCAAGACTTGGGCACACCTTGTTGTATAAAAGTCTTGCCCCCCTATTGGATCTCTGGGGGGGGGGTCGACCGTTATAATGTCCATTATTCGTGGGAACAAAATGGTGAAAAATAATAACAAAACAAAAACAAAGAAAAATTGAACAGAAACTGCAACACAACGAAAAAGGAGGTTTCAAAAAGCGAAAGAAAAGTATAGAACAAAACGTGCCAAAGAGAGTGAAAGCGAAACTCATAGTCGACTACAGAAACGAAGAGAGAGGTTATCATCAGAAACGCCTCGACAAAACGAAGTCAGGTTAAGACAAAAACGTGAGAAACGAAGGGAGCAGTTAGCGTCAGAAACACCTGAAATATAGCATAAAAAGGATGAGAAATATTAAGTTACTAAATAAAAAACTAAAAACTTGAAACTAAACCAAGTAAAACAAATTTTTTAGGTTAAACGGTTTTATAGTAAAGAAACATAATAATAATGCAGATAATGTACTCAAAGCTAAAAAATAAAATAAGTAATTTTTTTTTAAGTTGAACGGTTTTATTGTGAAAAAACATAATAATGATGCAGATAATGTACTAAAATCTAAAAAATAATTATGTAGGTACACCACTCTCCTCATCAATATCAGACTAAAGTAAAATCGTGGGCGCGTTGATTTTCTATTATCTACAGTCAACCGCTCATATCATTATATGCTTTAATGCATCTTCTCAATAGACAACTTATGCAATATATGTGGGAAAGTAAATCCGTCACTATCATCGTGCGACATCACAGAACGTTCATTTTCATATTTATTCAGGTTACGCTACTCCCCACGATTTTATTTTAGTCTGATCAATTCTCTATATTGATGAGGAGAGTGGTATTTTTAGCATTTGGTACATTATCTGCATCATTATTATGTTTCTTTACAATAAAAAAATATAAATGTGTAGGTCCTTAAGAAAATCCAATCTATTGTAGTTCTTTGATGTAACCTCATGTAAAATCTGCGAAGTAATACTGAGGCTGAAGTTATGCTTATTAACTTTCAGGTGTTGGCCAAAAGAGGAATGTTCATGTTTATTCAAGTGCTCATGTATGCGGACATCCAGAGGTCTACAAGTTCTACCGACATAACTTCCTAATAACTTTTTCTAATTCATCGATATTTTGAAATGGTTTCTGAGCATACACCTTTTTCTTAAGGAACGAACCTCTATAAATCCAAAGTAGTGAGATCGGGAGACCTTGCTGGCCATGGATATTATCTACCAATCCATTTTCACGAACAATAAAATATTAAATCATACTGATAGTTATTATAGACATACATAGAGAGTGATATATCAAACTAGTAAACATTTAAATCATTTTCATTAAACGTCGATATTCTAGTAGAGATAATAAATGGAACCAAATTTTGCCTTGAAATATTATTATAATAATATATATATGAGGGAGGCGTCTAAGGTGTATAATGAGGTACTAGTACTTTTGATGAGGCTAGAATAAAAACAAATCTGATTATTGTTTCTGATTCTGATTTTTTTTTAAATAAACTTTTTTCGAAAATAAGGGTAGTTTACTCTTTATCAAAATTGCTAGTTTTTGTTTTCCCCTGTACACAGAAATTTTGAATTTTGACAACTCAAATACAAGTTTTTCGCAATGCACCAATTTTGACCAAGAATTAAATTTTCTGAAAAATGGATAATAAAAAATGTTTCCCATATAGTGCATACATTTTTAAACTCTTTCATTTTCCTCAGTTGTAACGTGATCGAGTGCATGTCAGAAATCCAATTGAACGTATGAGTTAGTATATTACTATGACTAAAGTCATATATTTATCGTGAAATGAAAAAATAAACAACCGACCAAACAATTTTCGATACTCCCATACAATTTCAACGTGACAGCAACCAACGAACGCGATTCGAAATGTATAATGGAAGGGAAAAAATGAAGCAACAAAAATAAATAACGAGTATGACAGGGTTCAATTTAAAAGGAAATTATATGCTTGGAGGAGCTTAAAAAATGTCCATCACCGTCGTTGCCATATTTCACGTGCAAAAATAAACAAAAACCGGCTGGTTGCCATCTCATGTATATTCCCAACGTAAATAACAAATATTTAATGGGAAGGTGTTATGCACAGGATATAGAGTTAATAGAGGAATGATACAGAGTGTGGGTGAACAGCTGTTTTGAAATCCGGTGTCTTGATTTTTGGAATTCTGTGACGATTTGAGGGGAATGTAATTTTATTAATTTATTAGTGCAACGTATTGCGCCTATAAAATACTTTTACTACCAATGAAAAAAAACATATCTCCGGGCATTGCCTATTTTTACTTATATTATAAATATTTTACGCATCATTACTAACAAATCTACTTATATCTAGAATAAAAAAATATATGGATGGACAAGAGATACAAAAATATATAAAATACATGGAAGATGGAAGCAGATATACAGCATAAATTGAAGGTAATAACTAACAGACGTATCAAAATTATACTGGCATCAAATAGAAGTTAAAAATCAACAAACTCTTTCTCTGGATGACTTCTTCCATTTTCATTTTGAGGATGCAATGGAAGAACCGAAAAAGTCACCACAGCAATAATTTCCATATTCAGCCAATCTGTTGACAGGGTCATTTTGTGTTTAATTAGAATGACATATTATTGTGTAGAAAATTTTGGGTTATTTTCTTTGCCTTAATAGATCATTCAGGTGAAATTCACAAAGTAAACAGGCACAGATAATAATTTCTGAGATGATTTCATAAAGGAAACAGATATCGGAGTTGATCTCTTTTCAAAAGTTAGCAATTTCAATAATTGCAGTATATTATCGTAATAATATGCATAATTGATCTCATTTTACAAACTACCCAACCTTAAAATGCGTCCATTACTTTGTATATCATTCCATCCTCTCATAAAATATACTGATTTTGACGGAACAAGAATAATGTCAGTAGCGATCTGTCATTGTCAACTACGTATGTGTGTGCCAATGTTCACTAGTGAAAAATCAATTATCCCCTATTTTTCCACCCGTAAGGGTGGCTAATTCCTTTCGAAATCCAAATATGAGGTATACCCTATCTATTAAAAAAAGAATCATCCAAATCGAAGAATCCAGTACAAAGTTATGCCTGATAGAATCGGTTAACGGACCAGAATTCAGAGGGTGATTGATCAATATCCTTCATTTGCTACCCTTAGGGGTGGGTTTCATCTTTTAAATTCTAATGGGACCAAATTCGAAGTACACCGTATCCACTGAAAAAAGAATTATCGGAATCGGACGCCTCAGTAAAAAGTTATGCGTGATCATACATAAATTTTTTTATGGAAAAACAAAAGATATACGGTTTATTTACCAAAGTTTATTTACCAAAGTTTATTTACCAAATCCCTTGCATCATTTTTACTTTAAATTGTATTGAATATTTCACAACAAAAAATAAATGATGAAGAAATGTTTCAATAAAAACATTTTAATAAATTTCATCGACGACTGCCTTCAGAATGTTTTCCGTTTTAGCCTGAATTCATCTTCTATTTATAATGTATTTGAGTTATGGATGTTGAAGATGGACTGTATTCATAAAAAAATGAAAATTACTGACACATCAATTTCAACCTCATCTGCGGGATCGAAATAATTGTAAAAAATCATAAGAATCATGAATAATGCAAATCTAGAACATACAAAATACATACGGAGATTCCTCGAGGCTTTCACACATCACCTGTCAAGTTTCTCAGACACGTTTGCAGGAATGATAATCAGGATTGTTTCAACGATTCTGAATCATTTTTCATGTTGATGTGAGGGTGAGACAGATTGTAGTACATTTTCTGTTGGACGGAGATCAGGGTATTTAATAAACAGATAATAGATATTCATGGAGTGAAATCTTTTAAAAAAGCTAGTAGTTCAGTGAAAATATATAATTCGATATTGAAAAAATTACGAATTTCATATTCGTAGTGATGGTCTGCTGCATAATATACTTGCATTCGTTCGGAAAGGAGTCAAATAATGTGGAGAAATAGATGGCTGTGAGCAGGCAAAACTGATGACATCAGGGCCACACAAAAAGTATTTCCAGGAAACTGAAGCTCGATTAGAACGAAGAGGTGACCCAAAACTGTAAGCTCAGAAACCACCCAATTCTGCACTTGCTGTCCCTGGAAAAGCAGAATACCTTCACTGTATTTCGATTACTTCTGAAACTTCTATTGACCTTCATTGAATTAAGTATTGGGGGTCCTCATGAAGCACTTAACAATTCACGTCAATGTTTGTCTGGAGTCTCCACGAAGTATGAAAACTAGTAAAATTGTTCTACTCCAACAAATAAATAGAAATTAGCTGCATAAAAAATGGAATAAACGAAACTATCATGAAGAATTCAGAATTTCGAGGCACAGTAGCGAAAAAAAAAAGATTTCTCCGTTAGTGAGCCCCCTGATTCGCTTATTTAACCTATTACTGAGAACGCTCACATTTCCCGAAATATGGAAAACGGCCCGTGTCTGTCCAATCTTGAAAAAAGGAGATGCAACCTTGATACAAAACTATAGATCTATGTCTATATTATGTAACTTTTTGAATAATGTTACATTCTGTTATTTACAATTCGGTCAAAAATACCATATCAGATGATCAACATGGATTTGTAGAAAAAAAGTCATGTCTGACCAACCTAGCATGCCTCTTACAAGATGTCTCAAATGCTATTGATAAGAGAAAGCGAGTTGATGTAGTTTATTCAGACATGCAGAAAGCGTTTGATCAAATTGATTTTTACATTCTCCTCATGCGTTTATCATCATTTGGCTTTTCTGAAAGTTTATTTGAACTTTTCAGAAGTTACTCTTTGATAGAAAGCGATATGTAGAATATGAAAGTTTTCAGTCGCCTACATACACTCCTTGTTCCGGAATGCCACAAGGCTCGAACTTGGGTCCCCTTTTATTCTTGCTTTTCATTGATGACCTAGCACAAATAACTAAACGCTCACAACTCCTTTATGCAGAAGATCTTATGCTACATATAAGTAATCAAGGCTATGAAGACTGCATTAATTTACGGAGTGAAATTGATTCAGTATACGACTGGTGCTCCAATAACAATTTGAGATTGAATATATCAAAATGTCATGTTCTATCATTCTCTAGAAAAAAAAAAGTATCGAATTTTCTCATGAGATCAATAATCATCCCAATAGTAGACTACATGAAATGGAAGATCTAGGTATTACTTTTGATAATAAACTCACTTGCTAGGCTTTATCATGAGAAATACAAGAGGGTTCAAAAATATTAGTACAACCATGACACTTTTTAATGTATACGTGGGGTATGAACTCGAATATGGTGCGATACCATATTATCCTATTTATAACTGTAACATAAATCAAATTGAGATTGTGCAGAGAAAATTCTTGAAATATTTATCCTTCAAAACAACGGCTCAGACTATTCTATTCTCCTGAATCAGTTTGACTTATTTTCTTTGAACACGCGGCGGTATTTTGTGACGGTATCATTTTTATACAATTTAATATACAGTGCTAGTCAAAAGTCCCCTCCCCCCCTCGTATCTTTTGAACGGGTATACTTATAATAATGAAATTTGGAGGGTGGAAATAAACGGATGTAGGCTTCTCAACTGGTCATAACAGGTGACGCAATAGTCATAAATGACGTCACAAGGCCACTGTGACCAATAATTTTAAATGGGACCCTATGGCAAGTGACAGCTCGTTTGAAAGGTATTGAAAATACCTATTCAGTCATACCAATTTTGTTTGGGTTTCGGCTGATTTTGATTGATAAATTGAAGAAATACGAAAATTATAGTTTCGCATTTAATTAATAAAGATTTTAAAGTACGCCTCTGGTTAATTGTCAAAAAGGTTGACGTTTTTTAATTCTCTACTTGTCAAAAGTGTTTATACCTTGAAAATTTACCTAAGCTATTGTTTAACGAGACGTTTAAGTGTTTACATAGGCAAAATGGTACGTACTGTAGCCGACAAAGTAGCAGCTATCTTAATAATTGGTGAATGTAGAAACAATTTCCATGCAGCGGAACGACTGTTTAATGAGAGGTACCCTGATCGCCCTATATCGAGGGTTTATTTGAGGGAGCTTCTTCGGAAGTTTGAAGCATCAGGTAGTGTTCAAGATGCCAAACGATCTGGTCGACCAACAAGTTGCGTCTATCTGTGAAGTCAGTCAAAGGACAGTACATAAAAAAATGACATAATTGGAGAAATGGTAGTAAACCCTACTCCTTCCACAGCCCAAGTTGCGTCTATCTGTGAAGTCAGTCAAAGGACAGTACATAGGGTGTTGGCTAAAAACAAATTTCATCCATACAAATTAAAAATGGTGCACCAACTTTCAGATGATGACCCCGACCGAAGACTAGAATTCTGTGAAACTATGTCCAATAAAATGAACCAACAACCAGGCTACATACAGACAATTTGTTTTAGTGACGAAAGTCCTTTTTTGCTCAATGGAAATGTTAACACTCAAAATGTGAGGTATTGGAGTGACACAAATCCTCACATCTTTCGTGAAAAACATACTCAATTTCCAGAAAAAGTAAATATTTGGGCAGGTATTTTGGGAAACCACATAGTTGGGCCTCTTTTTCTCAATGCTAACTTAACCGGTGAATTGTATCTGGAGATGTTAAAAAATGATATTGAGGCGTTAATTCTTGAAATTCTAGAAGATAATCCAGATGAATTCGACAACTGGGAAATAACGTTTCAACAAGATGGTGCTCCTGCACACTATTACGGTGCAGTAAGACGTTACCTAGATGAAGAATATCGTGGTAGATGGATTGGACGACGAGGTTCGATCGAATGGCCAGCTCGGTCACCGGACCTTACACCATTAGATTTTTTTCTATGGGGGTACTTGAAATCTAAGGTTAACGCTACAGCACCTGACAGTATTGCCATTCTGAAACAACGAATTGTTGAAGAATGTAGGGCAATTTCCGCTGACACACTGGGACGAGTACGACAAGAGTTCAGCAATAGGATGCATTACTGCCAGGAAGTAGATGGAGCACATTTTGAACACTTATAAGAACTGGTTCTTAAATCTTTATTAATTAAATGCGAAACTATAATTTTCGTATTTCTTCAATTTATCAATCAAAATCAGCCGAAACCCAAACAAAATTGGTATGACTGAATAGGTATTTTCAATACCTTTCAAACGAGCTGTCACTTGCCATAGGGTCCTATTTAAAATTATTGGTCACAGTGGCCTTGTGACGTCATTTATGACTATTGCGTCACCTGTTATGACCAGTTGAGAAGCCTACATCCGTTTATTTCCACCCTCCAAATTTCATTATTATAAGTATACCCGTTCAAAAGATACGAGGGGGGGAGGGGACTTTTGACTAGCACTGTATAATAAGATCTCATGTGCCCCACTTTTACGAGCAATCAATTTTCATATTCCGCGCTTGAATTCCAGACATGACATGACTTTCTATTGTGATAATACCAGAACAAATGTTAATCTTGGAGCTCCTATATCAACTATGTGTACTAATTTCAATTCGATATGTATATCAATGTGAATTCCCCTAAACATATTTCGAAATGTATCATCAATAGATCGAGCTAAACCTATAATTAATTATGTAACTCATATAATATTAATTTGAGTTAACTTCTGTAACATTGTATATGAACATTTTGCATTTCCTGTAATTGGGTGTGTACACCTGTTGGAAATGAAGTGCTATTCTATCATGTCTTAAAGCTGGTGCAGAAAACCTGAGAGACCTCAGAGAGACCATGAGAAAAATTCCACTCTCAAGTACGGAATTCCTTTCTATGTTTTCTTCACAATGCCGATATACTAATTGATCCCCACAAACCCACTGTATTCTTCATCTGCTTTATATCAAAGATTTACGACGTTAGCCGACAAGCTATGACAAATGACCTACTCGAAATGAAGGACCGTCCCATTTGCCCGGTGAAAATTAACTTCTAAATTTCGAATTAAAAAGCCACCCGCCCGTAGATATTACCTGGATGACACCTGGCGGGACTTAAAGCGATTAAAAAAGCGTGATGTCAATCGCTAAGCTGATTACGAAATTCCTGCTGGCTTTGCCTTAAACTTCTGTTTCGACAGTACGGTGTTGCTTTTTCCAATGGTCATTGCTTTATTCAGCCCGAGAGTGATTGATGTATCATCAATATTTCGATTGAACTGGGAAGATATATTCAGAATTTGAAAATTCAAAAAAAAAATTGGAAAATTCCTACATTTGTAAAATACCAGAAAGTATTATACAGTGCGGCTTTTAATAGTCCCCCCCTGTTAACTTTTGAACGGTTCAACGTAGAACAATGAAATAAAAACTTTTTAACAGAAAATTAAACCGACAAAATACGGAACTGAAAAGTAAAAAATAAAATAAACCTTCTTAGTCTCAGTAACTAAGCTCCTAAACTAATGTAAGTAACTAATTTTGAGTCGGCGCCAAACAAACAAGCAAATGAATTAGGTAAGGCGTTAAATGCTGGCATCGAGTTGGGCGGTGACATTCTGATAATTTTTTTGAAGTAATTTAATGATCTTCGTTTATTGTTCGTTTGGCGCCGACTCAAAATTAGTTACTCGCATTAGTGTAGGAGCTTAGTTATTGAGACTAAGAGGGTTCATTTTAGTTTTTACTTTTCAGTTTCGCATTTCGTCGGTTTAATTTTTTGTTAAAACGTTTTTATTTTTCAATTTTTTGTGGCTGAAATTTACTAATTACTAACTGCTTGGTTTTTATTACTTCCGAAATACTTACTTACCCACCTATTACCACTATTACCAGTTGAATAATATGATTATCTACTTTCACTATTTGTTGTAATATAAATTATTTTTGTTGTCCTGGTTAATTTATTTTATTACTTTGTATATCATTCCATCCTCTCATAGAATATATTTATTGTGATAATGACACTAGCGATATGTCATTGTCAACTACATATGTGTGCCAATGTTCACAAGTGAAAAATCAATTATCCCCTATTTTTCTACCCGCAAGGGTGGATATCGAAATCCAAATATGATCAACTATGAGGTATACTCTATCTGATGGAAGAAGAATCATCCAAATCGAAGATCCCAGTACAAAGTTATAGCTGATAGAATCGGTTAACGGACCAGAATTCAGAGGGGGAGTGATCAACATCCTTCATTTTGCTACCGTCAGGGGTGGATTTCATCTTTTAAATTCAAATGGGACCAACTTCGAAGTACACCCTATCCACTGTTCACAAGTGAAAAATCAATTATCCCCTATTTTTCTACCCGCAAGGTGGATAATTCTATTCGAAATCCAAATATGATCAACTATGAGGTATTCTCTATCTGATGAGAGAAGAATCATCCAAATTGAAGATCCCAGTACAAAGTTATAGCTGATAGAATCGGTTAACGGACCAGAATTCAGAGGGGGAGTGATCAATATCCTTCATTTTGCTACCCTCAGGGGTGGATTTCATCTTTTAAATTCAAATGGGACCAACTTCGAAGTACACCCTATCCACTGAAAAAAGAATTATCGGAATCGGACGTCTCAGTAAAGAGTTATACGTGATGATACATACAAAAAAAAATATACGCGTCGACTAGAGAACCTCCTCCTTTTTGGTTTCGTCGGTTGAAAAAGGTATTGTATGATATCACAGATGATACTTTTTGGAATAAAATAAATTATGATTGCCCGATAGATGGCGCGGTGGGGGCACATGAACTTCAAAATTTTAAATAGCATGTGGAGTCATGTGGCATATCGTTGAAAAGATCATTCAATTCTCTTTCCAAATATCTTTAAAAAAAACATTTCGTTGATATGTGACTTTGCGACTTTTTATGCCCCCCTCCCCCCCGTTTTTCTTCTCTAGTATCATTTTGAATTCAAAACATTATCATGGTTCGTGTACGTCCTATCGAAGAGAGAATTTTTAATGAAAAATTCCTTGATCATCCAATAACTCGAAAGTATTTGAGGGAACTGGTTGGAAAATTCGGTGATATCATTCAATTCTATTTTTTTTCATTGTTCTACGTCGAACCATTCAAAGGTTAACAGGGGAGGGACTATAAAAAGCCGCCCTTACGCTTGACATTTCAAATGCACATTGTGAAAAAACAAATCAACGAAATGATAGATGGTTGAAAAGAGAATTGAACTATCTTTTCAAAGACGTGCCACTTGACCCCCCATGCTTTTTAAAATTTTGAATTTGATGTGCCCCCCGCGCTATCTATCGGGCAATCACAATGTCTTTTATTTCAATATTAGTATCGGTGATATCATACAATACTTTTTTTTTCATTGTTCTACGTCGAACCGTCCAAAAGTTATAAGGGGAAAGGCATAAGAAGCCGCAAAGTCACATATCAATGAAATGAAAAAAAATATATGTTTTGAAAGAGAATCAAATTATGTTTTCAACGATGTGCCACATGACCCTCCATGCTATTTATAATTTTGGAGTTGATGTGCCCCCCTCGCTTTCTTTCGGGCAATCACAATGTCTTTGATTTATAAAAGTAGTATTGGTGATATCATACAATACCTTTTTTTTCATTGTTCAACGTCAAACCATTCAAAAGTTAACAGAGCGAGGGACTATACTCAAATCATGGTTTGTATCCAGGGAGTGCCATATTTAGTCTTCTAAATTTTTTTTCTCAAATTTGAAAAAACTATTGACTGCAATTTCTCGAAAAAAAACTTTATAGATCATGGAGGAAGCATACTATCATGGTTAATGTCACAACTTGGAGAAAAATATATTTTCATTGGAATAATTGGCAGTGAAACAAAACGTATGATATGAATCTTGAAGTTCTACAGGGATCAATATTTGGGCCATTGTTATTCCTCATTTTCATCAAAGATCTTCCAAACTTTTGCCTAATATTATACACAGATTATATATCACTGGCAGCATATGGAAATAATTCTCATGAGCTACTAGGAAAGTTGAATTATTTAGCAAAAAAATTTGTCGAATGATCATTCAAAATTGATATGATATTTTCATATTCTCAAAAATTGTTTCACATCTTTCAAACGGTTAAACAGGATCACACGTTTTTATTAATGTAAGAATAGGAACTAGTACGTTGCTCGATTCCCATTGAAAAGGTCAGCAAAAACATTTCGTCAATGTGTTTAATGAGTTCAGCTGAATACATGGGATCGTAGATTATAATATATATAGTCACTGTTTTCCACACATATCACAAGTGATATGATTATTTCTGGAAGTTCACGAACATTCTGAAATTCTATACATATATATAAATATATATATATATATATATATATATATATATATATATATATATATGAATTTGGGTTGCGTCTCCCGCCTAATTTCAGGTGACCTGTTTGGAGGGAAACTTCTACAATTGCCAAATGCAATGAACATTCAACTCGACATTTGAATAGGGTAGATTGTTGATCTGATTGTTTGGTAAATGTACACATTGCAGGCTGCCTGAGATATATATTCAATTTCAGAGTGAAGCAAACAACTAACCTTTTTATATCCAAACTGGTGATAAAGTCAGAACTAATTGACTTCATACTTTGCTTTGAGGCACTTATCACAATTATCACAGTCCCTTGTAAGAAACAAACAACATAATCGGTATTGAAAAGGGAAACATTCGCAATTGAATATTGTTTTGACAAATAATATCTTTTTGCAATCGCAGGTGTATAGTCCAATTTGAAACATCCTTCCATTCAGTTACGGAATATCAAAGATGCTCAAATAACAAGCTACTCGCACTTTTTCCATTTTTTTTCCAAATTTTGGTGTATTTTTTGTATTTAATGAAAAAAACTGCATTAAAATATATTATCATTTCGAAATCCGCACGGGCATGGCCACGTGCACAAACTAGTTTTATATATTTCATTTAGTAAAGTGTAAAATGGTCTTTTCAAAGTGATGAAAAAGCTTCCAACTGTGGGGAAAGTTAGTTGAAACCTCAGAATACGGCAACATGAAAATTACAATGCTCGGGGCAACCTCAAATAAATACCGCTTCTACCAAGAATTGTAAATTGTTTTGTGTGAATTTGCTTTGGTTGGGCTTTAGACGCTAAATAATTGAAATGTGTTTGTTGTAAAGTAAAAATTAGTGTGAGGGTGGTCGCTCCATTGTGGTGGTAGGTTATCGGTTTTTGACACCTTTACGATCTTTAAAATGTACCTGGACATTCGGTCTGTACCTGCTAATATCAGAAGAAGGTGAACAGATACGAGATAAATCAATCGTTCAATTAGGATTATAGGTTTTTGATATGGAAAAAGGAACAAAGTATCCCTTTTTCGATAATGTCTCATGTTATTATCAATCGAAATATGATAACCTTGTGGAAATCTCCTTAGTATAAATTACTTGGGAAATAATAATCGTTAGATTTTTATTTCATCAAATCTCTTTTATCAGTAATCGAATAAATATTTACACAATGACTTTGGAAGATTTCGAGAGACTTTCTATTTTTGAAAAATCCTATGTTGACAGACGAAATGGTGGGATTATCGAAAAAAATAGGTACCTATTTATATTGATTAAATTGACCAAAACAGCTCTCCGGTCCTTCTCCATACTCTGTTTGGCATTTAACAAAAGACTGCATATGTCAGTTTAAGTTAGTCATTTTATCTACAGTTTGCTAAAAAATTCATGGAAATTGAACTTGAAATGAAAAAACTTTCAATTTTATAAAATATTAACCTGTTGCGTTTTTTGCATGTTACTGTAGATAAAAGTTCCAAATCTAGTATCGGAAAATGATTTGAAGCTATTTTACAGTTTATGAGAAATTCCTGGTATAATAAAACGATATTGCCCCATTGTAATAATGTTTACTTTTTTCACGGGATAATACTCAATAATTACCAACCCTAGGCATGAATGCCTTCAAGCAAGGTCCCAATTTTTTATAGCCTCAACATTCTCGGTAATAAAAACGTGTCTATCCATATAAAGTGCAGCTGTATTTACCATTTCAATAGACCGGCGTATTCAAAAGGTTTTATTCTGTTATGACAGACCGAAACGATATTTAATATTGCGAGCTTTTGTAGTGAATTGCCCGTTTTTAATATCTGCAGTAGCTCGATTAGTTATGGGTATTGTAGAAGGTTCCGTCTTAGGTCTTAGCAAGGTGGTCGATCTGTCATGCCAAGGGAGATAGTGAGGTAATCTACTACGATGAATGTTGTAAAACTACGGAAACTTGGAAACATATGCTTTCTGTTTCTGAGTCTATATTGATCTTCCGTAATCATATTAAATCAAGGAATACAAAAAATAGGATGCACAGATTGTAGGGGTTGCACTAATCACTGGAAACGATAATAATAAACAATAGGGGTGAGAAAAATGGTACCTACTATCATAATGAGATTTTTTTTATCGATAGCTCATATGAAAAAAAATAAATGATACTGGATGAATTAAAAAAAAAGGGATACCTGTCAATAAAAATAATTTTGAGAAAATGTTGTCGATAAAACTATTTAAGATATCGAAAATGAAAACTAATGACAACCAGTACAATTAATGCTTGTTAATCTGTCCAGACTTCCGGAGTATTTGGTTCTAGATACTTTTGTGTACTATTTGATAGCGTTTCTGTTCAGCTCTGAAATTGTGTTTTGGTCTCATTCACGTCCGCAGCTCAGTTTTCAACCGACGAAACCAAAAAGGAGGAGGTTCTCTATTCGACCTGTATATTTTTTTTTCCATAATATTTTTTATGTATAATCGCGCATAACTTTTTACTGAGACGTCCGATTCCGATAATTCTTCTTTCAGTGGATAGGGTGTACTTCGAATTTGGTCCCATTTGAATTTAAAAGATGAAATCCACCCCTAAGGGTAGCGAAATGAAGGATATTGATCACTCACCCTCTGAATTCTGGTCCGTTAACCGATTCTATCAGGCCTAACTTTGTACTGGGTTCTTCGAGTTGGATGATTCTTTTTTTAATAGATAGGGTATACCTTATATTTGGATTTCGAAAGGAATTAGCCACCCTTACGGCTAGAAAAATAGGGGATAATTGATTTTTGACGTAGTTGACAATGACAGATCGATTATTCTTGTTTCACATCCGTCAAAATCAGTATATTTTATGAGAGGATGGAATGATATACAAAGTAATGGAATAAACTAACCAGAACAACGAAAATAATTTATATTACAACAAATAGTAAAAGTAGATAATCATGTTGAAAAGGGAAATATTCTCAATTGAATATTGATAGAAATATTTTTCTGATTTTGTGAACATCCTGTTTATATTTTCAACAAATCAATAGCTAATCATATTATTTAACTGGTAATAGTTGAAGTAAGGTGGGTGAGTAAGTATTTTGGAAGTAATAAAAAAACAAGTAGGTAGTAATTGGTGGATTTCAGCCACAAAAAATCGAAAAATAAAAACTTTTCAACAAAAAATTAAACCGACAAAATACGGGACTGAAAAGTAAAAAATAAAAACTTTTTAACAAAAAATTAAACCGACGAAAAAATCAACCGAAAAGCAAAAAATAAAATAAACCTTCTTAGTCTAAATGATAATTGAGCTCCTAAACTAATGTAAGTAACTAATTATGAGTCGGCGCCAAACAAACTAGCAATTGAATTAGGTGAAGCGTAAAATGATGGCAGCGAGATGCACGGCTGCGTTTTGATGACTTCTTTCATAGATAATGATCTTCGATAATTGTTTGTTTGGCGCCGACTCAAAATCAGTTACTTACATTAGTTAAGGAGCTCAATTATAATTTAGACTGAGAAGGTTTATTTTATTTTGCTTAGTTCCGTATTTCGTCGGTTTAATTTTTTGTTAAGAAGTTTTTGTAATAAATTCTATCACAAATCTGATCGTCTCCGGGTGAGAGTCTAGTCTTCTGCCCGATGATTCTCTCCCTTATCATTCCAAGTGGTTTTTTCCCCACATTTTCCATTACGATGTGTAGGGAAGTGAGATTCAGGACCACTCCCATAGCGACCGTTAGGTTTACGCAGAAATGTTTCCAGATGCGATTTATTTTACGAATATACTTCGATACGCATTATTCTTTAATATCGTCCGGTAACAGTTCATAGTTTTCAAGTTCATGTTCTTTGATAAAATCTCACATCATATTAAAAATAATATTTCTGCCAACCAACATGGGTTTTGTGGGGGCAAATCTATGGAGACGAGTTTGGTAACGACTGTAAAAACCCTCGACAAAATGGATCATGATATTTTGATAACAAAACTTCTTTCTCATAGATTGGGATGATCTCTAATACAGCTTTTGAATCACATCTTGAAGGAAGAGTTAAGTTTGTTAATTATATGACATGGAGTTTCTTGTCCAAGTCGGTTGTACCACAAATATCTAACATAGGTCCTCTCCCAATCATAGGTTCTATAAGCGACTTCTTGCCTATTTGCGATCCGTATCCGTGATCTATCTTGTGCTGAAAAATTCTTTAATTCTTTCCTCAAAAAGTCCGAAGTTTTGGGATCAAACGTTCGTAACTATTCAGTTCCTTGTGCTCTTAAGCTGCTGGATAACCATTATTACCAGTATATTGAAGAAAACAAAACTCATTGATCTCGTTTGAAGTATCGCTTGCGAAGCAAAGCATAGTACATGGATGAAGTGTTTATGATTTAGAAAAACATGGGTTGTTAGTTGGACCTCGGTTGATAAGTTATTCGCTATAAACTACCCACCCATTATCATAGTTATTAATGTCTATAGAAAAAAAAGGTTGAATCAAAAGTTTTGTGGTTGTGACTGAATTTTGATAAAATGCTATCAAAAATACAGTAGCGTGCAGATTTCAGGGAATTTTTTTTTTTTAAATGGGATACCCTGTATAATATTGAATTTTTGAAATGATCCTTTTTTCCAGATTTAAAAAATTTACCATATATTACCACTATCTTATACCGTTTTGGAGTTATTAAACGTCGAATAGTTAGACTAGTTGTTACTGTAAATACCTATGAAAGTTATCATTTTTAAAGTAAACTATGAAAATGATAACTATATTATTTTTGTTCAGTGACATTACATTAATGGAATGATAAAAATGGTTTACAGTGAGGAAGAAAAAGTTCAAATATATACTTGTTACATACAAAACAACAACAATAAATGTGCAGCAAAAAGTTCATATAGGGTGTTGTATCCAAATCGCCCAACACCGTCAGAAAATACATTCAATAATATTTACCAAAAGGTGAATCATACCTTCAGTTTCAGTAGAAAAAAGCGTGAAGTTCAAGAAAACCAGGAAGAACAGCTAGATATACTGCTTCATCTCGAAGGTAAGCCCATCCATATTAATTCGCGAATAGACTTTTTTGAAACATTGTATTAATTTTTAGAAAATCTGAATGTAGTTTAAAAAAAGTTGAGAGGTGTCAAGGTACACCCGGATGGAACGAAGTTCCTTTCGATTAATTAGTGAAGGAATTGTAATCATTTTTTTTTAAGTTATAATAATATTCTTTTCATTATACACAAATATAATGTAATATAAACTTAATCAGTAGGCTCAATTTTAGTACTGATGCATTGATATTGTAATATTAAAATATAATTTGCTTTCAAATTTATTGAAGTTATGACGCGTCCACTTGCTGAACACACAATAATGGAGAGATTATAACGCGTATGACTTGGTTAGCACAATAGTAAAGAGAGGTTATAATGCGTCCTTACTAAAAATACATAAGCATTTATTATTTTCTGTATAAAATCTCTACTTACCTAACTCCATCAGCAATATCCGGAACTTGTGCAGAAACACTGTCAGGATTCATTATTGTTATTATTATTTATTATGTACAAAAAACCTGTATACACTCAACAAAAATAATCGTCGCGACACCATACTGTTCAATGCGAAATAGAAAGACGAAACGAAAATAACTGGCTTGCTTTCTATGAGAGAGAGACAGACAGAGAAACACGCGCACGCCGCACGGCTTACCACTATAGCAAAAAGTGTCGTAACAACTTTTGGTCTTAATTTATTCCGTCTAGCCCCCTTTCGCAACGCGCGATAAGGAACTTCGTTCCAAAAATGCAGACGATCAATTAGGTAAAAGATTTTCCACAATCCAACGTACTTTGAAAAAAAAAAAACTACAAACCATTTTACCCGTACAAGTTTTAACAGCCGATTCATAAGAGGAATAGGCTGGAATTTTGCCAACAGATGATTCAAAATTTGAATGAAGATCCCGATTATTCAACTAAAATATTATGGACTGATGAGTAATCTTTTTCTACGGCAGGAGTTTTCAATAGGAGAGATCGAAGAACGTGGGAAAAAATGACAACAGAAAAAGATTGGTAAAGCAAATAACGAAAACAGGGAGAATAACTGTAAGCATCACACGGTGCGGAATTTTTAGAAATAAAATTGTTGGCCCTATATTTTATGATTATATATTAACAGGTAAACCTATCAAAAAATACTCATCCCAGAAGTAGAAAATATACTTTTACAGAATTTTTCGGAAGCTGAGCTTGCCGATATGATTTGGATGCAAGATGGGGCAACCCCGAATACCCGTTCAAGAACATTTGAATAATGTATTGCCAATATGGATATGGAATAATGGAAGTATTAAATTGCCACCTAACAGTCCGGACTTGAGCCCTATGGATTAATTTTTCTGGGGATTTTTGAAAGACATTGTCAATAATAATAATATTCAACTCATTA
Source organism: Gonioctena quinquepunctata (assembly GCA_018342105.1). NCBI lineage: Eukaryota > Metazoa > Arthropoda > Insecta > Coleoptera > Chrysomelidae > Gonioctena > Gonioctena quinquepunctata. Next base: position 124,650 of record JAFIRS010002508.1, read on the forward strand.
AAGACACGATTCGACTTGAAATAGAGAAGATGAATGTCAATAATGAAGCAATTTCCAATGTACTTATAGACGTTATCAATTATGCATTGATAATAATGGTGAACACATTGAACATCTTTTATGAGTTATCATGTTGTTTGAATTTCCTAAATAAATCTTTGTTACCTATTTTTGTATAAATATTTGAACTTTTTGTTCCTCACTGTAAATCATTTTAATTATTCCATTAAAGAAATGTCACTAAACAAACAAAAAATTTTTTATTTTTTAAAAGTGTCACCTTTCATAGAATAGGTATTTACAGTAACAACTAGTCTAAGTTATTCGACGTTCAATAACTCAAAAACGGTTTGAGATAGAGGTAACATATGATATATTTTTGAAAGCAGAAAAAAAAGATCATTCCAGAAATTCAATAATATACAAGGTATCCCATTTAAAAAAAATATATCTTCATGCTACTGTATTTTCGATAGCATTTTATAAAAATACAGTCATAACCACCCAACCTTTACAGTTACCTTTTTTTCTATAGGCAATAATAACGATGATAAGGGTTGGGTAATTTATAGTGAATAACCGGCTACCTAGTTTTGAAATAAATCAGATTTATAAACTAGTATTAGTGATTTGTGAAGATAAATACAAATGATATAAACATTTCTATGAAAAACTCTTCGGTGAAAATAGTATTTTTTATTGAAAGTATTCTGAGAAGAATAAACAACCCGTGCTCACTTACTCACTGTATTATCACACCTCATACACCGACTTATAATTCCCATCGAACAAAGAGCAATTATTTGTAGACAAAGCGACCATAACTCGTCGAGATGGAGAAGAACCGCTTGGGAACAGGGTGCTCCTGACGACAATCTTGATATTATTTGTAGTGTTTCACAAATAAAACCGACCCCATTATACACTCATTATAACATATTTTCTATTCTTCTGCTACCTGGCTTGTTTACCAGTCGGCGGGCCTAGGCATGCAGACGAATTAGTATGTGAGCCAATTTTTCATTTTCAGTGAATAGGACATATGCACGAATTTTTATTTTTGATCAAAATTGAATTTGAAGTTCCAGTTTTTTTTTAACGATTATTGTATACAGTGCTTCTCAAAAGTCCGCTCCCCCCCTCTTATTTTTGGAACGATTATACATAAACAAGTGAAATTTGGAGACTGAATATAAAAGGTTGTAAACTTCCCCACTAGTGATGATAGATGACGAAATCGTCAAAGATGACGTCACAAGGCCATTGTGATCAATCATTTTAAATGGAACCCTACGGCAAGCGACACCTCTTTAAAAAGGTATCGGAAAAACCTATTCAATTATACTAATTTCGTTTGTGTTTATGGCAGTTTTAATGGCTCATTAGTAAACATTAAAATTTTAATTCCATTCAGTATGATGAAAAGGGAAACATTCTCAATTGAATATTGCTAGATTTTTTTTTTTTTTTTTTGTGAATTGAAAAATCCACGATTAAAATGAAGTTATTTTTTGTGAATGTCTAACATAAAACAACTACTTCCCCGGCTAAAGCCACGCTGGACATTGAACTACATCTGATAGATATTCTGAAAGCCCTAACTCAAAAGAAAATCTGAAATTGAAATTTGCATTTTCATTCAGATATTTATTTGATTTTCTATTCAGTCTTGATTAAGAACTCCTAAAGATGAATGAGGCGAAGAAGAATGTTTTCAAAGAGAGTACTCACCAGAAATCATTCGTAACATTGACGAGGAGAGACATCGCATTCACTAGGTCTTCAATACATTTTTGTCGACGAAAATCATTCACTTCACGATCATCAGAGACCGGAAGAATGGAAACACATTTTTAAGCAATTCACTTTGAAAGATGGAAGAGAATAATTTCTTTTGAGAGACACTTTGAAATAGTGTTCTCCAAAAGAAATTCATTCTTCAAACTTTTCCATCTTTGCAAAGTGAGATTGCTCTAAAAATGTGTTCCATTTCTTCCGGTCTTCCTGATGATCGTGAAGCGTGAAATAGATTTCGTCGACAAAATGTATTGAAGAACTAGTGAATGCGATGTCTCCTGCGTCAATGTTACGAATGATTTCTGTGATACTCTCTTTGGAAAACATTCTTTTCGCCTCATTCACCTTATGAGTTCTTAATCAAGACTGAATAGAAAATCGAATGATATCTGAATGAAAATGCAAATTTTCAATTTCAGATTTTTCTTTGGATTAGGCCTTTCAGAATATCTATCAGAGTAGTTCAATGTCCAGCGTGCTTAGCCGGGAAAGTTGTTTTCTGTTAGACATTCACAAAAAATAACTTCATTTTAATCGTGGATTTTTCAATTCACAGAAAAATCTTTCTATCAATATTCAATTGAGAATGTTTCCCTTTTCAACATGAATACCCCACAAGAGGTAATCTTGACGATGGAAGATAGTGACTAAAGTTTATCTTTCAGTCGCAGATGATTCCACATCTGATTTTATGAACATCCTGTTTATATTTTCAACAAAACAATTCAGTATGATATTAATTACAGATTTAAGAATCGGTATCTACTTCAAGAAATTGCTCGAAGTGACCTCCATTCACTTCCTGACAGTGAAATATCCAATTTTTAAACTCTTCTCATACTTTTGCAAATGTGTCTGCGGAAACAGCCTCACATTCTGCAACAATACGTTGTTTTAAAACCTCAATATTGTCAGGTTCAGTTGCGTAAACATTCGATTCAAGGTACCCCCACAGAAAAAAATCCAAAGGTGCGAGGTCCGGTGATCGAGCTGGCCATTCCGTTGAACCTCGTCGTCCAATCCATCTACCACGATACTCCTCATCCAAATACCGTCATACTGCACCGTAATGGTGTAGAGGAGCACCATCCTGTTGGAATACTATTTCCAAATTGCCGAATTCATCTGGATTATCTTCCAAAATTTCAAGGATTAACGGTTCTATTGCGTTTTGCAACAGCTCCAGATAAACCTCACCAGTTAAATTAGTATTTTAAAAAAGAAGCCCAACGATGTGGTTTCTTTCCCAGGATACCTGCCCAAACATTCACCTTCTGGGGAAATTGGGTATGTGTTTCACGAAACAGGTGAGGATTTGCGTCACTCCAATACCTCACATTCTTTGTATTTACATTTCCATTCAGATTGAAAGTACTATCGTCACTAAAACAAATTGTTTTGACATAGTCTGGCTGTTGGTTAATTTTAGTTTCCATATTTTCACAAAATTCTAGTCTTCGGTCTGGGTCGTCGTCTGAGTGTTGATGAACCATTTTCAGTTTGTATGGATGAAATTTGTTTTTCTTCAAACCCTGTGTACTGTACTTCGACTGACTCCACAGGTAGATACAACGTGAGTTGTTGAAGAAGTAGGATTAACTATTACTTCTGCCAGTATATCAATTTTTTTCTCATCAGAAATTTGTGGTCCGCCAGATCGTTTCGCATCATTAATACTACCCGTTGTTCCAAACTTATGAAGAAGCTCCCTTGAATAAGTCCTCGAAACGGGGCTATCGGGAAACCTCTCATTAAAAATGCGTTCTGCTGCATGAATATTTTGTCCAGTTTCACCAAGAATTAGGATCGCTGCTACTTTATCACCTAAAGCACGTACCATTTCGCTTCTTGAAGCACTTAAACGTTCGGCTCACAACAGTTCAACAAATTATTAAAATGTACAAAAATATTAGAAGTACCAAAAGCTGCTAAAACAGTTGAACATACGATCAACAATACACAAATTATTGAATGTACAAAAACTTGGACAATTACGAAAACGTCGAATTAGGGAGACTTACAAAAACGTCAGCTCATTTGACAACTATCCAGAGGCGGAGCTTGAATTTGGAATGTTAGTATCAACTGATTTAATTCATCACAGCTTTGCGTTTTTTAAATGCGAGTTGCCAAAACTGCCATAAACACAAACAAAATTAGTAACATTGAATAGGTTTTTTCGATGCCTTTTAAAAGAGGTGTCGCTTGCCGTAGGGTTCCATTTAAAAATATTGGTCACAATGGCGTTGTGACGTCATCTTTGACGATTTCGTCATCTACCATCACTAGTAGGGAAGTTTACAACCTTTAATATTCAGTTTTCAAATTTCACTTATTTATGTATAATCGTTCCAAAAATAAGAGGGGGGGGGAGGGGAATTTTGAGAAGCACTGTATAGTGAGTTCTTATGAAACGAGATAGAATAGAAATCTCCTAATATTCCACACAGCTTAGAGCAATTACTTATTCAACTACTCTGTTGTTCATTACCTAGATATAAAATATACATGGTGTAATCTAACCTCTTGTATACCCGTGAATGACGAGTGTATAATGCCATTTAATAGGGAATTACTTGGTTAAAAATTTGGATTTTGTTTCAAACATGCGCCTATTGCTTAATTTCAGGTGACCTACTCAGAGGAAAACTTTGGCGATTGCCGAATATTCGACATTTGAATAATGTAGAATGTTGAACTGATTGTGTGGTAAATGTACACATTGGAGGCAGCCTGAGATATTTTTTCAATTTCAAAGTGATGAAAACAACTAACCTTGTTATATCCAAACTGGAGAAAGTCAGAACTAGTTGACTCCATACTGTGCTCTGAGGCAATTATCATAATTATCACTTGTAAGAAACAAACGACACAAACAGTGGAAAACATTCGCAATTGAATATTGTTTCGAAAAATAATATCACGACCATTGTAGTGATTTAGACCTTCAGAACACGTGAACTGATCACTGTTTCCAAGCAAGATTCTCGCATGCCCGGTTCACAAATCTGTCTGCGAACGAAAGTCTGTTGAATTCTACTAGTGTTTTCTGATTGGGTGGTGAATGAAAGATCATAATTAGCAACCAATCAGAAAACAGTACGCGATGTGCAGGAGAATTAATTTGAACATTGTTGTCTTTGTCTTTTGCTGGCTCTTAAAACTAAACACCGAGTAGTCAATTCAATTTCTGGTTGGATTCTGAAGTCGCAAATCACTGTATGTATGAACTTTCGTTCGTATACAGCTTTGTAAACCGTGCATGTGATATTATTTTTCGAAACAATATTCAATTGCGAATCTTTCCCACTATTTGTGTGCCTCAAAACAGAGTATGAAGTCAACTAGTTCCGACTACCAGTTTGGGTTTAACAAGGTTAGTTGTTTTCTTCACTTTGGAGTTGAATATCTATCTCAGGCAACCTGCATTTTGTACCTTATTCAAATGTCGAGTCAAATGTTCATTGCATTTGGCAATTGTTGAAGTTTCCCTCTGAGCAGGTCACCTGAAATTAGGAGAGAGACGCTACCCAAAATTTTGTCGAATTTTATAAAGAAAAAAACATGTGTTCAAATTTTTGTACGATTTTTTTACCATTGTAATTTTTTATGAAATGGTATTTCACGGGTGTGCAAGAGGCTAGATTACACCCTGTATATGGAAAATATACTCCACGTTCAATTGGAGATTGTATTAACGAAAATAAGTACAATAAAAAGTGGTGTGAGTTCCAGAAAAATTCCGACGTTTCGACGTGTATTCGTCGTCTTCTTCAGTGCAAGCAATACATCAGGCATTAAAAGTACATATGAGTTATGAATATCTATACACGCAGGAAAAAACATTAATATGACTAGACATCATAAATAAAATGAAGTTGCAAACAATAATGTGTTAACATTGTACGGATTGTTCTGAAAAACTTTAAGTTCTCTTATTCACATCGTCACTGAGGAATATATAGATCATTCCGCTGATGTTTCATTTAAAAAAAATATTTTTCTTCTGAGGTTCATCGGAAATGAACTCCTGTCTTATCAGTGAAGTAATGTAATTCTTGGGCTAATGCTGTTTTGATCTTACAAGTTGAATTTTACCCACTTCTACTTGTCCGATTAACGTGAATTTTGGCAGGTCTTCATAGTTCCCATGACAATGCATTATAGAATTTCTGATAGAGAAAAAACAAAATGGCTGCTTCAAGATGGCGGACGAGATTTGTGTTTATGGCCCGATTCCATTCAAAATTTGTATGTGGGGGTTTTCGGAGACAAAGAATATAATTTTGTTGTCAAAGTTTATGAAATCAAAATGGCAGCTCCAATATGGCCGACGATCTGTTTCTATTCAAAATTGTTATGTTGAGGTTTCCGGGGTCGGATATAATGAATTTTTTGTCAAAATTCACTAATTTAAGATGACGGCTCCAAGATGGCGGACGAGTTTTGTAATTATAGTCCGGTTCAATTCAAAATTTGTTTGTGGGGGTTTTTGGGGTCGGAGATTAGGAATGTATTGTGAAAATCCATGAATTCAAGATAACGACTTCAAGATGGTGGACGAGTTCTGTGATTATGGACTATCCAAAATTGGTATGTGTTTGGGGTCGGAGATTATGAATTCAAATTGAAAAAGGCAGCTCCAGGCTGGCGGACGAGTTAATCTTTAGATGATCTCCTCATTGAAGAACTTTCAGGAGGAGGGCTTCATAATAACGATGCTTCAACAGAAATGTATAGATTGAGGCGTACTGAATAAAAAGCACAAGATAAAATAATAAGAAAAACACTTTTTAAAGACAAGTTTTTATTCAAATGTGCTAAAAAGTTTAAAATAATTGCTTTGGATGTGTGACGTAAGTTATTCCGTGAGTTCCATATTAATAATGATCCAAACAACATGAAAAAAATAATTTTTTTGTTCAACAAATATACCTTGATAAGGTAGAATAGTGAATTTTGAAATAACTTGTAACTTTTCTTATAGAAAACTAGTTTTCTCCTTGTTTTTTTTCAATCCAGGGTAGCAGCCCGCTTTATAACATCGTGCAGCAGTTTTTTTATAATTTATCATGATCTGTAATAGTTATTTATGTATCTAGGTCAGTGCCCGATGCCGTGAATATAATAGCCCGATGTGCAGTCGAAAGCTATTATAATACATGCCAAGGGTGCTGAACGCTATTTACTACCGAGATACATACGTTATTTTATGCACAAGCCAGTATTTATTTCGTTAAATTATATTTTGCAATCAAAATAACGTTGACTCACTCAGTATATATGTTCTGGTTGACAGTAATTGACACTGACAATAGCGATATTTTAATTTTCTCCAAATCGTATTGTAAATAACATTGTTTATGGCCATAGCAACAAAGTCAACAATTTACTTCTGAGTCGGCGCCATTATTGGGTCCGCATTATTTCACAATGGAATCGATGGTTTTTGCTGAAAATTATCTTCCAGAGGATATTGTTGAGTTCGCTGAGGAACAAAACTTGATCTTCTACCATCGAAATGGAGAAAGTTGTAAGAGAAGATGTATCAGGAATATTTAGTGTGGTGTACAGAAAAAAGACTAACATTCAATCAAATTAATGAAGATACTTTGTTTGCATATTTTAATGAAAAATCGAAGAACTATAAACCTTCTTCAATTACTCAATGTCAAAAGCCACGATTAACATGAACCCTAATATAGATATTAGTAAGTTCCCTTAACTAATTGCATTTTTAAGCGTAAATGTGACGGTTACAACCGAAAAAAGTAATGATTTTGAACAGAATTGAAATAGATTCTTAACAGAAGCCCCAGATGACAAGTATTTATTGATAAAAGTTTCTTTAGTTTTTGGAGTATGCGACCCTGCAGGCGTGAAGAACTTCCAAAAATTAAATCGACGACATTCAAGATTTGGCGAAATCATTATTAGCCAGCTTAAAAAAATCAAAAACGAAGATAGACAGAATGTTTATGCTTGCGAATGGGAAGATGCCCAGCTTCCTTGGGCTCTACAGGAAATAGCGTTTGTTACGACCAACACAGACTGAACACAAAATATTTTAGTGTTCCACTCAAGTGGTTGGGAAAAACACGTTTAGTCAAATGCCTCGAAATATTGCAGTTTTTTTTGGGGCTACCGAATGCTAGTAAATACACGGGACATTGTTTTCCGCGTAGTTTCGCCACTCTTTTAGCTGAAGCAAATGAAAACCTAACCAACATTTAAGTTACACGCCGAATAGAAATCAAGCAGTATAGCGGAAGGTTACATTTAAATTACAAAACTTGCAACAAAAAATATCACAAACAAGATTGTGCCAAGGGACTGCGATACACCCTCAACGTCAAAGGTAAACGCTCAGGAACAACCTAGTACAATTACTAGAGGAAATAAATATCTTAGTGATTCAACAAAAAATATTGTTTTGTAATCAAGCTTAATAGTTTCTGCCCGTGCAAAAGAAACGTGCTGATGTATACTATAAATTGATAGAAATGAAATTTTTCACCACAAAATCGATGCAAAACAAAGGAATAGATTAGCGGATCGGGTTGCGCCCTCTATTATGGAAAGATCGAACGACTTGAAATACGTATATGTACGTACGTAGGACTTTGTGAGTTTTGAAAAAGAGTGTGTTGCAACTTGCCCCGGTCTCCCCTATGCAACCGATATTTTCAAGTTGAGCTGTTCGAGAGCTACGGATGACAGTGTTATTTTTCGCCATTGTTTGACTTTACTATAATCAGGGCCCATTATTGGAACACTAGCGCGGGTTAGATATCAATTGGAGTAATGAGCTGTTTAGAATAATCAACCATAATTATGAGGATAATTTTTAGCTGCTCTCAGAATTCCGAACCTCGTTCTGAATGTAAGTACTCGACGACAGATTGTAACTGGCAATTAACTCTAATAATATATGGAGCAACAACAACAAATAATTATGGTTCGGTTTAAATATGTATAAGCTGAAATAAATTGAACATTTTAATTCAGAGATTTAATAGTTTCCTGATGAGATGAGATGAAATTTTCCATTTTTCCACTGAATTCAATTTGCATTCGTACGGGGTGACCACTATCTACATAGTAAGAGAGAATCTTGGGATTTCATTTATACCGGGTGTAAACGTTTTTTATTTAGACAAGACACGGTTTCTAGAGTTCCAAGGGTATGGAATCCAAACTCGGTACGGGTGTTGAATACAAGAATTAGAAATTTTTTCAATATTTCATATTCTCCCATCACTTCTGGTTTCACCGGAAACGACCCTAACTTGGAAATTTCTAATGGAACACCATATTTTTACTTTCTTGGATTCTTGGGGAGATTCTTAATACGATCACATGTCTGTTGCCTGAGTTGCCCATGAATATTTTGGCTAATAAAGGACTTAAGAGATTACCATTATCAGTCCATTATTAGAAGAATAGAAATTATTATTCAAATGATTATTTTTTCACTTTTCTAGAAACCAATGAAATCTTTCAATTCAAATCATTCATGTACGTTTTGGCCAATCAAAACATCATTATAGAGGGAATATTCTTCCTAGAAAATTGCCGCTGGAATAATTTGAGGTATCTTGTTTTTATTGTTTGACAACTTATTTATATTTTTAATTTGACGTCTGTCATCAAATCGCATGAAAAGTGAAAAATGAATCAAAACGGGTTTAGTAGATTGTATCATTGTACAAGGAAATGTGTTTATGATCGTAACATAAAAATATAATCTGTAGAATACCACACGAGAGTTCGATAAAGTAGAAAATATGTAAGTTAGGAGTTGCCAGGAAGACGTGTGTTTTTAATTTTTTTAAATTTTTCCAAGATCAATTTCGAAAATTCCAATATCCTTATAAAGTCAATTTTGTAATACAAGATATGACAGGATGGTTAGGTTAGGTAGGTTAATAATTTTGTTTATGAAGTTTAAATCAGAACAATAAAAATAAAACCGAGAAATTTGGAAAAATCTGGAGTATATAAATCAACTTGCGGTTCTTCTGCAAGTTTTATGTAGGCCAAACAGGCAGAGCATTGAAGAAGCGAAAATTGGAACATATGCATTTTTCGTCAATAATAAAACAAATTAAACTATTACTACTCACTGATTTACTGGAAAACATCATTGCTTTGCGAACGAGTTGGAAATATCACACATAGAAAAGATATATTGTAAACTCGACCTTCTAGAAAGTTTGTAATTCAATAAATTTATCATAAAAATAATTGAAGCAGCTTTTCTCATACCGAGAAGAGCAGCAAAGTGACTATTTCACTCTTGATAATCAAAAAGCAGTATTTCTTACAAAATGTTTATTTTATCCTTATACAATCTCCATTTCGAGGTGAAATATACTTTTCCAAATTTAAAGTGTCATCTCATTGAAAAAAGTCCGCTTTTCTGAATACACGGTATCAATATCAATAAGATTAAAAGAATATGTAGAACATATAAACAATTCGTTGAAATTTCTATATCCCACCATAGTTTCGTATAATCAACGAAATGACATAAAAAAGGTGTAGACGATCTTTGACATTGTGGAAAATGATTACAATTATAGTTCTTTGTTTGTTAATAACATGGGATGCAGAATCTGAAACCTGCACAATCTTTGAAATCCCCAGTTGGTGGTATAAGCAGCTTTCGGTAAGGAGATTAGTCTTCAAGTCGATAAGTTGCTTTGCTGGAGATCAGAGAAAAACTTTACACGTCATTGTGGGTGCACCAACACATCGTTAATGATGAAGATGATGCGCTTTTTATTTAATGTAATGCTTTGGATGAAGAGAATATAGCAAGGTTGACATTCATGGTAGATATTTTCAATTTAAAATATTAAACTATACATTTTGCAGCTCGAATGGGGGGGTTCTTCAAAGATCCATTGTTTCCTTCAAATTAACAGTGCTTCTCCTAAGGTGGCGTATGGAATTGGTAACAAGGCCTACACAAAACACATACATAGACGTCATGAATATGTGCTATCATAAACAATATACAGATTGTCTCCGAAAATAACGCGTTGAGGGATGAGTTGAGGGGGTATGTGAAACAAACTATTTAGGAAAAAAAAAGTTTGAAAGTTTTTCTAAGCTCACCCATATGTTATAAATTTTATAACTGGAAACCTCATGGTCAATGACACATTAATTGTATATATATATATATATATATATATATATATATATATATATATATATATATATATATATGATTATTAACAATTTTTGCAAATCAGTAGCTGATAAAATAATAAAAGACATTGCACCCATCTAGACTTGTGGTTCTGACAACTTAAAATCACTACCTCCCATCAGTTCAACCACTCATTAGGTTCGTCAAGTTGAAAAAATCTTTCTCTACGGACGTCTAAGACTCAAATGATACTTCCCTAAAAGAATCGGTTGACAATTTATTAGAAACCCCAATACTCTTGATAAATGAGTGCATTCAGGATATATTTCCCAGTGCCTTCAAAATTGCAAAAGTTGTACCTCTGCACAAAAAAGACAATCTGATAACTATCGGCCAATATCTATTATTATTATTTTTGCTAAGATAATTGAGATATTACTATTGGACTATTTCGAGTGCTTTTAACTTTTTCACTCTTGCCGATTTGTATTTCGTAGTGATAGGTCCACAACAAAAGCACTACTTGAGATCCTGGAAAGCATAGACAAGGATTTGGAAGGTCATGAACATTCATTATTGACCAAGGGCCATCGACTGTATTTTCTATGAAATCTCAGCAGAAAAACTTACATTCTATGGCATAAGAGACACGTCATTGAAGTTATTCAATTCTTATTCAGAGGATAGACCACAATATTTCCACCTATCCAACAATTACAAATCTCAACTAAAAAACGTTCAGCATGGTGTCCCCAAGGATCTTTCCCGGGACCACTGCTTTTTATCATATATATATATATATATATATATATATATATATATATATATATATATATATATATATATATATATATATATATATATATATATATATTCAATGACCTATATTTCCATATGATGATAAAGTGTCAAGTCCTTCATTAGTTCTAAAGCCAATATTTAACTTTTACTTGAACATTCAGGAACCTCAATATCTGAAGCTTGCTTTCATGCAAATAATCTTCAACCCAAAATCTAGTTATATTCACAAAAAACTAAATCACGGCAGGAAACCACTGTAAATTACTTGGGGTTGTTCTAGATGATTGTCTGAATTGGACAAACCACGTAGATCAACTTAGTACTAGGCTGTTCTGTATTTTATTTCTACTTATGCAACTTAGCCTTTGCTAAAACCCAAATTTCTTGAACAGCATGTATTTCGGCCTATGGTACACTTTTATGGAATGATTCAATTGATTCTGTAAAAATATTCAAATTCCAAAAACGAGTAGTGGGGTGGGATACAATGATTACTGCCAACCATTATTCAAGAGACTAAGAATTTTAACACTTCCATGTATATACATACTCTACTCCAAAATTTGACAGAAATTCATGCCAGGAGGCATAGCACTCCAAAATTTGCTAGCCTGCATCATCACAACACAAGCTCTGTTACTGCTGATGATTTATTAGTGCCATATAAATATGTTTTTTGACAGCTGTGAGATTTCCTTATTTAATTAGTAATATGGTTGTTGTTCCTAACAGAAATTCTATAATTGAGAATAGTTGTAAGGAATTGTGATGACTACGTCTATTGGCATTTTACGAATTGTTTTTTAATATGTTTGTAATGTACACGTCTATTTCATACCATCTGATGCACATAACCTCATAAACACTCTTTCCCTGATGATGACAATAAAGTTTGTCGAAATATTGGAATAAGTGTTACAAGAGTATACTTCCTGCATGCTGCCCACCCAACTAGCACACATAGCCTGATCTTAACGAGTCCAGCATATACTACCTCTCTCCGATATATATATATATATATATATATATATATATATATATATATATATATATATATATTAATATGTTTATATATATATATATATATATATATATATATATATATATATATATATATATATATATATATATATAGTGATATTTTTGGGAATGCAGTCAGTGATGACCAGTTCAAATTATATTCTTCGTTATTAAGTCGAGCTTTCGAAAATCTTTATTTTTTTTCTCAAGACTATCTACAATGTTATATAATAAAAAACATGTGATATATAATATAAATGGTTACTTACTTAACATGACAAATGTAGAATCTTCCTCAAAGAACACCCAGAAATTTGTTTAGTTAATAGAGATAAAGGTAATATAACAGTTATTATGTACAAAGATGACTATAAAGAAAGGAGTGAATTATTATTAAATGACAAAAAATACTATGAACAACTAAGAAGAGATCCAACATCAACCTTACAACAGAAAGCTAATAAATTGATAACTTGTCTGAAAAACAAAAATATTATAGACCAAACAACTTCCAAACTTTTGACCATAAAAAATGCCGTAGCACCAAGATTTTATACTCTTCCCAAAATACATAAGCCTACATTAACAATGAGACCAATCACCTCATCAATAGATTCACCAGATAGTAAAATAACTAAATATATGACTCAAATTCTGACTGATTCTTATGATATAAATAATCCTTACTATGTTGAAGATTCATTGAAATTTAGTGAATTCATAAACAATATGTCCTTACCAGCAGGTTATGTCATCATAAGCTTGGATGTTGTTTCACTTCTTACTAATCTTCCAATCGATTTGGTGAAGATCAGTATCGATAATAAATGGAATGTTATTTCTAATCACTGTAATTTCGACAAACAAACTTTCATGAATGTTATTGACTTCATATTCGATTCATCTTACATGGTATTCGAAGAAAAATTTCACAAACAAATTTTTGGTACTCCTATGGGTTCTTGTATATCACTGATTTTATCTAGTTATGTATTAGATGATCCAATTGGTGAGTGTCTCAAAAAAGTTAATTTTGATATTCCCTTTATTAAAAGGTATGTTGATGACCTCATTATTTCAGTTCACCATCTACAAGTTGATGAAGTTCTCAATATATTCAATAGTCATAACCAACATATACAATTCACAGTGGAGAAAGAAAATGATAACTCAGTTCCATTCTTGGACATGAGACTGATCAGAACAGAAAATAACATGATAATCACAAGATGGTATAGAAAACCAATCAACAGTAACAGACTCATCAATTACCATCCGTATCATCCAACCAATAAATCAAAGTTGATATGATTACTAATATGAAATCTAGAGTTGAAAAAGTTACCCATCCTTCTTTAAAAATGGAATGTTTGAAAGAACTTAAAATTATTCTAATTGAAAATTCTTACCCTAATTCATTGATTAATAAAATATTATTCAGTACCCCTTTTTATACCAACTCTCGAATACCAAATTCACTGAATAATAACAATGACAATCGAATTTACTACAAAAGTCTTCCTCACATTCAAGAATTGACACCAAGATTGATTAACTTACTAAAAAACGAAAATATTATAATAGCAAAAACCAATTTGAAAACCATTTGTAATCTTCATTCCAAATTGAAAACTCCAATAAAAAAAAATTTAAATCTAATATTGTTTATGAAATTCCATGCCAAGATTGTGATCAAGTATACATCGGTCAGACCAAACAGATGCTAAAAGATAGAATCGCAGGCCATAAAAGTGATTGCAGAAGGTTTATAAGATCTTGTGCTTTGGCAACTCATTTCATAGACAGAGATCATCGTATTGATTATAAAAATTCGAGGGTATTAGATGTTGAAAAAGACCTGACAAAAAGACTTTTCTTAGAAATGGTCCAGATTAATAAAAATAAAACAAAAACTATTAATAAAAAAACAGATATTAATGAACTGAGTTCAATTTACACTTACATATTACATAAACAAGGAGAGATTGATCAAAATAATCGTCCTACATAAAAATATATTGTTTACAAATATTTTGTCATCCTGTATAATGAAATTGTCACTGTCTGAAATATTTCCAAACTTCAAATAGAAAATTCCAATGTTCTTCATTGTACCAAATTCTTTTTAATATTCATGTAAAGTAAGTAACCATTTATATTATATATCACATGTTTTTTATTATATAACATTGTAGATAGTCTTGAGAAAGAAAATAAAGATATCTAGACTGGTAGATAAAGTCAGAACTAGTTGACTTTATACTCTGCTTTGAGGCATAATTATCACAAATTCACGTGTTAGAAACAAACGGCACAAACCGTATTGAAGAGGAAAACATTCGCAATTGAATATTGTTTTGAAAATAATATTGCGCCCACTATAGTGATTCAGGATAACACGTGAACTGAACACTGTTGATAGGCAATATTCTCGCAGGCATGGTTTACAGAGCTGTCTACGAACTAAAGTTACTTAAATTCTACTAGTGTTCTCTGATTGGCTGGTGAATGAAAGAACCAATCAGAAAACAGTACGCTATATGCAGGAGAATTAATTTGAATATTATTGTCTTTGTATTTTGCTGGCTCTTAAAACTAAACACCGATATGTTCCGTGCGTATTTTGAAGAGTAGAACGCAAGACGAATGACTCGTCGCATTCATGAATGAAGTAGTAAATTTAAATTCTGGTTGGATTCTGGAATCGCCAATCACTGTGCGGGCGTTTTCGTACTGGATATATTAATATAAAAATACATTATTTTTTGATAAAATGGCAATTTTTTTAAAAGACAAAGACAATCATGTTCAAATCAATTCTTTCGCACATCGCGTACTGTTTTCTGATTAGTTGTTGATTGAGATCTTAAGATCTTCCATTCACAGCCAAGCAGAAAAGACTAGTAGAATCCAACAAACTTTCGTTCGTAGGCAGCTTTGTAAACCGCGCATGCGAGAATCTTGCTTGGCAACAATGTTCAGTCCACGTGTTCTGAGGTGCGTTCGATTATTAACTCCATCGAGTATAATTTACTAAATAGCATTCGAAAATCGTGAAGTTGTGTATATTTTACTATAAGACTGTCGTTCGAAAAGAGATATAGGGGCCCTGGAAGAGAAAGCGGTATGGAGGGTACTATCATCGGCAAAGCTGTGTACTGGACATGAAGTTGCTTTCAACAGGTCGTTGATGTGAAGTAGAAATAGTGTTGGTGCGAGAATAGATCCTTGCGGAACACCAGCATTTATGAGTAGAGTGTCAGATGAAGCTCCATCGACCACTACATGGAGAGACCTGTTTGAGAGAAAACTAGCAAGCAGAGAACACAGCTGAGGGGGCAAGCCATAAGACGGAAGCTTGGCGAGGAGTCCCTGGTGCCAAACTCGATCGAACGCCTTGGAGATATCTAATGCCACAGCTAAAGTTTCTCCATACTTTTCAATGCCATATATGTGAGACGTAAGCGAGCAGGTCACCAGTTGATCTCTGATGGCGGAAGCCATATTGCCTATCGTTGACAATTCCTGAGTCTTCCAGATATTTCATGAGCTCGATGTTGAGGGCTTTTTCCATGACCTTTGAAATAATAGATAGCAGTGCGACAGGTCTGTAGGTGCTAGTTAGGGCCGTTTTGCCCTTTTTAGGGACTGGCTGTACTCTTGCAATTTTCCAATTGGACGGAAATACCCCCAAATTGTAAGAGTGGTTGAACAACTTGCAAAGAACAGGTGTTAGTTCGGGGGCACATTTCTTGAGAACAATCGGCGGGATTCCGTCAGATCCACAGGCTTTGTTGGTGTTGAGACTCAGCAAAATCTTTCTGATAGTACGTTGGCGAAAGGTGATCTCGGGCATGTGACTGTCAATAGGTGTAATGTTCGGGGGTTGTTTTCCCGATGAATCCAGAGTGGAATTTCCAGCAAATAGGTGCGCAAAGATATTGGCTTTTTCCTGGGCAGTCGTTGCTAGTGTTCCATCTTCTTTGGTTAGAGGAGGAAATGAGCTGGAAGTGAAGTTTCTTCCCACAGCTTTGGCGAAAGATCAAAATGAACGGGATCCGTTAGGACATTCAGCAAGTTTTGATCTTATTTTGGCATTGTGGACATCTTTTGAGCATTCTATTGTCTCTTTGCATATGCCTCTAGCCTCGACATATGCTGCTCTGGTCACAGGGCCCGGATTTTTTAGCCATCGATGGTATGCTGCCTGTTTGGAAGCCACAGCTCTAGAGCAGTTTGTGTTAAACCAGGTCTTATCGGATGATGTTCTTCTCTCGGTATTCGGTATGTAAGTTTGCATCCCCAACATGATGATTTCAGAAATTGTCTCAGCACATCGTGTTGGATCTACTGAAGAGAAACAAACTCTCTTCCATGGAAACGCTGAGAAAAACATACGAAGACCTTCCCAGTCGGCCGAATTGTAATGCCACATGAGACGGGGTGGTATTGTGCAGCTAGATGGTAAATGGAAAGAGCATGTTGTGGAGATGAGGGTGTGATCAGAGTTTCCAAGTGGGGCACAAACTTCTATTCTATACGGGTCAGGATTGGTGGTGAGGAAAAGATCTAGTGTATTGGCAGACTGGTTGTTGACATCAGGGATGCGGGTTGGTAGCTCGACCAGTTGTTCTAGACCATGAGTGATGGCGAAGGCTTCGGCTTGACGACCCGCATCATCTGTTTTGTTAGAGAATTTGAGCCAGGCAGCGTTATGTACATTAGAGTCTCCCATGATTATGGTTTCAGCTGTTGGATGGTTCTCCTGAATGTAGTCCAGTTTGAGTGATAAAAACTCAAAGAGGTCGTTATATGAAGGTTCATTAGGTGATAGGTAAAGGCAGCAGAGGAACTTAGTCAGTTTGATATCAGATAGCTTGAACCACATCACATCAAAGTCTTTCGGTTCCAAACTCTCTTCACGCTGGCATGAAAGGTTAGCCTTAGCGTAGAGGCAGACTCCACCTTTGAACCTGAATCAAGAATGGAGTTCGTAACCAGGACAAAGCATATGGACCTTGTTGGTGGACGAGTTTACTTGTGTTTCTGTTAGAGCCAGAATATCCGGTTTTTTCGTCTGTAGGTGGATGGACGTCATTGATGTTCTTGTTGAGTCCGCGGATGTTGCAAAAATGAATCTTTAATGTTGAGTCCCCTCGAGTACCTCTCCAGAGTAAATTTGAGAAACCTTCAAAAACTTTACTCTACTCTAGGAGTCTATAATCGTACGCACCTCTGAATGTCTGAATCACCACAATGGTCGTGATACAATTTTTCAAAACAATATTCAATTGCGAACGTTTCCCTTCTCAACACTTGTGTTATTTGTTTCTTACAAGTGATAATTATGATAATTGCCTCAAAGCAGAGTATGAAGTCAACTACTTCTGACTTTATCACCAGTTTGGATATAAAAAGTTTTGTTGTTTTCTTCACTATGAAATTGAATATCTATCTCAGGCAGCCCACAATGTGAACATTTACCACACAATCAGTTCAATATTCTACCTTATTCAAATGTCGAGTTGAATGTTTTTTGCATCAGGCAATTTCTGAAGTTTTCCTCTGAGCAGGTCACCAGAAATTAGGCAGGAGGCGCAACCCAAAATTTTGTCGAATTTTATATAGAACAGATTTTGAACCACTGTAATTCCTTATAAAATTATATTACACCCTGTATATATGGAAAAAGGAGGACCTCTAAAACTGAAGATGTTCTGGGAATGGAATAACAGCTTTGTATTCAGGAAGGAGATCTGATCAAGAAGGTAGTATTTTCTTCAGTTTTATGAATCAATTACGTTTTCTATCCTCGACATCCCACAAGCAATGCGCATTGGATTAAATGTGGGGTGGCTGAACTAGACCTTCATCATAAACAAAAGCCGGGCTTCTCGACTCAAGGAATGCTCTTAATCTTCGTTGAAGAGAGATGGGCGCGAGTAGTCAGTAGACAACAGGCGGTCTTATGCGTGGGGGTATGCGATAGGTACTCGCACCTCTTCAGGCTACCACACTCTCACTTCAGACAGGGGGATGGGTTTTCGTAGAACGGGTGATCAACGCTTGTGATTTTCGAAATAATAATTCAATTTGTGGAACTATACTGATATGGTTTGTTGAAAATATGAACAGGATGTTCATAAAATCAGATGTGGAATCATCTGCGACTGAAAGATGAACTTTAGTCACTATCTTCCATCGTCAACATAACCTCTTGTGGGGTATTCATGTTGAAAAGGGAAACATTCTCAATTGAATATTGATAGAAAGATTTTTCTGTGAATTGAAAAATCCACGATTAAAATGAAGTTATTTTTGTGAATGTCTAACAGAAAACAACTACTTCCCCGGCTAAAGCCACGCTGGACATTGAAATACATCTGATAGATATTCTGAAAAGGCCCTAACTCAAAAGAAAAAATCTGAAATTGAAAATTTGCATTTTCATTCAGATAGTCATTTGATTTTCTATTCCAGTCTTAATTAAGAACTCATAAAGATGAATGAGGCAAAGAAGAATGTTTTCCAAAAGAGAGTACTCACCAGAAATCATTCGTAACATTGACGCAGGAGAGACATCGCATTCACTAGGTCTTCAATACATTTTTGTCGACGAAAATCTATTTCACGCTTCCACGATCATCAGGAAGACCGGAAGAAATGGAAAACACATTTTCAAGAAGCAATCTTACTTTGCAAAGATGGAGAAAGTTAGAATCATTTCTTTTGGAGAGACACTTTGAAATTAGTGTTTTCTGACATTAAAACCTGTCATGGGGTATGATAGATTGATTTGTTGAAAATATAAACAGGATGTTCATAAAATCAGATGTGGAATCATCTGCGACTCAAAGATAAACTTTAGTCACTATCTTCCATCGTCAAGATAACCTCTTTTGGGGTATTCATGTTGAAAAGGGAAACATTCTCAATTGAATATTGATAGAAAGATTTTTCTGTGAATTGAAAAATCCACGATTAAAATGAAGTTATTTTTTGTGAATGTCTAACAGAAAACAACTACTTCCCCGGCTAAAGCCACGCTGGACATTGAAATACATCTGATAGATATTCTGAAAAGGCCCTAACTCAAAAGAGGTTATCTTGACGATGGAAGATAGTGACTAAAGTTTATCTTTCAGTCGCAGATGATTCCTCATCTGATTTTATGAACATCCTGTTTATATTTTCAACAAATCAATCTATACAGGTTCTTCACCGGTTGGCTACTGTATTCTTCAGGGGTTAGTCTTGGCTGCCGATTATTGTTTGTCTTTTGCGGTCTAGTGCCTCCCGTTCTGGCAATATATGATTGGCCGTTTCTGTCCCTTTGCCACATTGTCTGCAGGAAAGTTCTCCGTTGTACAGCCCCATTTTGTGCTGGTGTCCTCTCATTGGGTTGTGACCAGTGAGAAGACCCGTTATATTGTTCTGACTTGGTCCTACTCATCTTGAGTATTGAGTAGTTATGTGGTTCTTCGTTTCGACGGTTCTATAATAAAAGTTTTTTCGTGGTGCATGAGAGGGACTTCCTTCCAGCGCACTCTTTGTTTTCGTTTGACCCAGTCTTGTATGCAGCCTCGGCTAGCCGATTTTGTCACTCCGAGTGCAGGTTCTGGGCCAATACCTGGAATTGATGAGCCAGTCCTAGCTAGTTCATCAGCTTTTTCGTTGCCCTCGATGCCACAGTATCCTGGAACCCACATCAAAATTATTTTGTATTCGGACTATTTCAAACAACAAAAAATGTTTTGTGTTCGATTTGAGTGTTGAAGTAGAATAAAAAAATATGTTTTTGTGGATACGCCCAGAGATTGAACCCGGACCCTTGGAGTTACAAAGCACACGCTCTAACCACTGAGCTACTCGGACCATTACTAAGAGCTTAGCCGATGTTCATTTTGTTGGCCAAATTTTTCTTATATTCCAGAATTTTCCAATTTCCAAGCAACTTTCCTAATCAGCCAAATCGGTCCAACCGTTCTCACGTATCGCGCTTACAACAACATTTTCATTATATAGATTCTTTAAATCTAAGAAAAAATGTTCTATTCGATAATCAATTGAGGATGTTTCCCTCTTCAATATTAATCGATTTTGTACAATAGAAAAAAAAGTGTACTTTGCTGATGGAGCAGATGTTGGGAGATTACAGATTCGCTCAGTAGATTAGAAGATCAAAAAATCAATTACAAAATATGAGTGATAAATAAACACAATATTTGATTGAGGCTGTCAATTTACGAGCGAAACGCTTTAATTAACACCTGTGCTGTAGAAGGCGAGTTTTGATGAATACCTCAACTTTATAGTAATTCAAATAAACTTTAATGATGGGGATATCGTCTATCGTAATCTTTAATGGTGCACTTACTCGAGAAAATGTTTTAATCAGGAGAGTTTCATAGAGATTGTTTGCGTTTACCGGCAACAATGGTCAGTTCGGAATATTATACATGAATTAAATACTGCATTTGGAAAAATAATTGATAATCAGTCGATTCATTTAATGTTTGTTATAGGCGGAATTTGTAATGATGTGTCAGCTGTTTATCTCAAATTCTGGAAATGGAGAGACTGATGAGTTAGATGAATAGAGATGAACTTCTGTTAAGTGAGAAAAACTAACGAACTTCGTATGTGTTGAGGAATTACCCCCATTCATTGATTGATTTTATTTTTATTTTTGTGACCATCCTAGTAGACGACTATCCAGAGATGGCTAAGAAAATATAAATTTGATATTTTTCTCAATGTTGCAATAACTGCCATTTTGATACTACGCGGCTGATTGACAGCAGTCTTGAATACCTCAAAACTTCTCGAAAATGAATGCATTGTTAGTTACTAAACGAGGTGACGAAAGTACATATCATTATTGAAAAAATGTATCTTTTGTCTTTTTGTAACCTAAAAAAGTGTTGTAATTGATCGGTCTGTGTCAAAAATCAGATTTTATTCAAAGTGTACCTGGCAATTTTTCCAAAGTGATTTTTTCTCAAATGGCCTCTTCGGGATCATAGAAACTTCAACGAAGGAAGGAGAGAAAGTAGGAGAGTAGACTGAGGACTCTAGACGATGAATTAACTTGAACATTGACGGGACTGGAAAATGTCCCTGATGACATTGTTCCATTAAACTTTCCAATACAAACTATTACCAAGCCCCTGCCCATCTCTGCCGGACTATTATTTATCTAACAACCTTCTGACCTGAACAAAATCAGAGAGTTCATTGTAGATATCATAAAATCTGTTGATGAAGTTGATAAATCAATGAATCCTGGTCTGCGACAGTCTAGGCTGCTTCCAGCTATCTTAGAATGACTTCTCCGGAAAAGGTGAGCCCTACTAACAAAGGTGAAAGGAAAAACAATAATCTAGATCAGCTCTTCTTTTATTTTTCAGTAAGTACCACCCCCGCATAAGATAATCGGAAAGGAGGACGATCTAAACCAAGCAGTTGTTCGGAAGGCCCACTCGGGAGGCCACTTCGGAAGGCCCACTCCCAAGATCGATAAGGCTATTATAAGGATAATCATCACTTTTCAATAAATACATGAATTTCGCAAGTATGCGTAGACTTTTCATTCTATGAAGATCTTGATTTTGGCTAGTGAATTCCGAACCGTCACAGAGGGTCCCATGGCTCTTTGGAAGAAAATATCCACAATAATTAGAATTTGCCAATTCTTTTAGTCAGGAGATTGTCATCTCATGGGGAAATTTTTGTAGGAAATATATATAATATAAAAAATAAATATAGAAGTATTAATAAAAATATTTGACTTGCTAGTTACTAGATATATTACAATCACAATAATTTTTGATAATTTGTTGGTAAAAATTGTTCATAACTTCATTTATTTATTTCTTGGTAAAAATTGTTTATAACTTTATTTATTTATTTTTTGGTAAGAATTGTTTATAACTTTATTTATTTATAAACCGTTAACGAGCCTAACGCCAAAGAATTCATTTGTTGGCATTGATTCATCTCCTTAAGTTCATTTATGTGCTCTTCCTCGCTCAAATAGATTACCAGGAATAAACAGAGATAATAGAGAAAATTCAAAGGGGAGGGAAGGGGTGAAAAGTTGAGCAAAAAATTTTTCCTTCAAAAATTAGGTTTTCTGACCCCTAAAGAAGCTCAAGATTGAACCCAAGTGCAGTTTTCGACTTTTCAACGAATTTTCTATACCATAACAAAGTAAAGGAACACAAAATCAGGCATATAGGAGACGTCGAATTTTTCGATGATCGATTTTGGGGACCAAAATTTTCAAAAATAGGTTTTGAGTACTGCGCCTCAACCAAATTGTCTTCCGCTTTGTTAGACGATTACTAGTCACTTTCTAAACAAAATTATCATAACGGAAGGCATATAGAAATCGTCGAAAAAGTCGATAGACTTTTTTCCTTCGTGGCGGCTCCAATATGGCGGACAATTTTTGTGATTAAAATTCAAAAATAATTTAAATAAATTACTAAACTAGTTGATTAACATCATAATCACTAAAAAATAAATAAACGAAAAAAAAATAATTTAAAACAAGCCCTCACAAGTAGATGATAAAAACAGAACTAAAAAGGTTAAAAATAAAAAATTAATTTCATACAAATTTACTAAAAGAGAAGAATTAATTTATTTCATTGTTTGATCTAGGTTATTCTGTGAGTAACAGATTCAAAATCTTGCCGCCCAAGATTACCTATTTTGTATCCGCGGCAAGCTTTTGAATCTGTTACTCACAGAATAACCTAGATCAAACAATGAAAGAAATAATTTTTTCCTTTTTAGTGCATTTGTATAAAAGCGTGTCTTTAATTTTTGTTTAATAATTTTTATTCATCATTAGGTTATATTAATCCGTGCGTTCAAATATTCGAATAGAAGAATAACGAATTTCTTGAATAATGAATTTGAAAGCAATATCATTCCATCGATAATATTGATGAATATTTTTGCTTTGGAATTATTTCGATTGAATATTTTTACCAGTTCTACATTTTTCATATAACTATTAATTTCCCATGTATTGATTTGTATCGGTCTTATAATATGAGGTTTTCAAAAAGATAATCCATCTCAAAGAAACTATATGAAAAATCAATCAATGAATTCTGCGTATTTCTAAACCATCAGTCAGTACTATTTACTGGAGAAACCCATCGATACAGAACGGAAGGATGAATGTTGGTGAAGTGATCAAATCAACTGATTTGAACTGACTTGTGTTAACTTAACTGTTCAATATGGGAATATTTACCAATGAAACGTTCATACGAAATATACAAAAATCACTGTAGATTTTCCTATAAAAATGTGAAAAAAAATATTGAACTGTCATAATTAGTCCAATCAATATAGAGATATTGACCTAACAAAAATGTCAAAACAGTTGAAATTCTGGATTCAGGAATTCTAAAGTACCTACTATGCCACGGCGGCGCTAGAAATACAAAAACACTCAAATTTCAGATCGTAATTTTTTCTACAAAAGTGCTCTCAACAAATTTTGCGTAATATCATGTCTAACATTATATATATTTTTTTATTTTCAATAGTATCTATTCATAAATCTGTACTTGTGGATATAGACTTCAGAGATTTTTTTTTTTAATATTTTGGGAGCGGATACTAATCTAAAAATCGCGAAGTTCACAATCTCTGACGCGCTGTACATCCCAAACCACTCGCTAAAAAAGGTTATGATAACGCAATCTTCTGATCGGAGAGATCTCATCTATAAAGTATCAAACCCTTATTACACTATGCCTTTTTCGTGCCTATTTGTCTGCCTGACTGCCCGTGGCTGAAATTTTAAACAAATACGCATGCGCGCGTGGGGATTTTGTTGATTGTTTCAGGCGTGAAAATAAATAGGACTGGTTCTATTTTTTCCGCCTGAATCGAGGGGATTTCAAGGACGTTTGTGGAAAAGTCAGGTTTGCCAACACCCAACACTATCTGACATAAACACATAATCAACAAATTAATCGTTTTTCGTTTTGAAGTAGTACTAATGGCAGAAAAAAAGAAAATATCCAGTACCAGGTAAGGAAAAAGTAAAGACAAATAATCCAGGTATACTGAATTATGTTATTATTGCAGTAAACACCACTTCTGGACTACAGACCAGGCTGTACGTTTAATAGAACTATATGAAAACCATCCTTGCCTTTATAATGCAAAATCAAAGAACTATCACAATAGAAATCTAAAAGCCAAGGCTTTAACAGAAATATCTGACGGTTTAAAAGAACTTTTTCCAGATAAACCGTTTACCACTTATTAAAGCAAAAATTCATACTTTAAGAAGTCAATTCATGTCAGAACTTAACAAAATCAAAAAAACAGAAGCCTCGGGAGCTTCACCGGATGATATATATCAACCTAAACTTTGGTGTTACCAAAGCCTCCAATTTTTAGAAGACACTTGTGAAATAGTCAGTGAAGGAGATTCCAATCTTGAGCAGGAGTACACGCAGGATTCGGATGCAGAAGGTACTGCTTTATTAGTGGATGCCACAGTAGATGAACTGTCTGCGCCATTTTCAATAGATGCATATAGTTCACCTTCGACAAGCAGATCTGCTTCAGCTGCTAGTTCGAATAGAGAAGCTCCAAACAAAAAGGTAACGATTCAAAGCAATGCCAATAAACTTCAAACTCAAAGCAAACTAGGAGCAAAGAAAAAGAGGAAGCTGGAGGATGAAGAATATGCAGGGATATTGAAGGATTGCAGTACGGCAATAAATATGCTAAGTAGGCCTGCTTCACCGCCCAGAGTAGAACCGGACAATGACAATGAAAACAGTCTGTTTGGAAAATATATAACATCAGAAATGAATAAAATTAAAGACGATGATATTTTGGATGAGTTTAAGGAAAATGTTATGAGGGAACTGTATGCAGCAAAAAAGCTCTTTAGACAAAGTTGAACTAATACTTTGATATGTGATATGAATTAATGTAGGTTATATAAATATATTAGAAGAAAAACTAATTGATTTTTATTTAATATGTATTTCAAAATGGTCCCCTTATAAACTTTCCAGATACAAAAATAAACATAGATAGAAGGTAGGTCCTTGAAAATGTATTGATTATGCAACTTAAAAATTATATTTTATCAACATTGAAACACTAAAAAATTCATGTTTTTTTTTCTATAACTAGAACCCTGTAGTTTGTTCACAAAAAAAAACATTTCAACAAGAAAACAGAACATTTTTAATATTAATAATATGAAAACCAATCACTGGGTCTATTTATAATCTATACAGCATATCTTCCTGCCATGGCACACTACCTACTCCGTTAAAATATTCTTTAAATTCTTCTCTGGTTTGTATTGCTTCTGTCTTTGGTCTGTTACCTGCCTGGACACTCAAACCGTATACAAATGTGTATCGCCTATCTATTTCTTCTGCAGGGTCTTTTCCAGTATAGTGAGTTTTCATTTCATGAGAAAGAAAATTATGTAGAGCACAACAAGCTTTTGTTATGATTTTCACCTTTTCAGGACGCAGAGCACTTACATTTAATAAACATCTAAAACGATTGGCTAGGATGCCGAAGGCATTTTCCACTACACGCCTTGCTCTGCTTAATCGATAATTAAAAATTCTCTGTTCATTGGTCAGTTTCCTGAAAGGATATGGTTTCATAATATGGGTTGTCAAAGGAAAAGCGGCATCAGCTGCGATAACAAATGGTATCTTTTTGGTTCTCATTGGGAGACTTCTGTCTTCAGGAAACTTTAGGTAATTTTTAGCGATGGCTTTACTGAGCTCACATTCTCTGTATACTCCTCCGTCTGAAATTCGTCCATTTATACCCACATTAAAATATAAAAATTTATAGTTTGCATCTACTAGAGCTAATAGAACAATGCTGTTCTGTCCTTTATAGTTATAAAACGAAGACCCTTCTTCTTGCTGTGCCTTTATAAGAATATGCTTTCCATCTAATGCCCCAAGGCAGTTAGGCATATTCCAGGTTTCCTCAAAATTTCTTGCTACTTCTAACCATTCTGCACTTGTATTTGGTACCTACAAGGTATAAAACAGTTATCAACTCTTAGCTAAATCTCATTATTATAGTGACATGTCCAGAAACTATGGAACCAACAATATTGATTTGCATATTGGTATATTAACCTACATACTTACATGTAAATATTCTCCTTTTAGTTCATCATAAATAGCTTGACACACCAAAGGAATAAAACCTGATATCGCAGCTTGTGACACTCTGAAATTATACTGTAGTGAAATGGAGCTTTCGCCAGTAGCCAAGTATCGCAAAGTAATAATTAGTTTAGTTTTTGGTGAAATGCTGTCTCGAAGTACAGTGTTATTTTTCTGTATTTGAATTTGTACTCTATGCAGTAGCTTATCAAATGTTTCCTCAGTCATTCTTAAAAAATTTGTAAATGATTTTAAATCATTGGCAGCGATAAATTCATTGGTAAGGCTTAGATTTCCTAATTCTTGGTTCATCCAAGGCTTCACCCACCATCTCCTAAGAGCTCTCTTTTTTTGTTCTCTTCTTTTTAAAATAAGTGTAACAGTGGCCATAATAGTAATTAATAATGTTCTTTGTAATTTCATTTTATCTATTGTTGTTCGCGACATTGTTTTGATCTCTTAAAAATTTACAAACAATGAATCTAACCTCAAAAATAACTTGAGATAAATGTCAATTTTCCTTATGTTTGCAGCTCTGAAATAAATCACTGAAACAATCATCAAAAAGGCACGGTGTAATAGTGCCAGTTATTTGGGGAAATTCAGCCAACAAATAGCCATGAAAATAAGCACGAAAATAGGCACGAAAAAGGCATAGTGTAATAAGGGTTTCAGAAATTCAGTAAGTTAGACCGGAAGCCATATTCCATAAGATTAGTCAGAGGTTTTTTTCTCATAAAATTGCAATGTCGTTGGATAGTTTGTGATCGCCTAGTAAACCGAGAGCTGAAAATAAATAAAACACTGCATTCCCGCTGCCCCACTTCAGTGCCTTAACACCCTGTACATATGGCAAATAAACCGAGCCCTTTCCAAGTAAACTCATCGACAAGTCTGACCGAATTGTATTGGCGCAACTCATTATAACCACTCGAGTACGAAGAAGGCTTTGACCCTCGAGGATTGTGGGTAATTCTTTTCCAACGCGAGCGCAGGCCCACCTGATTTATAGACCTAGTTCACGTTTATGTTATTGTTATGGATCCGGGCAATAAATGGTTGGTGCCGGAGCTGTTGGGGCGTTTTGTGGTCGAGCATATTTCATGTAATAAGTAAATAATCTATTGCAGGCGGTTTAGACAGAAAGAATAATTGTGAGGTGGCGTGAGCCAGGAAGTGGTTAGAAGTAATCGTTGATATCCTTTTCGACTAGAGAATTCATGAATGGTTTTCCCATAACTCTCAAATAATTATTCTGTTTGGATGATTTTAGTCTATTTTTTTTCTATCCTGATCTATTGCCAAAATATCCCAGAGAAAGTGAATTACAGGAGGTGTAACAATTCCGGTTTATTGTATTAGAAACTGAAAAAACTTGAACCTACAAGAGAGGAACTCGTATAGACCAGCATGCCTCCTGTCTATTGTATCCAAACTCTTGGAGAAACTATTGCTCTACAAAATGTTCCATCAAAAGATCACCAGTTTGGATTCCGCCAAGAACATTCAAGAACCCAGCAATGCCAACGTATATCAAATGTAACAAATGAACTACAGGAGGAAAACATCTGAAGCAGTGTTTCTGACAGCCCATACTATATGAAATGAAACAATTGCTACTCATATAATATTATATATTAATTAAATCACACCTCATAGATAGGAGGTTTGGAACAAGAGTTATCGCTGAAGTCTCTTACCTCTACCAAATCAAGTCTGGTGTACCACAAGGTGGTGTGCTTGGTCCGAATTTGTACCTCATCTTAACATCTGGCCTCCGGAGATTATCCTATTTTAATGAAGACAAATGAAAATCCATGAATAGCATAAAAAATTCGCAAGGGTTCATGGTGTGCTTGGTCGCTTGGTCCGAATTTGTACCTCATCTTAACTCGGGGAGATTATCCTATTTTGATGAAGACAAATGAAAATCCATGAAAATAGCATGAAAATTCTAAGGGTTCATCCATCTTCTTGAAAATTGCATGAAGAAATGGAAAATTGAAATGAAGTTATAACACATAAGTTATACATCAAGAAAAGGAAAAGGTCCGCCCTTATTTATAAACATCGAATTCCAGAATTCCAAGTGTTATATATTATGGAATACATCTTCATAGCAGGCTTACGTAATAAAAAATAAAACAAATTGTACCAATACTAGGAGAATTATACTGGGTATTCGAGAATAGATCCCAATAACCTTTCGAATCTACAATTTATTTTTATTTTATAAAGCCGATATGGAAGTATGATAGTGAGCTATGTGGATGTGCCAGATTTCTCTATTACAAAGGTCTCAGTAAAAAGTTTTTCTTGCCATTATTATCCTTTTGACGAACACTAATTATTCAAGATGTTATCAGAGGAATAATCATCGAGTCCCATACCTCTCCTAGTACTTCTGTGACCCCTTTGAACAACAGAGCCTACAAGAGACTGAAATGGCATTGGCCAAATGGTAAGTGAGGTTTCTCTATCGGGGCATCTGGGAATTGGAACATGCCGACTAGCTTCTCTCAAGGTAGCGTTGATACGACATAAACTTACTTCGGTGTTTTTCAGAAATTCAATTTTATTAAAGAAAGATCCGATGATACTTCCAACGGTTTTCCGTCAACAAAACCAAACAAACAGTGGCGGCTTTCTACAGAATATAACTTACATCGGATTCAATGTTATCCCAATAGCTCATCGAATTTATTATTCTGAGTGCCGAAAATTGTAAAGCTTGATCTAGTTATACAAAAAAAAGTATAATGTTGCGATTTCACTATAATGGTATCCCTATTTGGTTGGAAGATCTCTACTTGTACCAGCTCTGTATTTATGAAATCCATCTCGGATTACTCAGTTCTTCGTAGAAAACTTGTAAAAACGCCATTATTGCAACATAGATAATGATGTTATTCTGAAGGTACCCAGACCTTTTATTTCAGTTCCTTCCATACACAATTAAATTTTTAATAAAATAATTACATATTATGTGTTTTTCTAACCGCTAGAGATATAAGCTTGAAAAAGATAGAAGGGAGGAGTCGATCCCATCTAGATACATATACCGGGTGACACAGCATATCGGGCCACCCCTGTAACTTCGTGAATAGATTTTTCTGAAATTTGGTACAGTTATATAAGCAACCATTTCGGATTTGATGACATTACAATCCAATATGGCGCACCTCCGGGTTTTCTGGAAATGCATGCAACTTTGTTTTTTCAAATGGTATATTTTTATACGTTCAAGTTTAACAGGTCAAAACAAGTCCGAACCTTATGTCAAATGTCAGTTTTGTGAAACAATTAAAATTGAATTTTATTTTACCTCGTGGATAAATGAGATTTGGTCAAGGCTATTCACAATGAGTCGCACATAACAGAGAAACATATTTTTTTCTGAAAAATTATTTTTTGTGTCATGCATTGATGAATCAATTCAGTCACATCACATTTTGATAATTTTTTTTTCTAAATGGAACCCCTATGGGCCACCTACATGTCTCTCTAGAACATACATTCAGGAAAAAAATGACATATCATTTGTGTATTTCGGTGCAGTAACAAATTGTATACATTAAAAAAATCTACACCTAGTTCATGAGGTTCCTTGCAGTTCTAATAATTTTTCACCTTAGTAAGCTGTGGAAAACAACATTTCTGTCTTGTCAACTAATTGTGTTTCGCTGTCATCCTTCATCTCAACTCTCGAAAACCTATAATTCTGATTTTCCATTTCTACTAATTCTCGGAAGTTAACTAATTTTCGAGAGTTGAGAGAAAGATGACAGCGAAACACAATAAGTTGACAAGATTCAGAAATGTTGTTTTTCACAGCTAACTAAGTTGAAAAATTATTCGAACTGCAAGAAAACTCATGAACTAGTTGTAGATTTTTGAATGTATACAATTGGTTACTACACCGAAATACAAAAATGATATGTATTTTTTTTCCTGAATGTATGTTCTAGAGAGACATATAGGTGGCCCATAGGGGTTCCATTTGAACAAAAATACTTTTTGTTCAAAATGTGATTGATGTGATTGAATTGATTCATCAATAGGTGACACAAAAAATAATTTTTCAGAAAAACATATGTTTTTCTGTTATGTGCGACTCATTGTGAATAGCCTTGACCAAATCTCATTTATCCACGAGGTAAAATAAAAAAACAATTTTAATTTTAATTGTTTCAATAAAATGAGATTTGACATAAGGTTTGGACTTGTTTTGGCCTGTTGAACTTGAAAATGTAAAAATATACAGGGTGTTCATGAATGTAGAAGTTACAGGGGTGGCCCGATATCCTGCCGGTATAGGTAGATATGTAGATATACAGATAGATGATAGTTAGATGTATTCATCCTTCGAGCTACATTATAAAGATGGAACAGGTCATATTAGTAAGGAAAATACAAAATTTATAAAATTATTGGATAAGTTATTGTGAATTGAAAAACTATTGTGGAACAAACAAATACATGAAAATATAGTTAAAAATAAAGTAAATAATTAATAACATATTAAAATATATTCGTTACAATGAAAGTGATCTGGCATTACCAACCTCAAGTGTGAATTCATACACTGTGTAAAAACATTTTTCTGTTAGGGATAGTTTCAACTGTTTAACTTTGCATGATGGTGTTTTCGGGTAGTAAGCATATTGTTGTTTCTGGTATGGTAATTGTGGATTTCTGATCTCGACTCTAGTTGCCTTATATTTTCATGGATATACGTTATCTTGATGAAAAATCTCTCTACATGACGTTTTGTAATCTAGATTGAAGATGTCTCAATGATTTCTGCTTTATGAAAATTATGTCTATTTCAGTAGCTAAACCCCAGACAGCAATGTTGTAGTAAATTATTGAATGAAACTTGGTTAAATAAACTGATATCAGTGATTTAGTATTTATTTTATACTTGAGGATTTGATGGGATAAAACGTCTTCTTATTAATTGTATGTCTTCTTATCAATTTTAACCTACAACTGCTGCTAGAGGTTTCGAAGAAGTGTTACCTTATCTTTCGATAAAATTCTTCAGCTCATTTTTTAGTGCCTAATAGATCCAACTCGGAAGTTTGACGACTCTTCTTGATTTCAGACAGTTTCTTCATAAAACTAGCATATTCTTTAGACATGTGTGATCTTTGTTAGTATTAGGGAGTCAGGAAATCACAGAAATCGAGTACAAAAGTTAATTTTCCTGGAGTAACACACTGTTTTTGGGATAATAATCTTCCGGACGTGATTATAGTGAAAAACATGTGAAAATGTTCATGATAGCATTGATTTTTCCTCATATATCGATTTGACAGCATGTGATTCCAAATTGAAAAGGAAGTTGTAGAATTCATTTTGTTCAATATCTTTCAATTCAACACATGGAGTGTGTCAAATTCAAAAGATGCCAGTGAGAATATTTCGGAAAGATATCAAGAAATGCCCAAACCCGTTTCTGCAAACTGCAGATACCAGATAACCCCATAGGAAGAAATCTAAGAGGGTCAAATCTGGAGATTTCGGAAGCCACTCAACAGGTCATCTCCTTCCAATCCCACGGTTGTTATAATGGTCATCCATCCATTGTCTCACGAAGCTGTATTGTTGATAACGAACGTGCTCTTCCTTCAAGACTTGGTTGCCTTTGGGCAGTCCGATAAAGAAATTTAGATAGTCGATCCTATTCTTGACAAGCTTCAATAATTTCATTTGTAAGGAAAAGAGGTTGAGTTTTTTTTTTCGGAGCATAATAATTTTTATGCTACTTGTGTTTTTTACCTTTCAAAATCTAGAAATGAAAAAAAATCAGAAGAAAACACATACTAACAGATATAACTTCACGCACATGCTGTTGTTTTCAGCTCATTGAATGGGCAGTCCGATAGTGATGATTCTCATAGTCAATTCTATTCTTGACGAAGTGTACGTCTTCGAATTTCAATATTTGTTTGTTGGGAATAATTGGTTGAGTTTTTTTTTTCGAACCTGAATTGCCCCAAATTATGTGCTTTGGGTTTTTTATTGAATATTTTCTTTTACTCGAGTTCAGTATGGCACAGATTGGAAATAATTGTTTTGCGCATAGTTCATATACATTGTAAAATCCGCCTTATTATGGAGCTGTCCTACGAAAAAATGTAAGACAGATAGTGAACTTGAGAAGGTTATAACATATTCGCGGGATCTAATGCATAACATTACTGATGAGCCTCGCCTGGGGTCCGATATATAACGATCGCAAAATGCTTATAGCATATTCAATTAAGTACTTATTAGATGTTTCTTGCTTTTTATTCAACTTTGCAGGTAACCAACTGTCCACATTATGATATATATTTGTTTCGCGTTAACCTTTTCGCAGAAAATTGTTTTCTTATTTTTATCCACATAATTATATTGAGTATATCAATAGTGTGATTAACCCGTTGTAAGAAATAAGGCTTTCGATAATATTTTATTATAATTTTCTGCAATATTGCCATCACAATGCATCACTTTCTGAAATATTGATAATAGAATTAAGGTCCATTACACTACAATTCTCAATAATTTTCAGGTATTTAATAAAAAAAAAATAGAAATGTATTTTATTCAACCATTTCATTTTTCAACTTTTTTTTAAGTTCTGAAGTAGGGTAGAAATTTGAAAATACTCATATATACAGGGTGACCAAGCTCCATAACTTTTTTCTATCCAAGCCAAAATTATTTTAATTTATATACAGTATGTCCCAAAATAAGATACACAAGTAAATTCTGTATTTGAAATGGCAACCCCACATTTTCGTTACATTTTTGGTTCGCCACTACATGTAACGCTCCCGGATTTCTTAGACACATCCTGTAATTGTTTTTGACTTATGTCATTTTCTGTGTCAAAATAGCGTCGTGCCTAGCCCTCAGAAATATTCGTAACTGCAGAACTACTTAACCAACTTTTTTCCAGTCGATTCCTAGGCTTTTGCGCCTCTTTTGAGATGCGAACTCAACGTTGATGCTCTATTGCCTACTACAATTTTTTTAAATGACAAATGGCAATAACTCTATTTTTCCAAATGCTACCCTATATTTTATTGCTGCTTTGCTTGGTAATTTTTAAGAGCTTTTTACCGAAATAGGGGTGGTGGGGTCTACTTTGTAAAATTTACGGGATTTGTTACAAAATAAGAAATGTTGATAATTTTTTGGAAAAAAAAGGAATCGAGTCGGCCGCTGTCGTAAAATTTGACACATCCATACAATTCTGAAAAAAATATGTTTCATCAAAATGAAATTCTAATGGAAACAGGAGTACATCACAAAGGAAACAATTCTTGTAA
This sequence comes from Gonioctena quinquepunctata, assembly GCA_018342105.1. NCBI lineage: Eukaryota > Metazoa > Arthropoda > Insecta > Coleoptera > Chrysomelidae > Gonioctena > Gonioctena quinquepunctata. The sequence goes on from JAFIRS010002508.1 coordinate 158,951, forward strand.
TCTTTACAAGAACGGGATAGGATGATTGAAAGAAAACAATGTAGCAATTTTGAAAAAAGGCTACTTATCGATGCTCAAGTAGGTCACCATCATGTTCCAGACAAGCTGCTAGTAAACGAGCAAGCATTGCTCCATCAGTTGAACCAAAGGCTTCCGTGATCCTATTTTTCATATAATCTTCAGTTGGTGGACGATATCTGAAAACCCTTTCCCTTCACGTACCCCCAAAGAAAGAAATCTATAGGAGTAAGGTCTGGGGATCAAGCGGACCAAGAAATAGTACTTCCTCTGTCTATATCCAATGATTAGGATAGGATTGATCTAAAAAAAATCTCGCCCTATCCTATGGTTATGAACTGCAGTACAATCGTACTTCAACCCCATGGTCCTTCTGGTGTTCAAATCCACATTCTGGGAAGATGTTAGCGAAGAAAATGTCAATACCTTTCACCATTCAGCACATTGTCGAGAAAGTGGGGTCCAATAATTTGATTTCCAATAATTCCTCCCCAAACATTCAGCGACCATCGTTTTTGGTGATCAACAGTCGTCAAGCACAGAGGATTTTTGATGGCCTAATAATGCATATTATGTCTGTTGACCGACCCGTTTTTCTCAAACAGAACAGAAAAGTATTATAATCCTCGTCAATCATTTGACTACAAAACGCAACTCTATTTGCAAAATCATTACCATACAATTTTCGATGTAGGTTTAGATGATGAGGTTGGACCTTATGTTTCTTTATGTGTCTTTGAATCTGGGAATCGAAATGAAATGAATAATTATCGTCCCATCTCTGTTATCAATACTTTATCAAAAATTTTTGAACAATCACTTAAAAACCGACTTATTGAAATTTTCAATAGATATCATGTACTATCTGAACGACAATTTGGTTTCATAAAAAATTCCAGCACAGAAAATGCCATAATTGATTTCATAGGTCAAACAGTTGAAGCCTTGGATAAATCATCAAAGTGCCTAGCGGTATTTATTGATTCAGCAAAGGCTTTTGATACCGTCTCATGAGATTCTATTGAACAAACTCTCTAAATACGGAATTCGAGGCCATGCATTGGACTTGTTGCGGGACTATTTGTCACAACGGACGCAAAAAGTAAAAATCGGGGACCAACTCAGTGGGCCATTAAATATATCTATTGGTATACCACAGGGAACAGTTTTGGGCCCAATTCTGTTCCTTGTATACATCAACGCTATATCCCAAATTCAAAATTTCAATAGTCATGTCATTTGTTACGCTGATGACACAGCTCTAATATTCAGAGATGACAGTTGGCATAATATCTTCGATCGAGCTGAGGAAGACCTACATAAATTGAAAACCTGGTTCAACAATAACCTACTGAGTCTTAATATAAAAAAGACAAAATGTATGTGCTTTTCATTAAACTCTGATGACCAACCCCCTATCAACAAACTCAGAATACACATGCCAACCTGCACTGAGAATATGACATGCAACTGCCCAAAAATAGAAAAAATGACATCCATAAAATATCTGGGCGTAGTTATTGATCAACATCTGAGGTGGGAAGAACACATTTCCCAAGTTATAAAAAAGATGAGACTTCTCATGTTCAAATTCTACACCCTTAGGGATATACTCACTCGAAAAAATATGTTAATTTTATATAATTCCTTGGCAGAATCTATACTCAGATATTGTATTGTTGTGTGGGGAGAAGCATTCAATAATGCTATCAATTGCCTACAAACAACTCAAAACTCATTAATGAAAATTACATTTAAAAGAGCTAGACGTTTCCCAACGGAGCAACTATACAGGGAAACCAAAATATTCAACATCAGATCCCTATGCAGCTACCAATGTTTGATATGGATGTCCTCGAATATCCAGAAATTTAGTTTTATCGCTCACAAAACCACAAGATCAGTCGAAAACGTGCATATCAAAATTCCGCTCTTCAAAAAAAGTCATACACAAAGATTCGTTTTCTTCTTCGGACCTAAACTGTACAACCTTCTTCCAACACACCTGAAAAAAAAATAAGTGAATTCAAACCGACCCTCGAGCAACACATACTAGAGAACCCGATAACATTCAAAATATTTTAAAATACAAAAGATTCGAAGACTCACCTCAAAATCCTGCATCGCCGATCGCTATCCCTTCCTCTGCATTATCATTATCATTATGATTATCATTTTTAGTACCATCATTATTATTTTTATATTTTCTTATCATTTTTGTTTTATAAATTTGTATTATTCTTTGTTTTCATTTACATTTTTCATTCTCATATTCATTCTCTACCACTGCTGTTATATGCATATAAAATGTTATTACAGAAGTTGAATACTTCTTCAAGTGGGGTAAAAAAAGCACAAAACAGGCGACTCACGCCCAGGTGTATTTTACTCCACTCTGGAAGAATCAAGATTAATGTTGTATAAAGATATAGATATATGTATATGTATATATATATATGTATATCTATATATATATATATATATATATATATATAAATTATGAATATTTTATACATTGAAACTTATCAGTAATAAACTTGTACTTTTTTTTAAATTCTCCTTTTTTTTTTTTTTTAAAATTTTCCAAAAAAATAACTGTTGTGGAAATAAAGTTGATTTGATTTGAAAAAATATTATTCTGTTCACACTACTTTGTGAAATATACGTTTCCGCTGCTATATTCTTAGTGTTTGAGGATTTTCCTGTAGCTTCATTGAAACTTGCCACTCATTTTCTTCATTGATCCGACACCAACAATTTCCTCTTTGATATGAGATACTACGACTGAGTTCAAACTGATCTCTTCACTTTTTGAATGAAGACAGCCGCGGATATTCTAGATATTTTTCATGGTAAATTCTGCTTGCTAATAAAGGATTCTAGCAGCATCCCCAATATAGTAGACCACATTAATTAATTCTTCGCGAGCGAAAGTTAATATTAACAACACTGGTCTGCTGAAAAAAAAAATCTCCTCATTGTTTTCATGCATGATAACATCATATTTGGTGCTCTAAACACGGAATTTAACATGCTAATAAATACAGCACATAGATTTTAATGTCCATTTATAGAAAAACGATATTATCACAGTAACAACAATTACAAAAAAGTAAAAAAAGACTACGGTCTAAGTTTTACAACGAAAAATGCTAATTTTGCAGTCACAAGTTATAGAAATATTAGTATATTTATCGCATTATGGTAATATAATTCAAGTTATTTTGTAGTTTTTTTTTTCTTTTCATCGTTTTCATCGGAGTTTCTTGGCGAATCGACCAACAAAAATCAGCAAGCATTGCTGCTGACCATTTTCCATTGTAGCGTCTTTCAATATGCCTAATATCCTGATGAAACCTTTCACCATGCTCATCTGATACAGCACCGAGATTTTCCCGAAAGAAATCTGAATGGGAGTTCAAAAAATTAATTTTTCTAACCTAAAATTAAATGGAATTTATTAAAAAGAAAAAAAAACTATCTTATATTTATTATCTCTGTTCATAAAAAAGTTGATAACCTACACATAAAATACTTAATATACAGGGTGGCCCACCACATTCGCCTCGGTATTTCTACGAGAAATGAAGAGAGTTAGGGTACAACATTTAGCACAGTCATATGTGGATCTATGAGGAGCATATTTCAAAATTATTTTGAAAAATAATTAAAAATACAGACCATAATTTGAAAATTGTTTTCACCCTGTAACGTGTAACGAGCTGCTCGTGATTAAATGTACTGCTTAGCTCAAAGGTTAAAGTTAACTACTACATGAAATTTTTAATGCAATATTATACAGAGTGGCGAAAAAAATTGCCTCAAAATTTGGACACACATTTAATTAAATAACTTCTTGAAGTTGAATGGCGTAATTTGACGCAGAATTAGATTCCCTCCAAAACTATATTAGGGTTTCCTATACCTATCTCTTCTGCTTTTTACACAAAAGGCGTTTTTATATTTTACTTATGAGTAATTTTTTTATCTTAAAAATGAAACACACTGTATTGTAATGAAAAGCTTAAAAAGCGTTTTAAAAACCTTTTTATTAAGGAATACGTAGATTCACTGGAAGCAGAAGTTTAAATTTTTGAAAATACGGTGTATCTAAAGTAAAATGCAGGCAAATGTAAAAACTCAAATTTATTGCCATTTCTGAAATATTAAAGCATTCTTCAAAATAAGAAGATGCACGTGTCTTACTTTTTGAGGCGAAATATGTTAAATTCGCTTGTTTCTTAGCAAATTAGACTTCATATTGAGGACGAGGAGTTCCACAGAACTGGCCAGCCAGGTCTCCGAGCCTTACAAGTCCCGACTATTTTTTATGGGGATATATCAAAAGTATTGTTCACGATACACCGCCAACGACACCTCAGGATATGAAAGTACGAATAAGAAATGCGTTTCGTTCCATTTCGCAAAATATGTTATCCAGAGTTCAGCACTCATTTCAAGAAAGAGTTCGCCTATGCATCGAGAATAATGGACACCATTTTGAGCATTTATTAAAATACTAAACTATTTAAGATTCTTAATTTTTAGATAAAATGACTTCAAAAATGCTTTTTAAGCTTTTCATTACAATACAGTGTGTTTCATTTTTAAGATAAAAAAATTACTCATAATTAAAATATAAAAACGCCTTTTGTGTAAAAAGCAGAAGAGCAGAATAGTATAGGGAACCCTATTATAGTTTTGAAGGGAATCTAATTCGTGTCAAATAACGCCACTAAATACGGGGTGTTCCATTCAACTTTAAGAAGTTATTTAATTAAATGTGTGTCCAAATTTTGAGGCAATTTTTTTCGCCACTCTGTATAATATTGCATTAAAAATTTCATGTAGTAGTTAACTTTAACCTTTGAGCTAAGCAGTACATTTAATCACGAGCAGCTCGTTACACGTTACAGGATGAAAACAATTGTCAAATTATGGTCTGTATTTTTAAATTTCTCAAAATTTCTCAGAAACGGTCAGTTTTAAGTATGGGAAATATAATAGTAACTCACCTTTATTTTGTCTATAGTATCTAAAAATAAAAAAATATAGGGTGATCCATAAGAAAAAATATAACTTTGATATGTAATTTTTTTGGGGATCACCCTATATATTTCAAAATAATTTTGGAATATGCTCCTCATGAACCCACATATGACTGTGCTAAAAGTTTTTCCCTAACTCTCTTCATATCTCGTAGAAATACCGAGGCGAATGTGGTGGGTCACCCTATATATATATATATATATATATATATATATATATATATATATATATATATATATATATATATATATATATATATAATAATTTCGTGCAAAACTTACTAAAGTATTTGATATAGAACGTAAACAATTGAAAGACAAATTTTCAACTAACTGTTGTAAAGTCACATTGTATACTGCGTAGACGCATATGTACTACCATAGAAATCACTTCCGGCACTTTCCTTCTTCCTCTTACGACTAGCAGAAATCTATTTCGTATGTATATACATTGTTTTGTTAACGCATGAAACGAATTGAAAAAAAACCTAAATTTACGATATTTTGGAAAAAAATTCATATAAAAAATCTAGACGAAAAATTGGCCGTAGGGAACAGATTCAGATCATCAAAATCTTCATATTTATGACATAATTTTTTGAAGGAGGATTTTGTTGCAGACCAGTGCAATTAGACGTTTACAATTATTGAGAGAACACGGATTTGAGAAATTTTACGACATCGGCCTACTCGATCCCTTTTTTTTAAACACCATCAAGATATCTCGCAAACTCCACAAAGTAGACCTCACAAACCCTATATCGATAAAAAGTTCTTGAAAAATGCCATGCAATGATGCAATAAAATATAGGGTGTTGAATTTGAAAGAGTCAAGTTATTGCCATTTGTAATTTGTCATTTTCAAAAAATCGTAATAGGCAATGGAACGATGACTTTGAGTTCGCCTCTCAAAACATGTGCTAAACCCTGAGGAACCGAATCTGCAAAAGTTGGTTACGTTATCTTGAATAGTTCTGAAATTATGAATTTTTCTGTGGCTCTATGCAAGACGCTATTTTGATACATGAATTGACATAAGTCAAAAACTATTGCAGATAAGTCTAAGAGATCCGGGTGCGTTATATCGACAATTTAATGGCGAATCCAAAAATGTAACAAAAATGAGGGGTTGCCAAAAAAAACAGAATTCAATTTGTGTATCTTATTTTGGGACAGTCTGTATATAAATAAAAATATTTTTAGAATGTGACTCATTTTCGGACCTATTCGCTTATTTCAAATCAACACATCAACACATCTAGTTGTATTATCACGAGTCCACTACGCTACTGCCGTTGTTTATTTTGGAAGTGACGGAGAAAACCCGAGAGCGGGTGGCTGTGACACATGCGGAATTAATTGAGTATTTGTAATAGTCAGAACCGCAGCTTCGTAACTGTATGATGATTTTACATTGATCCCAGGTTCTGAAAATATCATCCTCAACGAGAGTTCTAGTAGTGCTGTGTACGGTACGAAACCCTGATTCTACAATCAGTAATGTTTTTTCAAGTTCTGAATTGATTTCAGTTTTCCGAAGACTATTTCATCGAGAGTTCCTGAGAGCTCATCTGGTGCATATTTTTGTCATGCTTGAATTTTCGGTGGATATGTGATACTTCTGGAAATCTCTACCATCTCTGCTATTTCACGTACTTTTGACGACCTCTCGTAATTCCAAGGATTTCATCAATAGAATTAGTTCAAGTTCTTACCTCTTCTGGATGTACACTCACGGTATTCATATGCGCAAGGTAATACGACCCTGTTGAAATCTCACCATCTCATAATTGACGGTTGAAAATATACGCGTCGACTAGAGAATATCCTCCTTTTTGATTTAGTCGGTTAAAAATCAAGGTGCGGATTCAAGATTTGAATGTAGTTCAGTTTCGATATTAGTTCCGCACAAGCCTTCTACATTGGCAATTCAAAATTAGATGCCAGCGCCAGAGTGGCAAAAATTCAAACCAGACATACTTACATTGTTTGTCTGTTTTCTTAGAGGTTATACACTTGTGTTCGGAGTTTTTCTCAAAATATTTCCATTTGGTGTTATTTTTCAGATTTTTTGTGTAGTGTTATTCATTTCAAGACTCTAGTGAAGTGGTGTATTTAATTAAATCTTAAGACAATATCATTTGCGAAAACTCTCTTTCAAGGAGTGAAGGAGACAAAGTATGCTCTAAATTGCTTGCAAAAAAATATTGTTCGAAGTTTCTGGACAGCTTAGTGAAGTCATCGGGAATTATTATGAATTATTTTTAAGAAATGTTTCACATTATTATTTGTGAATGTTCGAATTAAAAATAAAACTAACAAAAACAGTTTTTTTTACGCTGTACTTGAACTGCCGTTAAACGGTAGCCTACTAAAATGCCGTTATTAGATATGACGTCATTGAAGTGACGCGTTGGACGGCTTTTTATTGGATTTGCTTAAACTGCCGTCAAACGGTAGCATACTAAAAATGCCGTTAATCAATTATTGCGTTATCAGACATGCATAGGGAAAAAACTTTTTTCATGTGTTTTTGCCTCCTAAACACGAATCCGGAAGAAAAATGTGGCCGTCTCATACCGTTCCCGAGATAGAGGAATTATAAAAAATTAACCTCATTTTCAAGCACCGCTTTCTCGCACAAAAATCACTCCAAATGCCTCCTTCTTTCCACCAGCATAAACAATACACCCTAAATCACTTATTTTCGGCACAACTTTGCACAAAATATCGTCGTTTTTATCGAAAAAATCCTCCTTCTTACACAGTTCCAAATGAACAAATTTCACCCTTTGACAGATGGAATTTAGTAACTCTGCCTTATTTTTCATGTTGATAATAAATGAATCACCGCCCACAACAATTGCACACATAAATGAAGGGGGAACTATTGCTCACATTTGAATTCTAAAAGTTGGCGGATAACGCAATAATTGATTAAAGGCATTTTTGTATGCTTCCGTTTGACGGCAGTTTGAGCAAATCCAATAAAAGCCGTCCGACGCGTCACTTCAATGACGTCATATCTATTAACGGCATTTTAGTAGGCTACCGTTTAACGCAGTTTATGTTCAGCCTTTTTTTTATTTCAATTAAAACAAACAAGATGGTGTGGAAATGTGTCCTTATCACCTAGATAGTCACTCTTTTTCCATACAGAGTATGAATAATCTTCGGTATGTCGAATCATATCTCTTTTTTTTTCTTCTCAACTCTCTTTAAATGTTCTCTTTTTCACTTTTTTTCGTGGCCACACACGATACAGGAACATTTTGGGAAGGAACTGTATTCTTCTTCAAGATCCAAGAGCCCGTAGCCTGTCTATAGACTCACTCAATCCTAGATTGGTCTGCACCAGTAGGTTGCATTCATTCTCTCACGGAAAGTGATAAAAACTCATTCCAGTACAACGGGATCGTTTTGTCCAAGAGTCACATTGAGGTACACAACAATAATGATTTGAACTAGAATCACTCATTTTTTCACTTGAGGACGTACAATAGTCAACAGAATATTCACTAGGTTAACCAGAATTTCATTGAATGTCAACAATCACAAGAGATTCGACAAGTTTTAAGTGTACAATGGCTAAAATCATATGAACATTGTTTCGAAAAGTAAACAATGTGTCCTTATCACCTAAATATATATATAGTCACTCTTTTTTCATACTGTATGAATAATTTTCGGTATGTTTTTTCTCTTCTTAACTCTCTTTCCTTTCCTCACAACTATCTTTGAAGGTTCTCTTTTTCACTTTTATCTTGGCCACAGACGATACAGGAGGATTTTGGGAAGGAACTATTCTTCTTCAAGAGCCATCTCTGTCTATAAACTCAATCAATCTTGGATTAGTCTGCACCAGAACGTTAGTTATTTTCTCATGGAAAATGATGAAAACTTATTCTAGTACAACGGGATCGTTCTGCCCAGAGTCACATTGAGGTACACAACAATAATCATTTGAACTTGAATCACTAATTTTTTTACTCCAGGACAAACAAATAGTCAACAGGTAAACAAGAATTTCATAAAATGTCAACAATCACAAGTTTTAGGTATAAAATGGCTAAAATCATCATAAACATTAATGTTTGGAAAAGTAAACAATGTAAGTATGTATTCATATTCATATATAGTGTCGATATCCAGAGAGCGTGGACGTGTTCGCAAGTGCTCCGTATGAAACTCTCAATTATTATAATTATTATAAACAGTTAATCCTACAACAATTGCACAAAATAATACATAAAAAGCATAGTTCCAAGTTGAGCAAAAAAAACTAGAGTACGTAAATAAACAATAACTTAATAGTGTTAGTGTCCCTGGCCACCAACAGCCCATAGTCTGAAATACAGGGGTCGGCATAAGTCAGGCAACCAATTTGCATCAGGCAACCAATTTGCATTAAGATAAATAAATGCAGCGTCAAAATATATTTATTAAAAAAAAATACAAAAGGTATTCGAAAAAGGGTTACTGTAAGTGTTCAAATTGATGCCCATCCTGATCGATGCATTTACGGCAACGTTCCTCAACGGAGAGGCAGGTCCGGCGAAGCATTTCAAGCTGTCTGCGAAGAGTTTCAAATTCTTCTTCAATTGCGGTTCGGAGGTCGGGAAGGGTGCGTGGTCCTGTTGCGAAAACGTGGTCCTTGAGAAGGCCCCACAGAAAAAAATCACAGGGTGTTAGGTCACATGATCGTGCGGGCCACTCAATGAATCCTCGTCTGCCTATCCATTCTCCAAAATGAACATTAAGGTACTCCCGCACACATAACACGTAGTGCGGCGGAGCTCCATCCTGCATGAAATGACGGATGTTCGCCAGTGTTGGATCGTTGTCCATTTGTCCACGTAAATCTTCGAGCATTTCCAGATAACTTTGTCCCGTCACGTGACCCTCAAAAAAGTACGGACCCACGAGACCTCCAGCATGGATACCTGCCCACACACACACCTCAGGCAGGTTTAATTCTTTTTCCATGAAGACGTGAGGATTCTGGTCGTTCCAGTACACGCAGCTATGCCTATTGACCGTACCGTTCAGCTTGAAAGTTGCTTCATCCGACCATAAAATGGAATGCTGGAACCGCCTATCATCCTGACTGCATCCGAGGTACCACTCAAAATTCCAATCTGCGATCGAAATCATCTTCGTGAAGTGCGTGGACGAGACGCGGACGGTAAACTCTATAGTGCATGCGTTTCAGCATTCGTCGTAAAGAACGATCGGATATCTGAAGTTCTCCCGATAGTCGCACTGCAGATTGGTTCGGCTGCTCAACTAACGCTAGCGCCACTGTTCCCATATTTTCGTTAGTTGTTACAGATACCGGTCGTCCAGAACGCGGGGCGTCGGCAACAGAGCCCGTTCTTAAGAATTTCTGGTACGTCTTCCACACTGTTGTACGATTTGGTAGCGGCGAGTTCGGAAATTGTTGTTGAAATTCGGTAAACATAGTGTCGTAATCCGCGTTCGTACGCAGATACGAGGTAACAAAAAAAATTCTTTCTTGAAGCGTAAACTTGTATCGGTTATTCATTTTGAAAACGTGTCTATTCGACGAGCACACAGACACAACTATCTGACGCACATGCTCAGGGTCGATCTTTTTCGACAGCGTTGCCAGACTTATGAGCGTTGCCGGACATATGTCGAAATTTCGAGAGCGTTGCCTGACTTATGCCGATCCCTGTATACTGTGCCGTAGTCACTTCACCGATAATACACGGAATGGATGAACACAGCCTCAACAAACTGGCACCAGAACACCAACAGCTTTTTATGTTACTTATAGAAGCAAACAAAAAACAAACGGAAGAAATTAAGAATGGATTTCAACAAGTAATAAGGGAAACAAAACCACTCACCAAGGAAGTTGAAACATTGAAGAAAAGGTGTTTATATCTGGAACGTAAGACGAGGAAAAATAACATTGTCATTTTTGGAATAAGAAGCAACTCTTTAGGAAGTATACTCAACCAACTAAATGCCCTTCTGGAAATAAATCTACAGGAAAGTGATGTAAACAAAGTCGCCCATCGTTATAGAATTCATCTCATATCTAAAAAAACTGACGCTTTTCCATAACAGAGAGAATTTGAGAGGACTCAAAGAGAAAGGGATTTCTATAGCAAACGATCTATGTCAAGAAGATAGAAAAGACCAGCTTACACTGAGAACACACCTAAAGATTGCCAGATCACAAAAATAGAAGCCAAAAATCCATATAAACTAATAGCAATGAAACTGAATTCACACCACAAGATCTCAGAAATATCGAAAAAAATTTAAAAAAAAAAGGGGAAAAAAGTACCGGTGGTGAAAAAGAAACTGAACAACAAATCAAGAGACCAGAAAACATATCAGTATTCTCCAAAAAACACAAGGAGCGGTAAAAAGTGAATTTACATCGGTGTGCCTTCGCTATCTAACATACGAACAATAGAACCGAAAAAAGGTATATAGAAACTTTAAATAAAGCAAATACAATCCCATTCTCATTCTACATCGATATTTTTAGAGATTTTGAGCTATTTGAAACCACATTAGTGTCTGAGAGCATTGAAGTTGCAAACTCTCAATTGAATAAGGGTAGTACAAACTTTCCAATTTTCCATACAAACATAAGAAGAGTCCAAAAATTTTTTCAGAACTTGAAATAGTGCTAGAACAATTTGAAGACTTATTTGATAATATAATATTGTAATCATCTCCGAATTTTGGACACAGGAAATTGCAGTCGAAAGAAAAAGACATCCAGCAACAAGATTTGCAGACAAGCTTAATGCTTTGCGAATCTGTTGTTCGATTGTTTCTATTATTATTGATATAATTCGTATATATATATATTGTTATAACTAAGTTTTTCACACTTCACAATTCCATAATATGTCATTTATTTTTTTGAAATCGATGTTATATTTTATAACTTTATAGTTATGTATTGATACTATATATATCACAGAGTATATCACGTGACAACAACTTCACCAAACTTCCAGTTTATACAATTCTTCGTTCTTTGTTTTATACATTATATATATATATATATTATATTAGATAGGCTGAATTGAATTGAATTGAATAAACTTATATTATTATTATTATTATAGTTTCCATCCATAACCAATTCAGTCTATTGATATCGTATGTGTGAAAATAATTGTTAAAAATGCACCAATTTTTATACTAGTAATTTATATTCCTCCAGGAACTACCCTTGCGGAATATGACGAATTGTTTGACTTTCTGGAAAATTTGGATTGTATCAATAAATCAATAGTTTTAGGAGATTTCAATATTACTGAATTACAGCAATATTACGAAACCAATGAATCATCTAATTTAATTCTCAAATTTAACTCATTCATTAGTTATTGTAAATTAATACAGAACAATTTCATAGAAATGTAAATGGTAGAATTTTAGATCTTGTTATGTCACCGAGAATATGGATTGCAAGTGCTACTTACCTGATCCGTTGGTTGAACTTGATGTCCACCAATTCTAGTCTTGCTGTGAATTTGCAATTATTGTGAACTGAGAAGGTATTTATATCGGATGCTAATCGTTACAATTTCCGTAAAATTAACATCCAAAGTTTTCCAAAAAATTAAGGAAATTAACTGGAATTATTTAGAATCTATCTCCGATGTTGATATAGTGTGAAGAGTTCAATGCTACCTTACAAAGTGTAATTGTCAAACCCCTTTAGTAATTAATAATCCTCGCAAATACCCAACGTTTTACCAAAACATTATCAATAATATTAAAAATAATCACTACCACAAAATGTATAGAAAGTGCAAATATAATTTTACTTGAACGTTATAAACACCTCCGGCGTATCATTAAAACTGAAATAGACCTTGTTTACTCAGAGTTCATTAAAAATCAGAAAATAGCCTGACTAGTAATCCCTGTGAGTTTTGGTCATTCATCAACACCAAAAAATAAATCTCGTATCCCTGGACCTATGTTCATCAATGATGAAAAGCTTTACATCATCCGAATCTATAGTCAACGCCTTTGCTGAACACTTCAGCAATGCATATGTCCATGATCTCCTCTCAAATGAACGTATCTTCCCGAATGTTCTATCAGTTCCAGTCATTATTTACATATCAATAAAATAAAGGAGGAACTCATTCTAACGGCGGCAAAAAGCTAAAACAAATTGACGTGCGGTCCGACAATGTCCCCGTTAGACTAATTAAATCCCAGGTGAAAGTGCTATGTAGGCCTCTACTTTATTTATAACCTCATCCTGAATACCGAAACTTTTCCCACCATATGGAACAATCCCGTATTTGTCCTGTCTTCAAACCAGGAAATAGGAGACATTCGTAACTATAGACCAATAGCCTTAATTTCTGGTTTCTCAAAAATTACTGAAATTATTCTTTTGATCTCATCTATATACATGTGAGTAAATCTCTGTCAGATTTCCAAACATGGTTTTATGAAATCACGTAGCACTGTATCTAACCTTGCACGTTTACGCAGTTCATCTAATTCCCTTGATAATCGTCGCCAAATTGATGTGTATATACTGATTTCAGTAAAGCGTTTGGATACAGATCCACAATCAGCTATTGTTAAAATTGAGTTTGGTCTCGCCCAAGATTCAGCATCTATTGAAACCTACTTGAGCGATAGACAACTATTTGTTGAATATGAATGTGTGAAATCTTCCAATTTCGTAGCTTACTCAGGAGTACCACAGGGATCGAACTTAGGGCCACTCCATTCCTAATATTCATCGATGAAAATATGTACTATTTTTCAGTCGAGTAAACTACTTTTGCTGATGATATGTAATATATACAGAAATCTCAGACACTACCGATTGTTTCGTCTCCAGCACGATTTAAACTTTATCGGACTGGTGCTCAAATAGTTATATTTGAATGTTGATAATAAAATTATGAGCTATTCCAGAAAGTTTCCCGTTATATATGACTATAGAATCGGTGATGGTATCCTAAGAAGAGTGAATGAATGCAAAGACTTAGGTGTTCTTTGATACCAAACTTACGTTTAATCAGCACATTGAAAAATAATAAACAATGCTAGAAGAACTCTGGTTTTAATAGTAAATTGTAAAGAATTTTCAAATCTCAGGGCTATTTCTCTATCTACTACTGTTTATTTCGCAGCAAACTTGAATATTGTAATGTAGTGTGGAACCCTAGCCACGTCAAATACAATATCATCCATTGAATCAGTTCAAAGAAATTTCTAAATTCCTGTTCTACAAGAAACACCACACTTATCCCATTTATCACTACGAATACGATTTACTATTGAAGAATTCAATTTTGTTAGCCTGAGAAAACGTAGAGAAATAGCAAATATCATATTTGTATACAAACTGATGAATAACCAAGTTGACTCAACATCTCTATTATCACTATTAAATTTCAATACTCCTCCACGTATTTCGTCAAGGTCACACTTGTCTTTTCGAATCGACATGCCAAATTCACAGCATCACTACAATAGTCCAATCTCAACTATGTGTAGAAGCCTCAACAATGTACCCTCTGTAGACATTTTCTTTTCTAACTTGAATGAATTTAGAAAGCAACTGTATAAACTTATTCCAAATTAGCTTCGCCATATATACACTTTGAATTTTTTTACTTGTATCTCCTTCGTGCATCTGTACTTTATTCTAAGTTATACCTTTTCTATTTAATCTAACCTTCACTCTTTCTGAATGACATATAGCTAGGCATCTTTTGTTATGATTTTGTTATTATTTGTTACCATTGATTATCATTTACTCCTGATTTACCATTCACTTCAAATTGTTATAATTATTATTATTATATACTCCTGTTATTGGGCTTAGGCCTGTTGGATGTATTATGTCTAAAATAAAAAAATAAAAAAAAAAAAAAAAAAAAAATACCATTCTTTTGCATCGATCGATGTGTCCACTTTGACGCACTGTCAACCAATAAAAACTAGCGAGAACTGGTGTCAAATGCAAATTGACAGACTTATAATGTGTGAAAGTAATTTTTTTCTGTGACATGTCGTTTGTGGGGTTCCATATAGTCCGTGCGGAGCCCACTCTGTATCTAGCTCATGCGCCTCCTAAAAACGATTTATCACCCTTCCACATATCTCTCGACTAATTTAGCAGGATTTCTTCGACAATGTAGCACTCAATAAGGAAGAGTGATGGTTTGTTTTCGACTTGACAACCCGCTTTGAATAACGAACCCGCTTCGATATTGATGGATACGGGCGCATTTGTTGCCGAAGACGTTTTATCATAACATTTGCAATAGTTAACATTACCACCTACTACGAATTTAAATGCGCCCCAGTCAGCTACCAAGCGAACGCCTTCTTGTAATTGCTTCTTGGGAGTAGCTTGATAACTTTGCGTTGAGGCGGAGTTGCTATTCTATCATTAGTCCAGGGAAATTACGGAAATCATGAAAATGGCTGGAATATTATTTTTGGGAATAAAGGGGACCTTTTTACCAAGTTTTCATTGTCCGGTATGAATCTTGCAATCGATTTTGAATTAACTTCTCGATGAGCTAGAGACTTGAAACTTCGGAAATGGCTCAAAACTGGATGACAATACATTGATAACTCGTTTTCTTGTCTATCTGTTTGTTTTACGGACCACAAAGAGTGAGGTTAGGATCACACAGTTACTCCATACCGGTGAAGAGTGGACGTTGTTTTGCGATCTACAGTGTGCTCCGCGATAGTGAACCCTATTGCAATTTTCGATCTTACATTCATCGCCCAAGGGAGAAAGTGGAGTGAAGCTCCAGAAAATGGGCAAGAGAAACGAGCATATAAAAAACCCGAACATAAAATGGAAGAACACTCCCAAGAAATCTGGATACCCCGAAGGGAAAATTCAATAGGGACAGTGAGCGACACAGAGTTGAATGAAATTAATAATTATTTGCATAATTTTTTTTTATATAATACTTACCACAGTTGAAAGAATAAAATAATGATAAAATTTCTTTTTCAATATAATAATAAAAACTTTATTCAATATAAGTATAAATATAAACGTACATATCCATATACACAGTATGGTGTGGATTGATTAAAATAATAATCGATAAGTGATCTGTCACTTGTTTCGATAAATTTCGTGACAATATTCAAAATATGTTGAAAGGACACGTGAAAAATCATAAACAAATCAGTTGATAATACAGTATAAATAGTATTATGTTGCTTAGGGTTATTGCTTGTTCAATAGCAGTTTTAATTATGGGCGATACATCAAGGTGGTGATTTGATGGGGGAGAGACATCATATTATGGAATTGACTAAAAATTAATATAATTCTACGCATTCATAGAGAACAAATAAGATTCATACTGAAAAGGGAAACATTCTCAATTAAATATTGATAGAAAGATTTTTCTGTGAATTGAAAAATCCACAATTAAAATGAAGTTATTTTTTGTGAATGTCTAACAGAAAACAACTACTTCCCGGCTTAACCACGCAGGACATTGAACTACATCTGATAGATATTCTGAAAAAGCCCTAACTCAAAAGAAAAAATCTGAAATTGAAAATTTGCATTTTCATTCAGATAGTTATTTGATTTTCTATTCCAGTCTCAATTAAGAACTCACAAAGATGAATGAGGCAAAGAAGGATGTTTTCCAAAAGAGAGTACTCACCAGAAATCATTCATAACTTGACGCAGGAGAGACATCGCATTCACTAGGTCTTCAATACATCTGATTTTATGAACATCCTGTTATATTTTCAACAAATCAAGATTCATACATTATATTATATTTTTACTTTTAACGTTTCATGTTTTCAAGTCTGTCAAACCGTTCATTATTTTCCTATCATTGCTTAATATGTAATCTTTCGTTTTATTTTGAATTTGGCTTTATTTGTATCACATCGTATGTTGTCTGAGGCATATTTTTATTTTTTTTTAAATACGAATGTGATCTTTGATATACCACGTTCATAAAACGGACTAGAAAGTATAAATTAGTTATGTGAATATTTTTTTATTATAGCACGTTTATAAAACGGACTTAAAAGTATAAAATAATTATTTAAAAAAAATTATATACCACGTTTTCAAAACGGACTAGAAAGTATAAAATATTTTGTCCTAGCCCCATACAGATTTATATTTCCATACAGATTCCTAAGCCCATAGAGATTGTCATGAAAATTTGTGATTGTGAATTTTTAATAGCTATGAAAATAGTTGTAGATTTAAAACGAAAACTATTTTCATAGCGTATAAAAATTCACAATCACAAATGTTCAGGACATCTCTATGGGGTAGGAATCTGTATAGGGATATAAATCTGTGAGGGTCTAGGAGAAATTATTTTATACTTTAGTCCGTTCAAAACATGGTATATTAGAAAAAGTATATTTGAGATGGGCGTTCAATGTAGTGTATTTTCAACGACAAACGATGACACTTTGAAAACTCAAATGTATTAGGTGAACTCAGAAAGGATTAGAGTACTAATTGGAAATATTGAGATTGAATTCTTTTCGAAAATTTTGTTTTTTTTTTAGAAAATTGAAGTAAATAAGCCAATATATGCTTTTTTTTATTTCAAACGAAAGACCCATGAAAATCATTTAATTTCGTTTGGGACATTAACTTGAAATACGAAATGGGCGACGGATAGCCAAATTCAAACACATAGCGAGAAATAGTTCCTACTTCACCAACATTCTCACTGATTTCTTAGTCCAGATGTTTTCGGATAGAGAGCGCAATTGTAAATTTCATTCATCCAGGGCCTACTATACTATAATGAAATAAGTTTGATATTTTGATAACGTCTTTAGAAGTAGCAAGATAGAGAAAATGAAACTTTCGGATTCGAAGATTATTCAAGAGTCATTTGGGGAAGGATAAATGAAAATCAACAATCAATGACGGGTCCGGTGGTCCAATCTGTATCTATAATATAACGAAGCTTTTCCTGACTGATAGGCACACGAGAAATATTTTTTCTAAACTTCGTTCTGAGAGTAGTGCACCTCTTTGCAGGCGAACGAATTTTGCGAGTATGGTAAAATTCTATTCATAATTGGTGTGTCGGAGTTTTTGGGGTCGGAGATGGATTTTGAGATTACGAGTTTTCTGATAATAGCCCGATTCTATTCAAAATTGGTATGAGGGGGTTTTTGGGGTCGAAGATTATGAATTTTTTGTCCGAGTTTAATAAGATGGCGGATTTCATGAATGACTAAAGAGAATTAACTAAAAATGACAAAAAAAATTAAGACAAACTTTTGTACAAATGCATTAAAACAGAAAAATTAAAAATAAATGAAATAGTATTTATTGTTAAAGACAAGTTCTTATATGAATGCACTATAAACATATTTCTTCAATTCTTTGACCTAGGTTATTCTATGAATAACAGATTCATGAGCTTGCCGCAAATACATAATAAGTATTCTTGCGTCTTGATGTTTAGGGTTTTAAGGGGAATGGGTTTTGTTATTTATAGGTCGGGTTTTTGGGGTCGGAGATTATGATTTCGTTGTCAAAATCAAAAACATTGAGAATGACAGCTCCAATAAATTTCTTTGAAAACGAAAATATGTGTTGCATCAAAAATTACATTCTGGAACTCAATACGGTTTCTTGGTGGTTTTGAAAGCGCGTAGTACACATTTTATCATGGAAGTATTTTTTTTCTCCAGACATGTGGCGTAGGTAAATTATTGTTGTCTTATATTGGTGATTATACATCTCGAAATGAATTCAGATAATCAAATGCATTTATCTAACCAATCAAGTCCCAATATCAGCTATATAACAAGTAGGCATTTACCATTGTTTATACCAAACCTATCAAAATAATTCAGACATTGTCAGATGACGTACAACTCCTTGTCAAATTAAAGAATTATAATCGATGAAAAAAAATTGTTTTTTGTGCATAGAATAATTTATTAAAATCGTAGCAAAGCGCTTTCAACCCTAAGGTCATCATCAGTGCGTACCTGAAAGTAAGTAATATTTATAGAGAACAAGTTACTGAAAAGTTTTTTTTTTTAGAAAGAAAATTGACATATTTTAAATGTGTGGTTACTTACTCGTCAGGTGAACAAGAAGCCAAGGAGACCATCAAATATCTCATGATCAATGAGTGTTGTATAAGTTTACGTGACAAAAATGTTAAAAAACATATCCTAAGCCAGGATGAAAATTGAGATTACATTTTCATTATCTTTCAAAAGCCATTGTTTAGGTGTGATAGCTGGACTCAAGTGACGAGATTGACAAGTGAACGATGAAGTAGATTAACATGGAACACAGAACCATGGAGATATCAGAATCAAGAAAGGAATATTCCTGTCATACGATTCCTTTCTTGATTCTTATATCTCCATGGTTCTGTGTTCCATGTCAATCTACTTCATCGTTCACTTGTCAATCTTGTCTCTTGGATCCCAGCTACCACACTTAAACAATGGCTTTTAAAAGATAATAAAATAATCTCAATTTTCATCCTGGCTTAGGATATGTTTCTTAACATGTTTGTCACGTAAATTATACAACACTCATTGATCATGAGATATTCCATGGTCTTCTTGGCTTCTTGTACACCTGACGAGCAAGTAACCATACATTTAAAATATGACAATTCTCTTTCAAAAAAAAAAAAACTTTTCAGTAACTTGTTCTCTATCAATATTACTTACTTTCAGGTACGCACTGATGATGACCTAAGGGTTAAAAGCGCTTTGCTACGATTTTAATAAATTATTTTATGCACGAAATACAATTTTCTTTCATCGATTATATCGATACGTGCACACAGTCACACTTTCCATTTAAAAAATGTATGTCCGACCGTTTTGGAAACACTTCCTCAGAAGAAATTTGAAAAAACGTAGAAAAACATGGTTTTCTCAAGTGTAAGTATGTTTGTAATAGCTAACTCGATATATAATCTGGTCATATATCACTCGTGATAGATATTTTGTGTAGAGTATACAAATCAAATGATAATTGATACTCCATGGCAGCTATTATATGGAGTACGTAACTTCATCGGCAACAATGCCCGACGGCCAGTTCTCCGGCTATTGTCGCGTAGTAAAAATTAGTTTCGACTATAAGTACTCATTTGCACGGTTGGAGACTTGAGTAAATATTCACTGTTATGCTTGCTCGCTCCTCTATCGGATTAGTTTAATAAGCCATAGTGGTCGCAACGATCTCTGGATACATCAACTTGTCTCGAATGGATCATTTCTTCGGATATTATCTGGTGCTTACCCACTGGGCTTTCAAATTGGAAATTTCATTAGACGTCCGCTCATTCTGGAATTTGGTATTTTCTGAAATTGTCCAGTTTAGTTTCCATCAACTTTGGGAAGTTAATACGTTCATAGTAAAGGAATGTGAGTTACGAATTAGTCTTCGGGTATCTTCGTGAAATCTCATCATTGTTTGTTCTCAAGGAAGTAATGTCTTCCAATGAGTGGCTCTCGATGCGGGTTACGTGAGCTAGGCTTCCTGTTTACGACAGGACGGAAAAGGGAGGAGAATCCAAGGCGACTTGACGGCTTAAGGTTCTGTTATTTGGAAAGCAAGGGCTCCTAATAGTTTCTATTTCTACCACAGGATTCCGGATATGAAGGTGGAGAGAAGTGTGATACTGGTACCTCAAGGGCTGCATTCCTGTAAACCAGGTCATTGTGTAGTGGATCTTCCATTCTCCATTTTTCGTCGTGGTCAGCTACATTAATGGATGACATTTTCAGGGACTCGACCTGAACCCTTCATCAACGCTAAGCCGTTAGCAAATTTTTGTATATAGTTGTGTTGTATAACGAAGTAAATTATTATAGGGTTCTACGGTGGGCTTTTTTCTACAGAAGATCTTACCTTGTTTTTTGGAGAATTTTCCCTTGGGTACCATTTTTGGAGGAGTCTGAAATATTTTCGTTTCCGATATTGATTTGGACATCTGATTCAAGAGGAAGGCGTAGCTTCTCCTGCCAGAATGCTGCCTACTGGACCGATTCGGCCCATATTCGAACTTAACCGAGGCAGTGATGAAAAATACTTTTGCGCCATATTTCGTTCCATTCGGTTGAAAAATGTAGTTTCATAAGAAAACCTTGTTGTGCATAGAAATATTTTCTACATTTGAAACGTAATAGAAGGGATCTAGTCATCCCGTAAACAAATAGGCTACCTATTTCACATAAGAGATTGCCGAGACACTAGATGTGTCAGCTCAGAATGCCTAATTTCCCTGGAGCATCGGGGTGGAGTTGCCATTCTACTATTATGGATGCGATCGACGTCGAATATATGTGAGAAGAGAATGTAGATTAAGTTCGCTTGATGAATCTGATAGTCGTTTTTGTGTTGATTATTCATATTTATTTATCGGCTTTCGTAGGGACGCTGCGAAAAGATTAACACAATTCTAATCAACAACCTGTATGCGGATTATGCAGATGACCAAGTAGCTCAAGTTTTTGTTCACTTTCGAGAAATCTCATTTGTGAGATGGAGATACAACGTAATGACTCTTCAACAAAAATTTCAAGTAAAATAATAATAATTGAAACGTTTTTAGGGATCTGCAAAAGAGGAGTTGAATTTGCAGGCTCTTTGAACATTTACATTCATGAGATTCTTGATATATACCAGGTCCAACACAAGAAGTAAGAATAAATTTAAATTTGATTTTCCACCAATCAATTTGAATTTTTGGAGTGGCATCGAAGGAGCCGAATGAAAAGGAGGAGAATCTCTCGAGTTGCATAAATACAAGAGTGAATTTTATGACTCAACAGGTGATGAAGTTATTATACAGTGATTTCAATATCAACTGTCCGCCCTAAATAAATTCAGACGCAGAAATGCATCAAAATAAAATCATATGAATAAACCTAGAAATAATTAAAAAAAATCATAATGGAAAATTAACATTTTTAATTGATTTTCTATTCCAGTCTCAATGAAGAACTCATACAGTGCTTCTCAAAAGTCCCCCCCTCTTATTTTTGGAACGATTATACATAAACAAGTAAAATTTGGAAACTGAATATTAAAGGTTGTAAACTCCCCTACTAGTGATGATAGATGACGAAATCGTCAAAGATGACGTCACAAGGCCATTGTGACCAATAATTCTCAATGGAACCCTACGGCAAGCGATACCTCTTTTAAAAGGTATCGAAAACAACCTATTCAATGATACTAATTTTGTTTGTGTTTATGGCAGTTTTGGCAACTCGCTTTTGAAAAACGCAAAGCTGTGATGAATTAAATCAGTTAATACTAAAATTCCAAATTCAAGCTCCGCCTCTGGATAGTTGTCAAATAAGCTGACGTTTTTGTTAGTCTCCCCAATTCGACGTTTTTGTAATTGTACAAGTTTCTGTACATTTGATAATTTGTGTATTGTTGATCGAACGTTCAACTGTTTTAGCAGCTTTTGGTACTTTTAATATTTTTGTACATTTCAATAATTCGTTAAACTGTTGTGAGCCGAATGTTTAAGTGCTTCAGGAAGCGAAATGGTACGTGCTTTAGGTGATAAAGTAGCAGCGATCCTAATTCTTGGTGAAACTGGACAAAATATTCATGCAGCAGAACGCATTTTTAATGAGAGGTTTCCCGATCGCCCCGTTTCGAAGACTTATTTAAGAGAGCTTCTTCGTAAGTTTGAAACAACGGGTAGTATTAATGATGCGAAACGATCTGGCAGACCACAAATTTCTGATGAGAAAAAAATTTACATACTGGCAGAAGTAATAGTTAATCCTACTTCTTCAACAACTCACGTTGCATCTACCTGTGAAGTCAGTCGAAGTACAGTATACAGGGTGTTGAAAAAAAACAAATTTCATCCATACAAATTAAAAATGGTTCATCAACTCTCCGACGACGACCCAGACCGAAGTCTAGAATTTTGTGAAAATATGGAAACTAAAATTAACCAACAGCCAGACTATGTCGAAACAATTTGTTTTAGTGACGAAAGTATTTTCTATCTGAATGGAAATGTAAATACACAGAATGTGAGGTATTGGAGTGACGCAAATCCTCACCTGTTTCGTGAAACACATACCCAATTTCCCCAGAAGGTGAATGTTTGGGCAAATATCCTGAGAAACCACATCGTTGGGCCTCTTTTTTTAAATACAAATTTAACTGGTGTGGTTTATCTGGAGCTGTTGCAAAACGCAATAGAACCATTAATCCTTGAAATTTTGGAAGATAATCCAGATGAATTCGGCAATTTGGAAATAACATTCCAACAGGATGGTGCTCCTCCACATTATTACGGTGCAGTAAGACGGTATTTGGATGAGGAGTTTCGTGGTAGATGGATTGGACGACGAGGTTCAACGGAATGGCCAGCTCTATCACCGGACCTCACACCTTTGGATTTTTTTCTGTGGGGGTACCTTGAGTCGAAGGTTAACGCCACTGAACCCGACAATATTGACGTATTGTTGCAGAATGTGAGGCTGTTTCCGCAGACATATTTGCAAAAGTACGAGAAGAGTTTAAAAATAGGATATTTCACTGTCAGAAAGTAAATGGAGGTCACTTCGAGCAATTTCTTCAAGTAGATACTGATTCTTAAATCTGTAATTAATATCATACTGAATGGAATTTAAATTTTAATGTTTACTAATGAGCCATTAAAACTGCCATAAACAAAAACAAAATTAGTATCATTGAATAGGTTTTTTCGATACCTTTTAAAAGAGGTGTCGCTTGCCGTAGGGTTCCATTTAAAATTATTTTTGCATAATTGCAATTTGAATTTTTCAATGCACTTGATTGAAGTAAGCCTGGATGCGTCATAGGTAATCCGATTTCAATTTCTCAGAAACATATTGCAAGTGGAAGTATAGTACTACAAAATGTCCATTCTCATTTTGCGTTAAAATGCTGCGAAATAGTTGAGAAATACATGACCGAAAATGGGCGAGCGCGTGAAAGCGGCTGAGTATATAGTGGGGCAAGAGCATTAGATTTACAACTTGCGCGCAGCGCGTTTGTACTATTATATACAGGGTCGCTGATATGTATTGAAACGGTCGATTATCTCCTTAAGTAAGATATTTATCAAATGTTTTATAGTTTTTCTAAATCTATTACAATAAATTAAGTATACAGGATCAGTCAAAAAGTCATGATGAAACAAAGTTGCTTTTTCTTTAATGGAATACCCTGTATATCATTCCATATTTCAATTCTTCTCAAAATTCTAAATAAAATTGTTGAAGCACCATCATATCCTAAATTCAACCGTTTTCGAGATATCGAATTTTGAAAATAACTTTTTACTACTCCCAAATTTATTAAAGAAAGAGTATTATGGATATGATCAAATTTTAATGATTATATTTGTAGACAAAATAAAGAAGCATAATTGTTCAGGGTTGATAAAAATGCATAAAACAAAAATATGCATTTTTAATGAATCTCCTGGATATTTTAAATTTTATAAAAACAATAGTTATGCCAGAAAAAAGAGGGAATACAAGTTTTAATGACCAACAAATATTTTCTTTGGACCAAAGTGTTTACCTCCTGACAGTAATGAATTCGCTGAACAAAATTTTATAGGGAATCTGAAATCATGTTGGGAGGAATGGTGGAAATTTCATGCCTTATCCTTTCTTGCAACCCTTCGATATTTTGCGGCCTATTTTTTCATGTAACCTCACAGAAAAAAGTCAAGTGGGGTCATATCGGGAGACCTAGCTGGCCATTCAATTGCCCCCTGCGCCCAATCCATTTATCAGGAAAAGTTTCATCTAGATATGCCTGTACCACACGTCCAAAATGTGGAGGAGCCCCATCTTGTTGAAACCATATTTGTTCTGTCGGCAAATTGAGATTGTTATTGTTCGGGAATAATCGTCAAAGTTCTGGAATAATATGATCTTGCAAAAATAATAAATATCGTTCAGAGCTCAAATTCCCGTTTACAAAATAGGGTCCTATGACGTGTCCACCAATAATGCCACACCAATCATTTACTTTTTGAGGTCGTTGAGTGTGAACTTCCTCCATACATTGTTGATTTTGGTCTGACCAATACCTACAGTTTTCTCGGTTTTCGTGCCCGCTTAAACATAAAACTTTTAAACAAAAAATTAAACCGACGAAAAAATCAACTGAAAAGCAAAAAATAAAATAAACCTTCTTAGTATAAATGATAATTGAGCTCCTAAACTAATGTAAGTAACTGATTTTGAGTCGGCGCCAAACAAACAATTATCGAAGATCATTATCTATGAAAGAAGTCATCAAACGCAGCCGTGCATCTCGCTGCCATCATTTTACGCTTCACCTAATTCAATTGCTAGTTTGTTTGGCGCCGACTCAAAATCAGTTACTTACATTAGTTTAGGAGCTCAATTATCATTTAGACTAACACTGTTTCCTTTATGAAGATGGAAATCACTGTGAGAATTCCATGAGTGGTAAAGAAAAGAGTAATCTACAAGAGTCTCTACGTTTTGATTTGCACATATATCTTACGGCTCGTTTTTGCAAAATTAAAATATTTTGCAGTAGATAACCACTACATACGCCCCAAAATTAAATTCCATATCTCAGGTGAGATTCCACCAGAGCAAAATAAACAGCGGCTGTTGAACCAAGTTCATTTGCGACTACTCTGACTGCATAACAACCAGAAGACACTTTGTTACATAAGGCATAAACATGGTCTTCAAATTTTAGTTTTTTATCGATATGTACTCCTAAAAATGTTAAGCTACTTTTGTTCCCAATGATGTCATTCCCAATGGGTATATTGTCAAGTTCACATCTGAAAGTTACTATATTGGCTTTCGAAATATTTAGAGAAAGACGATTTGAATCACACCAACTCTTTACTTTCTTCATATCATTGGATATGATGGTAGTATCGTCTGCAAATAGTCTAAATTTCCCTGCGATGTTTATACTTGTCAAATCATTGACGTAGATGAGGAACAATGGTGGACCTAGTATTGAACCTCGAGGCACACCATTATATATTTTCCCAATTTCTGAGTGATGGTTCGTTTTCACCATCTGACTACGACCTGACAAATATGAGCTGAAGCAGCTCAGTATCACCCCTCTGAAGCCGTAGTAAGGAAGCTTCCGCAACAGTATTTCGTTACAAACACAGTCGAAAGCCTTCGAAAAACACTGCTCAGCAACCTCGCCACTATTGATTCCAGTATAAACTTTTTCCATGTGTGAGAAAATTGCATCATAGTGCCTTTGCCACTTTGAAAGCCAAACTGTTCTTTATTAACGAATGTTTCGTCATAAATGCAGTTATCCTTATCTTGACTAGTTTTTCTATAAGCTTTCCTAATGTGGGAATTAGGGAGATAATGCGAGGGATCGTCCTGATTTATACCTTTATATAGTGGTATTACCAATGATACCTTCAGGAAATCAGGAAACTTTCCGGATTGAAATGATACATTAATAATATTGGTTACGAGTTGTATGTGTTATCTGGAATATTTTTCAAAATGTTTGCTGTAATGTCGTCGTAACCAGATGATGACTTTTTTCCAATGGAAACAATCACCTGTTTCAGCTAATCAATATTAGTGTCATATAGAATGCAAGTTTCAGAAATAAAAGGGCCTTTGAATTGTTCCATAGGGTCGTTATGAGTAGTAAATTTTTCAGTCAATTTTTTTGCAAGAGAGCAGTAATATTCGTTAACAACGTTTGTAACTTCAATTTTTAAAGCAGGAGATAAGCATGATGTGACAAATTACAGACCCATTTCACCTACATCAAGTCTGGCCAAAGTTCTGGAAAAAGTGATAAAAATCCGAGTAAATAATTTCTTTGAAAAGCAAAACCTAATTTGGTTTTCGGGTTTTTTCTTTGACTAAAGACGCAATATTATTATTAGCAAATACGATCTATGAATGCATAGATAAAGGTGAACCAGTTATCGGAGTCTTTCTTGACTTAGCATTATATACTTCTGAGAACACTAGAAGACATGGACTTATTCGAGAGTTACTTGAAAAACCGTAAACAACAGACTAGAATACATGATCAAATGAGTGATACAGAAGAAATAACATGTGGCGTGCCACAGGGTACGGTGCTAGGGCCTCCGCTATTCACCGTATATATGAATAATTTGTTTTTATTAGAAAATGAAAGTCAAATCATCTGTTCTGCTGATGACACTGTGATAATATCCAAGGAACAAATTGGTATAACTTAAAAACTGGAAATTGAAAGTGACTTCATGTAGATTACTTGATACGAAAACTAATCTGTATATTATATAGATATAAAAAAATTGTGGAATACCTCAATTTGATAGAGAAAATCATTGTATACCGAAGTCTAGTGGGATATAAACTATGGAATCATTGGATGGGGAGGTGTTTCCGAAACACACTATAATGCATTGCAGGTGTCGCAGAACAAATTTCTGAAAAGAATGCTCAATGAACATAACAGATATCACACTGATGTGCTTTATTCCGAAACTAGATGTTCGGCAGTTGTTCTATTTACAAATAAATATAATACAATACACAAATACGGATGAATTGAAAAGTTACACACATGACTATGAAACAAGAATTTAAAAAAATTACGTTACACCGGCAATGAACAAATACATCGGTCAGAGGAGATACATGTACTTCGGGACAAAATTATTCAGTAGCCTACCTGAAAACATTAAAAAAACAAAAACACTGAATCAATTCAAGATCAGTATGAAATAACACATAAGAAATATATCAAGAAAAGAGATACATGAGCTGATTGAATAACTGTACTCCATTATTTTTATTTTTTATATTTTTAATTTCTTCTTTTATTTGATCATATATACGATTTGAAACTTTACAACTTATATACATTCTCATCCTTAAATTAGTCACTTTGCTCATCATTTCCACACTCTAAATGTTGTCCATTAACTTTTATATTACTAAAATTATATTTTGCAATTTTTTACTCTATATTCTACACTCAACGTCTTTATATTGTAATACTATTATATACTCATATCTTGTTTTTTAAAATGTTGTGTTGTTAATAATTTCATACTTTATATTGTAATACAATATCTAGACTTAAGTTTTCTTATCACGCACAAGCTGTGACTACCACAGCTTCAGTGATTATCTTTGTTTATTCATGTGGTAATTGGCACATTTGTCTTTTTTGTAAATCATTCTGGGTGAATAAACATATTTATTATTATTATTATCCTTATATATCGAGGCTAATTCTCATTTCATGAGAACTATCATTTGAACGACTATCATATGAACGGATAAAAAAAATACGAGTGTATTGTCTCAATACATATCTTTGCAATGAGCATCTCAAGACAGAGTTTCTATTATTTTTTGTTGTTGTCAACAAGTTCCAGTTCAAGCTCGACCGTGGGGATAAGAATTAACATTTCGCTGCATTATGCCTTCATATAGGTTTTATCTTGACATCGAAATCTGACTGTTTCAGCAAGCTCATTCCTTTTATTTATATGAAAGTGGACATGCAACCTCTAAAAACCCATATAAAATTGAAGTAATTCTCATAAAACGTGCAAATCCTATATATTTATGAAGTATAACATTACTACCAGTATCAGGTCTGCACGTGATATCGCATAGTGATGATGCTGCCCAGCGGCGCAACACAAACGAGGAATAATACAGGGTTGTTGGGTATTTGTGATTACAGCAAGGTATCTTTCGTTTAATGGAGGTGGACTTGACATTTTAACGATTTATCTCAAGGTTGCAGTTTGTCGATACCAAGATGCTTCTAGACTCATAATGGAACTCTGCTTTCGCACAGAATGAAAAGTGGGATGCAGAAGATGCTGTGACTTACTGAAGCACAGAGAAAAAATATACAGAGAGGGAGGCTAGGCAAGACAAAAGAAATTAGTGAGAAATGAAATTTTTCTCCAATTCAAACGGCCTGGGAAAATATTTTTGATTATTTCACTCTCGCATGGCTCCACCTATAAAAAGTCATGAATTTAGTCACATGATATGCAATATGATCGACTGTTCAGGTGAATAAATGAGCGGCAATTTTTTTCGATTGTATAATAGTGCAGAAATTCAAGCATATTTCTAAAATCAATTTAGATTTTTAATCTTTTAGGGAATCCCAAATTTCATGTTTGTTGCAACGATATTAAACACAACTTCAAAATTTCGCAATTTTTTTTTTAACAAGGTATAACAGTAGTAATGATTGATTTGTTGAAAATATAAACAGGATGTTCATAAAATCAGATGTGGAATCATCTGCGACTGAAAAAATAACTTCATTTTAATCGTGGATTTTTCAATTCACAGAAAAATATTTCTATCAATATTCAATTGAGAATGTTTCCCTTTTCAGTAGTAATGATAATATGCATATTAAAAAACTATAATTTTTTTATTTCAAATGTTCATTTATAAACTGTACATGACATCCTACTAAAATAATCGCGGATACCCATGGAAAAAACAAATGAGGATTAAAATTATGATAGTTTGGTTTCATTAATTTTCCATTCTAGAATAATTATTTGATTTCAAATGCCCCCTCCAAGACAGTTAACCGAGAAGGCGGAATTAGTTTTAATATGTGGAAAAAACTTCAAACCAGTGCTTGAAGCAGCAGATATTTTCATTGTACAACATCCAGACAAACAACTTCACTATTCAACTGTAAGCAGAATTTGATTAATTTCAAACCATACAGGGTCTTTGGACTGTAAATATAAAAATGAACGTACCAAAACTGTATGTACTGAAGGAAATCAATTAGAAGTACCTACTTAAGGCAGTTGTTGAATATCGAAGATCCACCCACGAAATTTCTGCTTATTCGACTGTAAAAAAAGTCTCTGTTAAGGAGATTCTTAAGAAAAATAAATATCATACCTATAAGCCAACGTTTATTTGCACGTTTCAAGAACGAGACTATGCATTGCGGTATGACTTCTGCATGTGGATTCAAGGACAAATAGAAGATCAACGTGATTTCCATAGACAGAGTCTTTTTGGGGATGAATCCACGTTAACAACAAACGGCGTTGTCTCTTCCCAAAATTGTAGTTGGTGGTCGGACGAAAGTACAAATTTTGTCATTGCCAATAAAAACCAGTATTACCAAAAAACAAACGTGTGTTGCGAAATTATTAACGACAAATTAAGAGAGCCGTTCTTTTTTCGCCAAAACCTAAATGTGTGTAGTTATTCTAATCCCAATTGGAACGGCAATAAAAATAAGAACACTACGAGGAGTGTTCATATGCACTGCCCGGCAAATGGAATTTTTTTATACTACCAGTGTTTTTACTTTCAAAGCGTTCCTGGTACAATCATAAAAAAGTTCTGTCGTGTGGAAGAGAATTCCTTCTCGAAACTTTTTATGTCGGTCCAATTGGGATTAGAAATACTATATACCTATTTACAGTTTTTGAAAAACGAACTGACGGATTTTTTGGCTTATATGAGTTCAGAAGAACGAATGAAATTATGGTTTGTACATGATGGATGTCCTGCTCATTCTGCTCGAATTGTTTCTGAATGGTTAAATGGGGAATTTGGTGATAAATGGTTAGGACGAAATACTGATCCACGGTGGCCTATTCGTTCGCCAGATCCCATCCCAATAGATTTTTTGTGGGGATATTTAAAGCAATAAGTTTGCAAGGATCGACCATTTAATAATATTGAGGAGCTTGAATATTCGATATGATTTCATTGCAGAAATATTCCAGCAAATGTATTGAGATCTACTGCTAGTGAATTTTATGATCGGACAATTGGATGCATTGAACGATAAGGTGGACATACCGAGACGCTTCGATAATTTTTTTTACACATACTTTTTCGGCATTTTGTGGGCTTTATCACAAGAGATAGAGAACGGTTAACAATATCAAGATTCTCAATTCATTATATGTAATATATTGAATGTTTCGAAACGTACACAGGACTAACAACTGGACGGAGAAACACGTCGAGATGCAGCAAAATCAGCAAGATTTCCTCTGTGAAAAATACGAAGTTCGTCACTGACCTAGCCAGTCGGTTAAGTGGAACCTGGCAGGGGGCGAAGATTTAGGAACCCCCACGGCCGGCGATAACTCACCACCGTCCCGTCCTGACAATTATATTCGAATTATCATTCGGACAAGTGTCGGACGAGCATTTGCGTTTTATTAAGCGAACCTTGCGGGAGGCGGCGCTTAATTAGTTGTTCTCCTCGTCGCTTCGACACTTCTCTAGCCGCTTTTCGGAGCATCTCCAACGCGAATATTATTTATGAGCCAAATACCATCGAACTATGGGTTTCTCATCCATTCCGAAGTATAATATGATTTAGTTGAAGACACGGTAGATGGAGGGTCGAAATTAATGCCTTTCTATTAGTAGGCTACGTTTGGCTGTATTTAAAGCATTCTTAATATTCTCGAAGAAAAATGCACGACATTTCTAATCAGGTCTCCGACGGCCCGATACCTTGGAGAACATCAAATAAAAGAGGTAGATCTACCTAACCTGAAGCCATCCGATATCATGAACTATTTAAAATCCATAGGACTGAAGGAACTGCTCTAGTCATTGAGACATCCTGAACGGCTGGGCAGCAGAATAGACCCTATAGTTCGCAGTGTATTGACACCCCACACCAAACAGAAAAAGAAGAAATCAGATGCCTTCATATGTTTTACCATCCATTCTGTAGTATATATTGTGGATCTGCCTTTACTGAAGCCAACCAACCACCTTCCATACACCAGCAGTATCTTCGAGGAGATCAGAAAGATCTGAAACAACAGTAACATACATTTGTCACACACATAAGCTTTTTGGTATTGACCTGAAGACTACTGCAGATACAAGTGATCGAAACGTGTGAAAACCTTGAAACCAATTGACACGATGTACGTCTGAAACGGTAGTAATCAACTCACCTTATCGTCTATAACCTTCAAGGAAACATGTGCTTCAATGTTCACATACTCGAAATGCAACGGTCGCAATGTAATAATAATTGAAATTATACCTTCTTCATCTACACAATGTGAATACGGTTCTGATTAACGCAGTTGTAGAAACTTCGTTTGTTCATGTCGACATGTTGGGACAAAAAAGTTAATTCACATTGATGAGTGAAAAAGGAGAATAGCCTCACGGATGCAGATGGTGAAACTTCTAATTATGATGCGATACCGATTCCCATCAAGGCTTTACAACACCATTAATTAAAATATACATACATGGAATCGACTTAGATTTTTTCACCTTCTGTCATATAAACGGAAATAACAATGCTTAACGCAATATTCATTAAGCACGAGCGCAACTTAGACTGTGTGGTTTCAAGAAGTGCATTTTTTCACAGTTCAAAACTCGCTTGTGAAATATCTATAGGTATCACTAGAGAGGAAAGTAAATCATTAAAATAAAAAGGAGGAGATGACGTGTCTACGAATTTTTCAAAAACAAGATGGTTATATTATTCCTTTGGATTTGGAAACATCTATATGTTTTTCAAGAAAATATATGTGTCACATTCGACAATCATTGTTGACCATGTCATATCAGAAATTTTATCATAAACATTGTTTTTTTTGACTAGTCAAGAAGTTAGTTTCCTGTAAAAAAATCCTGGAAAAAGGATTTTTTTTGCTGATGAATATTGCAATTGTTATTAAAAAAAAGGATTCGTTCAGTTTTTCGGAAATAACTCAAGAACTCTAAGGATAGCATAAATCGAAGAAAAGATTCTTAAAGAGGAGGAAATCTCTAATGAAAACGGAAACCATGACAAATAGACATATACAAACTTGGTGAAAAATTCATTTGAGAGATCAACTAATGCTCTATAAAATCATTCTGAATGTTAATAACTATCTTTAATTTGTTTGAAGGTTGTAGACGATGTGGTAACTTGATTACTATCGTTTCGGACGTCCATCGTCTCAATGTATTTAAAAGGTTTTCACGACGTTTCGAATGCTTGTATCTGCAATCGTCTTCAGGTGAATACTGACAAGTTTAGGTGCTACTTACCAATTTATATAACTGTCGGCGCAATGATGCGTGCAATTCTGCCATGTACAGCGGAGCGTGTACACGCACTAATCAGGTCGCAGATCAACTATCACCGTTGGAAGAAAGAGATGCTGCTACAGGATGCCACTGCTAGATTCCAAGAAATCAGAGAGTACACCTTAGAGGAGGACAATCATCCCATTTTTGCCAAGATTGAGAATAGATGCGCGGGAATCCGCCAGGATTAAGAGAGGAGGCATCAGAAGAAATGGAATCAAATAGCAGGGAGGACATGGTCTCCACAAACCAGCAGC
This sequence comes from Gonioctena quinquepunctata, assembly GCA_018342105.1. NCBI lineage: Eukaryota > Metazoa > Arthropoda > Insecta > Coleoptera > Chrysomelidae > Gonioctena > Gonioctena quinquepunctata. Next base: position 192,405 of record JAFIRS010002508.1, read on the forward strand.
AAAGGTAAGAAAACCATTATTAATATCTCAACTAAACCACTTACAGGAGTAGAGGAGTCCCTGCTGGAAAAGGGATTGAACTTTGCAGTTGCACCTAAAACAAAACCTATCCTGGACATTGTAAGCTCTGTAGAGTTAACCAGCAGCAGAATGAATCCCATCCAGGCAGAAGAGTTCAGATGGAAAGTGAGAGAGACACTCGAGAAGGAGAAGAATCCCCGGAGTAACATCACTGCAGGGGAACAGAGGGCCCTAAAAATTCTACAAAAGGATTCATCCATAAAGATTCTTCCAGCCGATAAAGGAAACGCCACAGTTATCATGGACACTACAACATATATTATGACAAGATAGAGTCGTTACTCCACACAGGGAACTATAAACTCTCGAAGAAGGATCCGACACCTACTATAGAAAGGAAGATCTACAACACTCTGAGGAAATTCAAACACTTCATTCCAGACAACGAACGATCACATCTAACGCCACACTACAGCAAACCACCGCATCTCTACGGGCTTCCGAAAATCCACAAACCAGATATGCCACTGAGACCGATCACCAGCTCACGGAACTCACCAACCTACAAGTTATCGAAATACCTCCTACCGATACTACAACCTTTACAAGGAAATAGCAGTTCATACGTCAAGAATTCCAAGCACTTCGTTGACACCATCACATATGTTGAACTTGGACCAGAAGATCGTTTCATCAGCTTCGACGTGGAGAGCCGTTACACCAATGTCCCTGTAGAGGAATCTCTCAGTATCATCAAAAGGAAACTCGAAGAGGATGACCAGCTACACGAGAGGACTGACCTTCCTACCCACGCAATATTGGAATTACTGCAGTGCTGCCTACAGAACTCATATTTCCAGGAAAAGGACCGATTCTTCTCTCAAGTCGACGGACTCCCGATGGGATCTTCCCTTTCTCCAATCATCGCCAACATATACATGGAGTGGTTCGAGGAATTGGCTATACGGGAGGCAGAATACAAACCAAAGCTGTGGTTGAGGTACGTGGATGACACCTTCATTGTATGGAATCACGGAGACGAACATCTCCAGGATTTCTTCTCAGGAATTAACAGAATCAGGGATTCGATCAAGTTCACGATGGAGATGAAAACCAACAGTGCCTTACTCTTCCTCGATGTGAACGTTGAGAGAATAGGCAATGAAATTTGCACCTCCGTCTACAGAAAGAAGACACATACAGGGCAGTACCTCAGTTACAGCTCCAACCATCCGAGTTCGACGAAGAGAGGGATCGTGAGAACATTGGTGAGACAATCAACCCTAAACCACACGAGGGACCTCCACCGGAATGGTATCCCAAGAAACTCCTGAAGAATTAAAAACCGGAAAATACATCTGAAGAGCAACAACAAAGCACAGTGATCTGCCTTCCGTACATCAGAGGTGTCTCCGAGAAGATCAGAAGGATCGTAAACAAGTTCAACATCAAGAGCTGCTTCCAATCCGGCAGTACTTCACGGAGTTTCCTGACCAAGACCAAACCTGACAACAGAAATGAAATCAGTAAGAATTGCATTTATGAAGTTCCATGTGAATGCGGAGATTCCTACATTGGAGAGACAAAGAGACCGTTATCGGTAAGATTGGATGAGCACAAGAAATGGACTCAACGTGGAGAAACGTCAAAATCGGGAATCGCTGACCACGCCTGGACTGAGCACCATCGAGTTCTATGGGACGACGCAAGTGTTCTACATAGAGAGGAGCATTGGTTCAAACGAAAGTTCAAAGAGGCCGCCTACATCGAAGCCAATAACGCCTTTAGTCAACCAAGCGTTGAAATCAAGAACGTATGGAAACCCCTGATTGCTCTTTCTGGCGGGCTGCAGAGGCGCGAAACTTCACGCACCACCACACCGCGCGAAATTACACGCACCTCTCCACATGGCAGAATTGCACGCATCATTGCGCCGACAGTTATATAAATTGGTAAGTAGCACCTAAACTTGTCAGTATTCACCTGAAGACGATTGCAGATACAAGCATTCGAAACGTCGTGAAAACCTTTTAAATACATTGAGACGATGGACGTCCGAAACGATAGTAATCAATGTATCTTTAATGGTTCAAAAGTTATAGCGGTTTGTTACTTAAAAAATCAAGTGGCCGCTGCAACGTTTACATAACGTAATTTGGGAAAAATCTATGAAAAATGTAAAAAAAATTGCGATTCTTTATTGCATATGCATTGTTGTTTTTGTAATTTTTAGTGGTTTCGGAAAAAAATATAATGAGATTTGGAATTTGTTCATAACAACTTAATAAAAGGGAAACATTCTCAATTGAATATTGATAGAAAGATTTTTCTGTGAATTGAAAAATCCACGATTAAAATGAAGTTATTTTTTGTGAATGTCTAACAGAAAACAACTACTTCCCCGGCTAAAGCCACGCTGGACATTGAACTACATCTGATAGATATTCTGAAAAGACCCTAACTCAAAAGAAAAAATCTGAAATTGAAAATTTGCATTTCCATTCAGATAGTTATTTGATTTTCTATTCCAGTCTTAATTAAGAACTCATAAGATGAATGAGGCAAAGAAGAATGTTTTCCAAAGAGAGTACTCACCAGAAATCATTCGTAACATTGACGCAGGAGAGACATCGCATTCACTAGGTCTTCAATACATTTTTGTCGACGAAAATCTATTTCACGCTTCCACGATCATCAGGAAGACCGGAAGAAATGGAAAACACATTTTCAAGAAGCAATCTCACTTTGCAAAGATGGAAAAAGTTAGAATTCTTTTCTTTTGGAGAGACACTTTGAAATTAGTGTTTTCTGACATTAAAACCTGTCATGGGGTATGATAGATTGATTTGTTGAAAATATAAACAGGATGTTCATAAAATCAGATGTGGAATCATCTGCGACTGAAAGATAAACTTTAGTCACTATCTTCCATCGTCAAGATAACCTCTTGTGGGGTATTCATGTTGAAAAGGGAAACATTCTCAATTGAATATTGATAGAAATATTTTTTCTGTGAATTGAAAAATCCACGATTAAAATGAAGTTATTTTTTGTGAATGTCTAACAGAAAACAACTACTTCCCCGGCTAAAGCCACGCTGGACATTGAACTACATCTGATAGATATTCTGAAAAGACCCTAACTCAAAAGAAAAAATCTGAAATTGAAAATTTGCATTTCCATTCAGATAGTTATTTGATTTTCTATTCCAGTCTTAATTAAGAACTCATAAAGATGAATGAGGCAAAGAAGAATGTTTTCCAAAGAGAGTACTCACCAGAAATCATTCGTAACATTGACCAGGAGAGACATCGCATTCACTAGGTCTTCAATACATTTTGTCGACGAAAATCTATTTCACGCTTCCACGATCATCAGGAAGACCGGAAGAAATGGAAAACACATTTTCAAGAAGCAATCTCACTTTGCAAAGATGGAAAAAGTTAGAATTCTTTTCTTTTGGAGACACTTTGAAATTAGTGTTTTCTGACATTAAAACCTGTCATGGGGTATGATAGATTGATTTGTTGAAAATATAAACAGGATGTTCATAAAATCAGATGTGGAATCATCTGCGACTGAAAGATAAACTTTAGTCACTATCTTCCATCGTCAAGATAACCTCTTGTGGGGTATTCATGTTGAAAAGGAAACATTCTCAATTGAATATTGATAGAAAGATTTTTCTGTGAATTGAAAAATCCACGATTAAAATAAGTTATTTTTGTGAATGTCTAACGAAAACAACTACTTCCCCGGCTAAAGCCACGCTGGACATTGAACTACATCTGATAGATATTCTAGAAAAGACCCTAACTCAAAGAAAAAATCTGAAATTGAAAATTTGCATTTCCATTCAGATAGTTATTTGATTTTCTATTCCAGTCTTAATTAAGAACTCATAAAGATGAATGAGGCAAAGAAGAATGTTTTCCAAAAGAGTACTCACCAAAAATCATTCTATCAATATTCAATTGAGAATGTTTCCCTTTTCAACATGAATACCCCACAAGAGGTTATCTTGACGATGGAAGATAGTGACTAAAGTTTATCTTTCAGTCGCAGATGATTCCACATCTGATTTTATGAACATCCTGTTTATATTTTCAACAAATCAATCTATCATACCCCATGACAGGTTTTAATGTCAGAAAACACTAATTTCAAAGTGTCTCTCCAAAAGAAAAGAATTCTAACTTTTTCCATCTTTGCAAAGTGAGATTGCTTCTTGAAAATGTGTTTTCCATTTCTTCCGGTCTTCCTGATGATCGTGGAAGCGTGAAATAGATTTTCGTCGACAAAAATGTATTGAAGACCTAGTGAATGCGATGTCTCTCCTGCGTCAATGTTACGAATGATTTCTGGTGAGTACTCTCTTTTGGAAAACATTCTTCTTTGCCTCATTCATCTTTATGAGTTCTTAATTAAGACTGGAATAGAAAATCAAATAACTATCTGAATGGAAATGCAAATTTTCAATTTCAGATTTTTTTCTTTGAGTTAGGGTCTTTTCAGAATATCTATCAGATGTAGTTCAATGTCCAGCGTGGCTTTAGCCGGGGAAGTAGTTGTTTTCTGTTAGACATTCACAAAAAATAACTTCATTTTAATCGTGGATTTTTCAATTCACAGAAAAATCTTTCTATCAATATTCAATTGAGAATGTTTCCCTTTTCAACATGAATACCCCACAAGAGGTTATCTTGACGATGGAAGATAGTGACTAAAGTTTATCTTTCAGTCGCAGATGATTCCACATCTGATTTATGAACATCCTGTTTATATTTTCAACAAATCAAACTTAATAAACAATTGAATTTTCAATATTTTATTTTTATTTTTTGTTATTCTATTGAGATGGCCAATTATGATTAAAAAAAAAAAAACAAAAAAAAAATTTATCATTACATTACATTACATTCTCTAGACAACAAAATGGTGTCTTTTAATATTAAACTAATCAATTTGTTTATAAACAATTTATAAACCTGGAATAAAAATATTTTTACATTACATTGCATTCTCTAGACAACAAAATGGTGTTTTTTTAATATTAAACTAATCAATTTGTTTATAAACAATTAATAAACCTGGAATAAAAATATTTTTTCGAACTTTGTTTGATGCAAAAACAGCAATAGCAAAACGTATGGATAAAAAAATTAAAATTTTTACTAATTTTAAATTTTTTAATTAAAAAATAAACAACTTTTGAAAACTCTCATAACGTGATTTTCTTAAGTATGTATATATAAAAAAAAAAAAAAAAATATAAGAAGGACTGCAGGAAACCAAGAACTTAGAGCCATTATTTAAAAATTTATGCCGTTTTTATGAAAACCGATGTCCGAGAAATAAGGACTGATTAACAAGTGCCTAACTTGTTGAAAAATAAACTTAATTTTTTTTCCAACGGGAAGTTGTTCTTTCGAGTGTTAAAAACACACCATAATTTATTCAAATTTTCAAATTGATGTTTAATACTATAGAAAATATTTAATGTGGTGTACTCTCTTAAGACCGTAGCGGTCGTGCGGAGCCCTATTTTCGACGTTGAATTAAAATTATAAATAATGGTGATAGAGTTCCGAAAAATTTCCTTCTCTTTAAAAATCTCTCTTCCGATTCTCGCTATCGCTTATAGTTTTCGAATTATTCCCAAAAAACTGATCCTCCTTTTTTTGGTAATAACAATTGCAATTTTCGCCAGCAAAAAAATCATCTTTCTCAGAATTGCATCCCGAATCGAATGAGCTATTGCTCATATTTTTGGGAGATTCGGAACTATTTTTTGTAGGAAACTAACTTTTTTTATTCACAGAGAGAAATGGCGCATCAACTTATAAGGTTATTAGCGCGGAATAGGATACATTGTATGTGTTTGTTCTAGCTACGACATATGCTGATGCTTATAATATGATGGATCAAATTCTATTGTATAGGTTTATATTGGTGAGAAACTCACTTCTTGACTAGTCTATTTTGAAGATTTCTCACCGAGAGACGAATAATTAACTCTCTTTCACAATAATCGCTTATCTGGCTTGTTTTTCCATTGGCATTTACAGTGCTCACGTTTCCGTAGATCTGAATATTCTACCCGAAAAAAATATATCCCAAAAATAGACTGCATCAACAGATAAAGAGCTTTTTCGAAATCGCAAATTTTCATTCGCGATCAGCATAATATCTTGCATAATATTTCCTTGATTCGTCAAGTGCTACCTTAAGGAACAGTTCTGAATCCCCTTTCATTTGATGTCCATACCCGTATAGAAAGAAACCTGTACATAATTCAGGCTTCACTCAACTTGCAAGTTGACAGTAACAATATACAAGTAACAAAATTATAAAGTTAACTATTTAACATTAATTTCCCGTCAACGTCTTACGTAGTCATCAAAGTACTTCGGAAGATTTATGTTCCTTTATGAACGACGAGCAAAAATTGGTTTGATTTCTTAAGACTCATCTATAGGATGGTTTTCAGTTGTTGTTCCTTCTATTTGTTTCTAATACTGCTGAGTCAATGTTTCTTTTTCAATATTTACAATCGGTTCCTCAAGCAAATCTATATTTCCTATAGATGCCAATCGATTATTAATATGCGACTTGAACTGAATTACGGGAACTTCCATTCACAACTTCACAAAATTGGTCTAGCTGAAACTCCTCATGACAAGAGACAACACAATTTGTGACTGAAACCATTTTTCTCCCCATGTGAGTTCTTTTTATTTATCAAGTATCAATACATTTTTACAAAGTCTCTAAAACATTTTTTCATGCGTTAGTCAAATTCATAAACAACATAAAAATCGACATCATTTGCTTAATGTTAGGAGGGGGTACGGGAAGTGCTATATAATCCTCTCCCCGTGAATTATATTGTCGGAATCAGATCTCCCACTATGCTGGATATAACTTGGTTCCAGCTGCAGAAGACACTGAAAAAGATACTTCTTTGGTTGAAGGGCATCTTCAGAGTAGGTCTGGCTTCAGGATATGTACCACATGCCTGAAGGAATGGTCAAGTAGTCATTATCTCCACAATAGGGAGATAATATGCCCTCAAATGCTTTCAAACCTAATAGATTGTAAATTTTTAGTGGTCTCTATGGAATTCAGGATCCTATTAGCTAACTTCGTTTTCATTGATATATGCCTCTGCTACTGTGGTGGATTTCCAGCCATCATGCCTGTTCAAACAGGTTATGTCTCCTTCTGGATCGACCAGATTGGTTACAGAAGATTTGCGGAAACAGTGGCCTGCATACAATTCAGGATTCAGTAGTTTCAAGTACTCGGCTATTTGTTTCCTCATCTCTTCACACTTACTAATAAATTTTTTTTGGATGGTGCACTTTCCCTTATGATATCTCAAAGAGAGAGATAAGTCCTTGACGTTTGATGGGAAAAGATCGGCATATTTTCAATATATTTTATAACAATGCCCAGTTTTCGTGAATTTTCGCACAACTTCGGTTCCAGTGTCAGTTATTGTTACAAGAATTGCTTATCCCAAATCTTGCAAATCAGATATTTTTATTCTGTGCAATTCATATTTGCGGCAAGCAGCCATAACTCTCATAATCAATGCAACCTGCAGAAAATGTATCATTTTGACATGCCCAATAAAAAAATATCAGAGATTTGAATCGCTGACACTCTGTTTTATACAGTGTCATCCTCAAAGTATGCACCATATGGGAAACTTATTTATTAAGGGTTTTTTCGACAAAAAGTTATTCTTGGTAAAAGTTTGTGCATATCCTAAAACTGAGCATGCACCAACAAAATATAGTAAAACACAGTAATATACGGGGAACCTTAAAAAATTTGATTTTGAGACAAGAGTAAATTACTCTTATTTTGAAAAATCTCGGGAAATGTTTTTCAGAAAAGTTGTTCAGCATTGAAAAATACATCTAGATTTGGAGTCATGGCCATCTAGGTGAAGTTTAATGTTTTTACCCATTTTTTTGGGTCTACGAAAAAAAAAATTGCTAGAACGATAAATAGACAACATCCTGTATACGATGGTTCAGTTTAAAAGTCTGTTATATTACAAATTACAGAACTATTGTGGTAACGACGATAAATTTTTTTGAAGAGTAAACTAATTTTCAAAATTTTTGGTGCAAAGTTATTTAAATTTTTTTTGACACCGAAAATTGTTGAAAATTATACAGTATTGTAACAAGAACTTGATATTCAATAATATCAAATAACAAAACATAAAAATAAAATAAGTATTTCGGCACAAACTAATTATAATAATTTTGTGGAGTTTTTCTTGTCCAAAATTATTGTTTTAAGTTGGCTTTGAAAGCAAACGAATGTTTGACATTAAGTATTCGACATATTTGCTAAATATTTATAACGTAGTTATTGTTATTGCTTATTTTGTTAACGTTTGATAATAAGTATTATTTAAATAATATTAAGATGCTCACAAAGGAAGAAAAAGTTGAGACTATATTGTTGTGTGGGGAAAATACTCCAAGCAGACAAGTTACAGACATTTTCAATGCCAGGCATCCTAATCGCAATGTAAATCACATGACAGTAACCCGTATTTTAAATAAATTTAAAGAAACAGGTAGTATTATTAACACTTCCAAAAAACCTCACATATCTGCAAAAGTATCTATAGAAGTGGAAGAGGAAGTGTGTTTAAAAGTTATCGAAAATGGTAAGACATAAATTAAACAAATATCGACATCTCTTGATGTACCTTTCACTACTGTACAAATATTTTTAAGGAAAAATAAATTCAAAGCTTTGAAACCAAAATTTATAAATACTTTAAAAGAAAGGGATTTTATTCCAAGATTTGAGTTTTCCGCATGGTATCAGGGAGAAAACGAAGAAAACGCACGGTTCGCTATGAATATTTTATGGATAGATGAAGCAACATTTACAACTTATGGAACAGTAAGTTCACAGAACTGTAGATGATGGGCTACAGAAAACCCTCATCTCACTATAGAGTGCAAGGACCAATACTCATTTAAGGTAAATGTGGAAACCTTAATGCCAACCGATATTTGCAATTTTTATAACAAGATTTATTACCAATTTTAAATCAAATGCAGCGTAGACAAAGAGACAGAATTTCGTATCAGTTAGATGTATGTTACACTGTAGTGTAGCAATACGACAATTTTTAAATGAAATATTCAATTGAAAATTCATAGGATGTTACTCAGAGTATCCAATGCCAGCGCGCTCACCAGATTTAACCCCAACGGATTTCTTCTTTTGGGGTTTATTGAAGAACGAAGTTTATAAACATCGTCCTTTTAGGGATAGATAACTTTTAAAAACTGTGATTACTAATTGTGCGAGGGCCTACAACCGGAGCACATTACGAATGCAGTCAACGATTGTGTAAGAAGAACCGAACTGTGCATGTTGCGGGATGGACATCATACTAAGGTGTGAAATACTTCTTTCGGAAACATGCTTTTGTTTTCAAAGCGAATATAAGAATTATTTTGGACGAGAAAGTCTTCAGAAAATCAATGAGTTAGTACCGAAATACTTTTTTATTATTATTTTTTATTTATTTATTTATTGTATACAAAATGATAATAGTAATACAGAATAAGAAAATATATATATATATATATATATATATATATATATATATATATACCAAGTATGATACAAAGATAAATTAGGTTAATAACACTATAATAAAGAATAATAAAACAAACAAGTATGAAAGTTGATACAATATATAAGGGACAGAGTACAGAAAGCACCTAAGGGACTCAACACTTGTACTACAAAGTAATATTAATTGATCTAAAATTACAGTTGTGTACAGAAAGTAAAGAATTGAATAGTGGTTTTATATCATGTTAGTGTAACTATTGATGTTCTAGTATTTTGATAAATTCGAAGTAATTTGCAAAGATGAATTTTTTTGATTCTCTCGAGAAGGTTTTATGATTTTCAATATGTTTTACCTTTAGAGGTAGGATATCACAAGTTTTGGGTAACGTATAAGTTAAGAAACGGTGACAAACATTTTTATTGAATTTTGGAGTGGGTAGCAATTCGTTTGTAGTGCTTCTAGTGGTATAAGCTGTTGGAACAGAATTCTGAAGTATTTTCTTTTTGAATGCATACATACATACACTGTGAAAATATAATGTACGGATATTACTAATGTCTTCTGTATATGTAAGGTTTGTATGGAAAAATCTTTTTTCTTCAAAATTATTTTTAGAATATAGTTTTGTATTGTGTTCAGTTTTTGTAAAGAATTCTTATACATTGCCCCCCACACCAGAATACCATAACGAAAAAGTGATTCAGCTAGAGATTTGTAAATTAGTATGGGTAGATTTTTCGCTAAAAACTGTCGTAGCTGGTAAAATTTGTATATTAGCTTCCTCACCTTTTTTGTTAGCTAGTCAATATGATTGTTCCACCTTAGATTTTCGTCAATAATTATGCTCAGGTATTTCACCTCGTTTGTTTCTTTAATTTCATCTTTATTATGATGTTTTGTGATTTGATATTATTGAATATTGAGTTCTTGTTATGATACTGTATAATTTTGAGCAATGTTCGGTGTTAACCAAAAACTTTGAAACTCTTAAAAAAAAATTGAATTTAGCAAATTTTTTTTTCGTTGTCCCAATTTCAAGAAATGGGTAAAAAAATTAAATTCCATTTAGATGGCCATGACTCCAAATCTAGATGTATTTCTCGATGCTGAACAACTTTTCTGAATAACATTTCCCGAGATTTTTCAAAATGAGGGTACTTTACTCTTGTCTCAAAATCAAATATTCGAAGGCTCCTCGTAGTTTACTTGTGTTCTACTATATTTTGTTGGTGCATGTTTAGTTTTGGGAGATGCACAATCTTTTACCAGATATAACTTTTTGTCGAAAAACCCTTAATCAATAAGTTTCCCAAATGGTGCATACTTTGAGGATGACACTGTATATATAGATTTTTGACAACTAAGCTACAACGGAATTTATAGTGGCTCACATAAATTGAATACAATCATTCGAAAGAAGTTTTGAATTCATTTCCATTCTATTCATATATTTTCATATATAAATAATTGTTTTGTTTTCGGGAAATCTTTTTTATTTTTTGGGTCGGCAACCATCTGGTTTTCTTTATACTCTCAGTTTTTGGTTGTTGAAATATCAACATCATCATTGATGCTAAGGGTTGTTCTTAACATTGAATATTAATTCCATGAAATTGTTGGTTTCATACTTTTTTCTCGAGTTCTCTGGGAGTAAATTTGAAGCAGCTATTTCGGCAGTTTCCAAAAGTTTTTCTGACAACTCGTCCATAGCTTGCTTGAACCCCCTTCTGCCGACATCAAAAACATTTGAAATTAATGAAAAATGTTGGAAATTACGATTAAAAAAATAAAATAAAAGATACCTCTCGACTAGACTTTTTTTTCGTCGGTTAAAAATAAGTATTCTATGAATCAGTTTTATTTAATATCAGATCATATTGAGTTCATGATATAAAGGATGACTGATTGGATTTTTTCTGCATGTACTGGCAAACAGTTATTTAATGCCAACCGGATGACAAGATCATTTGTGGGTTAGGACAATGATAATATAAGTTGTTATGATGGACGAGTATTAATATTTGGTGACACTACGATCCACTTATCACGATGCCTATGGACCAGGCACGATTTTTTCCATATGAAAATTGAAATTACTGTGGGAATCTTGTGTATTTCAATAGCTCCATTCAACAATCGCTCTGTTTTATTTTGTATAGAGCCATAATAGCATTTTTACCCAACTTTGACCATCTGCATCATTTATTTGCTGAACCCAGAATGTTATTCCGTACCGCAGATGGGATTCGATTAACGCATAATAGACCGATGTTGCAGCAGTAAAACCCACTTCCTGTGATATAATCCTGATGGCATAGCATCCACAGGATATTTCCTTTTACATTTCAGTAAATGCTCGTTGAATTTCAATTTATTATCAATATCAATGCCGATGGATTTGTTGGACAAGACATAATCGATGTTGATTGGGACTAAATTTATTGCAGAAAGTTTAATGTTAATAATCTTGTTTTTGATATATCGAGAATGAGTTAATTATCGCAACAGGATTTCATGAATTCAATTTTTTCTTTGATTTCATTACCCATCATTAGCATGCTAGAATACGGTAGTAAACCCTCCAGATACATTAAGTTTTATTAGATCATTTATATGGAGTAATAACACCATATGTCTCTGTATGAATCCCTGTGACACACCTCATTGGGTGTCTTCAGTATTAGAAAAGTTATTAGTTTTAACCAGTTAGCTAGGTATATACAGTGCTCGTCTAAAGTCCGTTCCCCCCCTACTAATTTTTGAACCACCTGGCATATCGCAAAGGAATTTGGAGGGCTTAAATAGGAGATAAAAACATACTTTATCTTGGAAAAATCACAGCTAAAAGTTTGAAACTGGGCGGCTGAGCGCCATCTTTAATAATTTTTTTTAATAGAACATTCCGTATATTATTTCATGTTTGAAATCTGCTAATAATTCTCAACAGTTTTCTCTAATACACTTTACTACCTAAATTCAATTGTTTTCGAAATATTAACGTTTGAAAAGTGACATTCCGGTTTGAAATGAAGTATGGATTTTGGTCACTTGTTATTAATTTCTAGTTAAATCTCTCAATGAATTCGAGAGGCGTAAAGAGAGTTTATCAAGGATAAACAGTACCGCTTACAGGAAAATTTCGAAGCCTACGAATGTGTTCTGTAAATTGACAATTAAAACAAATTAGTAAGCTAAAAAATTATAATTTATTTTTGTGTAACACTTTCATTTAACCCCAACAAATATTTCATCAAGTGTTCAATGTGGCTTCCTCCTAAATCTTGACAATAAAGTGCCCTATTATAAATAGCTTCTCTCACGTTGATGAAAAACTGTTCATCTATGTCTTCATATGTGTCTATTATTCTGCGTTCCAACTCTTCTATTGTTTGGCATTCAGTGGCTTAGATTTTGATTCAGATACTTCCAAAGGAAAAAATCTAAGATCCGGAGATCGTGCTGGCCATTCTGTACTTCCCCTGCGACCTATCCATCGCCCAGGAAAGTTTGTATCGAGGAACTCTCTAGCCATGCGATCGAAATGGGGAGGTGTCCCATCCTGCTGAAATATGATTTCACGATTTTCAAACTCTTCCTGATTGTTCAATACAATTTTTCTTATTCGAGGTTCAATTTCAATTTCTAAAAGATTTCTGTAAAGAACTCCTGTGAGATTGCCTCTGATGAAAATCGGTCCAACAACGCGATTGCCCAAAATCCCCGCCCAAACATTCACCTTTGCAGGAAACTGGCTATGTCCCTCTCTAAAAATATGCGGATTAGTTTCGCTCCAGTATCGACATTCTGTTTGTTGACTTTTCCATTCAGAAAAAACGTGCATTCGTCTGCGAAACATACACGTTTTAGGAAGCCCCGTTCTCCTTCAATTGATCTTGTTAACCACTCACAATAGTCAACCCTCCGGTCTGGATCATCCTACGTGGGAGCATGCAGAATTTTCATTTAATAGGGATGAAACTTTTTTTTCAAGACTCTGGACACTTTTTGAACTTACTAGACAGGATTCAGCAACTGCAGACGTCGACTGAGTCGGATTGATTACCATTTCAGCAACAATTTCTACCTTTTTTCCTTCTGAAAGAGGCGGTTTTCCTGATCTTGGAGCATCTTTCAGCGTACCAGTTGCTTGGAGCTTATTTAAAAGTTTGCGCAAATATAACCTCGGAATAGTATTTTCGGGAAATCTATCATTAAACATGCGGACTGCTAGATGATAATTTCTTCCAGCTTCTCCAAATATCAAAACTGCTTCAAATTTATCGTCTAAACTACGAGCCATGATCACACTTTTCATAAAAGGATTTAGGCGCTCAACGGACTATTTGACAGTTAGCAGTTCAGTTTGACAGTAAACAAGATGTTACCGCGACAACGATTATTTCCAATGCAAACTTGATTGAAAGCAACATTAGTGTTTTTGGTCGGGTTTGAAATGACCAAAATGTCACTTTCCAAACGTTAATATTTCGAAAACAATTGAATTTAGGAGTAAAGTGTATTCGAGAAAACTGTTGAGAATTATGAGCTGATTTCGAAAATGGAATGATATACGGGGTGTTCTATTTAAAAAAATTATTGAAGATGGCGCTCAGCCGCCATTTTGAAACTTATAGCTGTGATTTTTTCATGAAAAAGTAGGTTTTTATCTCCTATTTGAGATTTTCAAATTTCGTTGCGATATACCAGGTGGTTCAAAAATTAGTAGGGGGGGAACGGACTTTAGACGAGCACTGTATAGTGTTTCTAGGTATAACTTAACTACAGGTTCTTTCATCTAAAGCCATTATATTCAAGATCACTTGACATAATTTCTGTTATTAATGTAGTCGAAAGTTTCAGATGAAACACCAAATTCTGCTGCTGCTAACGCTTACAACAACTGCACCCAGTTCTCTTTGAGGCTAACCCTCCAATTATTTTCAAGTGGAAATAAGTGATGGAGGGATATGTGCACTAGAACCATGACTGACATCTTCAGACATACTAGTTAGGAGATGTTTGCAGGTTGTGACTATTGGAATGGTGACTCCTGCAGCATTGAGTGGTGTTAGATGTTTAGTTTGATGTATTGTGAAGTACTTACACACATGTCATCAGCGTATTGTATGATTTTGAAGTGACTTCCAAACCTAGAATGAAATTCTGCTGTATATATATTGAATAGAATGGCACTGAGGATTGATCCCTAGGGGAGTCCATTATTCGAGATCCTAGGGACATGCAACTCATTATTGTTGTCTCGAATGTACATTTTTCTACCATCAAAGATCGCTATAATACTTCAGGCGGCTCTTTTGTGGACGACTATGTCAATGATTTCATCATTAAGATACTCAAATCTACAGAGTCGTATGCTCCCTCAACATCTGAGAATAAACACAGGATTCTGAAAAGGAATTTTGTATTTCAGTGATTTATTAAGTTTTTAAAATACAAAAAAGTAATGATAGATAGATAGATGGATAGATTTATTTCACAACTTTACATTAAATGTTTGCTGCAAGTCAAGAGTTACAAGAATTGTACAAGATATACATATAAAAGTCCTTAAAAAACACGATATAAATATATATATATATATATATATATATATATATATATATATATATATATATATATATATATATATATATATATATAATGGAAGGAGTTTAATGGACATAGCCCTCAGAGAAAAGTGCTAACCGTAGACACGTGTTTCGGGCTCTCGGCCCTCATCAGTACGGTGGAGAAGTGCAAGGATGAACAACACTTGGTAGAAAACGACAAATCCACGGAATCAACAAACAGAAGCCAGCCGCTCATTTGATGAGGGCCGAGAGCCCGAAACACGTGTCTACGGTAAGCACTTTTCTCTGAGGGCTATGTCCATTAAACTCCTTCCATTTTGTTTTTGACAGTCCCCTCGATATTACTCTCTTTCATATATATATATATATACAATATAAAAACGATTCACATATAAATATTCTGATATAAAATCCTGAATCAATTGTGACAAAATAAAAAAAAAACATTCATAACAAGTACGTGTACGAAAAAATGAATTGACCCTGGCAAGGTGACAAAAATGTATTCACTCAAAACAAAAAAGTTGCATTTAAATACTCCTCAGTGCTATAAAAACAGTTTTCCAACATAAATGACTTAATTTTAAGTTTGAATGACTTGGGGTTGAGTTGTTCGATATATTCAGGTATATGGTTGTGAAGGTTTATATTTGGGGAGTTTTTCTGGGACTTTGTTAGTCTAAAGTATGGTATTATGAGCAGTTCAGCATTTCTTGTATGATACTGATGAACATCCTGATGTTTCGAGAATAAATGTTTATTTTTATGGATTTCAAAAACGGTGTTATAGATGTAAAGAGATGGAAGGGGTAAGATACCCAAGCTTTTGAAAAATGGTTTGGCAATGGTCTCTGTACTCCGCGTTCATAATAATTCTTATGACCTTTTTTTTGT
>JAFIRS010002509.1:0-208466 GCA_018342105.1 Gonioctena quinquepunctata
TCTTCGAAACGAAACCAGAACAAACTAGACTAGAAGAAGCACATAATCACAAATGTCCATTGAACTGGAAATGCAATAGGGAACACGTATGTGCCCCATTTCTAGAATATTTTGATTTGCACATAAAGACTACCACCTAGGGAGCTCAGCAACAACCTTAGATATGTTTTTCATAATGCGAAATTGAAAACTCCAATTTTGTCTTCACATTCAAAAACGTACTCCTAGCGCCTCTGGTGGACGTAAGCATCGTTATTTCACACAGTTCAGTTTTTCACCACTAGTTGCTTCGAACTGTCAACTATAATTTCATCTGCCTTCGTTTATATGTTGTACTAATATTTTTATCATAGTATTATCAAATATCACATTAAAAGTGAGCTTGAATTTATGTTTGGGTTGAAAGAAATAATATCGACTATCAATATTCCTGAAGCAACCTCAACTGGCGCTAGTGTTTGGGGGAAGTTCTTCAAATGAAGGTCAAATCGCGCACTTTTGAACTTGTAAATTTCGACAAAATTTTGGGATATGAGAAATTATTTTCATGAAATGTAATCATTGTGGATCTAACTGAGGCAGAGAAAAAATTAAAATAAAATCATTCGTGTTCCCCATTGTCTATTCGGTGCTAGGTTAGAAGTTGGGTTGGTAGCATTGAAACCTGTTGATAAAACCATAGTATAATCTAAACAATGATAAAACTCATTGAAGCCTGAGGCTGAGATAAGATTTCAGATATGTCATGTCATGCCAATTCTAATTTCGATAAACAAACATAACACAGAACTCAAACTACTATAAACAAAGATGTGAAGAGTAACGACTAACGAGTTGTGTGCCATTACATGACTGGCCAATGGCCATGTGCCACACGAAACAAACACTAGTAGTCAGCAAGATGAACGCTTTTCTCCCACTCCCAAGACCTTAGTGCAAAATGCTTACAAAATCCTTACAATTCGTCTTTACTCCACGATTACTCCAAAGCTTTCGAATTGCTTACAAATGGAGTAATTACTCTCAAAACGGCAGCGCTGGCAGTTCAGCAGTTCTCTGCATATCTCGTGTCTCGTATCAGATATATGCAAGAAAAAGAGCTGAAGAGAGACAAACGATTGATAATATTCTATTCCGTGGAGCAAACGAACGAACCTATCAAAATATCAAATAACAAATGTCATTACGTCACAATTCCATGATTCGCAACTCATACAACGATGCCAAATCAACTTTTAGTGAACGTGACGTCACGAAACCACTTTTTCCGGATTATGGAAAAACTACCCATCAGAAAAATAAAATAAAAAATCCCAAGTGATATTAGCACATATACTTTCTAATTACAGTGTTTTCACATAGTGCATAAAAAGGTCCATTGAGCACGTTCTACATCACTTGAATAAAAATGACTGCACTATAACTATGTGCATTGACCTGTTAAAGGTATTTGACAGTGGCAACCATGAGGTATTATGCAAAAAACTTGAAATTTATGAAATTAGGAACATATCGCTTAATTAAATAAAATTCTATCTGACAAACATAACTCAATATCTGATAGAACAGGATGCACTAGGGAATACAATTAAATCGGAACCAATCACAATAACAAAAGGTGTACCTCAAAGATCAATTTTGGGTCCATTACTATATATTTTATACACAAATGAAATACAAAATGTGGTGAATGAAGACATAATTATGTATGCTGATGATATATCGGTGATTCTGAAAGAAGAGAGTTCTCAATTGGTCATGACAAAAATAACAAATGTGCTAGATTTGCTGAAAACTTATTTGTCTGCAAATGATCTGCTACTCAATATAGATAAAACCAAAATAATACATTTTGCAAACAGAAACACTGAGGCAAATACATTTGAGAACCAAAACTTCGACATATGCAATGAAATCAAGTTTCTGGGACTGATAATAGACAAAAGGTTGGACTAGAAAAGCCACGTAGACTATCTATCAAAAAATATTGCAAAATACTGCTATGCACTGAGATAATTCTGTCAGAGCACGTATCAACAGAAGCGGCTCTCTCAGCATATCATGCGTATATACAAGCAAGAATAAAATATGAAATCATCTTCTGGGGAAACTCTGTTGACAACTCTAGGATTTTGATACTACAAAAAAAAATGTATTAGGCATATATATAAAATGAAGGAAACTGATAGCTGTAGGGAAATTTTTATGAACAGCAAAATATTAACAGTGGTAAACCTCCATATATATATATATATATATATATATATATATATATATATATATATATATATATATATATATAGCTGTAATATTCGTAACTGAAAACAAAAAAGAATTCTTCAGTAACTCTGAAAAAGATCATGGATACAATACTAGAACAAAACACGATCTAAAAATGAGAAATGTAAATATACCTATATACAAAGAATGTAAAGTAGAGGCATTAGGTATAAATATTTACATTAAGTTTCATATGACTTCAGAAGCTCCTACTGTAACTTTAAAAAAATGCCTGAAAATTACTTGTTAGAAAAGCCATATTATAACATATAAGAATTTCTTATAGATAAGATGGAATGTAAACTTTCATATGTATTTATATTTTAATGATTACATGTGCTGTATTTAGTCGAACGATCTGATGAAATATATATGACAACATTGTATTTTAATGACTGACATGTTCTAGACTCCTAGGAGTTGATTGTGTACTGTACCTGTACCTGGAACAAATAAAATTATCTATCTAACTAGCTATCTTTTTTTTTTTTAATTCGAAAAGGTAAAAAATTTTCTGAAGACGCACCAGCCTGTTGTTCTATCGGCTGGCCAGTGTCGGATTCGGTCCCTAAGGAACCGCCTACCGACTGGAAAATTTCCCCTTCAGTAGTTTGCAGCATCTTTACCGACTAAAACCTCTCCTCTCGTCTACCTCACCGCACCGGAATCCGCTTTCGCATTTCTTCAGTGTGGTAGGCTGTTATTTACCTTTCTTCTCTCTCTTTAGTCTCAATTATATGACGAATGACTTTATAAGTACTATTCCAGCCTCTTTCTGATGTTATCATGATTCTCATCATATTTTCTGCATCAAACACTGTGCCTGCTTCTCTCACGTACTCCTCTCTCTCTCTTCATGCCACCTTGGACAAGCAAATAGCGTGTGTTCTGCATCGTCTATTTCTTCGCAGTATGGGCAAAGATTATTGTTCTACGAACAAGATCCCTCACAGAACAGTTGGCGCGAAAATGAGATGAAATCCTTGAAATTTACTACAATGTTTACATCTGTCAAAAATCAGATGACTGCCCGATTTTTCTAGAAGATCTGGTGATTTTTCCAAAGTTTCTTCGTAAACGGCCTTTTTGGGATTATGGAAACTTCCACGAAGGAAGAAGGAAAGGTAGGAAAGTGGACTGATGTCTCTAGTCGACGAATTGTCTTGAACATTGAGGGCGTTGGATGACATTGTTCCATTAAACTTTCCGATACAAACTATTACCAAGCCATTCACTGTCCGTCTCTGCCGGACTATTACCTCTCTAACAACCTTCTGACCTGAACAAAATCAGAGAATTCATTGTAGATATCATAAAATATGTTGATGAAGTTGAGAAATCGATTAATCTTGGTCTGCGACAGTCTAGGGCTGCTTCCAGCTATCTTAGAATGACTTATCCGGAAAAGGTGAGCCCTACTAACAAAGGCGAGTAGAGAAAACAATCTAAATCAGTTTTCCTTTTATTTTTCAGTAACACCCCGCATGAGATAATCGGAGGGGGATCTAAACCAAGCAGTTGGTCGAAGAACAAGGCCCACTGTCAAGATCGATAAGATTAATGACTATTATTAGTATACATATCACTTTTAATAAACACATGAATTTCACAAGTAAGCGTGGACTTTCCATTCTATGAAGATATCTTGATTTTGGCTAGTGAATTCCGAACCATCACAGAGGGTTCCATGGCTCTTAAGAAAAAATATCCACTATATTTAGAATTTTCCATCTCCAAATAAAATATACTTATAGTCAGAAGATTGTCATCTCATGGGCAAATGAAAGGCAGTTCAGAGAAGATACAAATTAATTCATAGATATACGAGTCATTTTACTACGAAGATCATTTGAGTTCTTGCAAGAAGATAATCGTATGTTCTGCCAAAATAGTGAACATCTCTCAATTTGCCCAAAAGCTGAGACACTATCAGTTTTCACAATTTGGGTTATTTCACTTAGATAGGACTCGAACCAATTGCAGCTTTGTCGTCTGAAGCGCTAGAGATGAAGCTTACGTAACAGTCAAAAGCTTTAGATATATCACAAAACACTGCATCGCTCACTTCCTTCAGACTAGAATATATATTTTTCAGAAAGCGAATTCATTTATTGAAATTCAAATGAGAATATTTTATATTGTGTAAGTATGCCAACCGAAATTTCAAAAGTGAAGAAACTAGTAATAGAAGGACCAAGAAATTGAAAAAGTTACAGATACTGAAGCACAAATAATTCAAATGTAAGTTTGTTATATTAGAAACATATTTTTTCAATGATACCAAAATGAGTCATTACATCATTTAATATTAAAAGTTTATAGCACAAATATAAAGATGAAGTAAAAACATGTTTCAATTTTACAGAAACTTTAAATTTAGGATTACTGTCAGGATATGTCTGGGGATATTAAATCCCATTGAGTACTTTTTTTACAATAGCATATGATTTTGTTCCACCCCATGTTTTCTGTTTCATGTATTGCTCACAAGAATGTATTCCTGCACAGTTCTTTCATTAAATCTCTTAAGGAAACTGAATAGTTTTGAAATTGGCCCACAAGACAGAAGTATCAATGTTCAAATTGATTTCCCTGATATTTCAAAGGTCGCCATAAATAAGAGGGAAATTGAGGTATGCTGATTTTTGAAGGTAACATAGATATTGATTATATATTTGATGTTCTTATTATATCTTATAATTTTCAGTCTGGATCGAATGCGGAAGTTCAATTGAAAAAATAATGCATATATTTCTAAAAAATGTTTTGGAAAGAGCATATGACAAGCTTCTTTCTCAGTTTTGGGGTACTAAGATTTCCAACTATTTTAATTATAGAAAACTGGTCTGATGAGGTTTTCGTGGAATGTAGTACGATCCAAAAAACAATGAAATTAGCTTACTGATATCTATGAGTACTTAAAGTTTGAATTTTAGATTTATTTACATAATACCTCAACTTTTATTTTCTTATTCTTGTGATGTCTATTGTATTCTCAATTTTTTTTCAAATAAAAATTAATTTTTCAGGTGAAGAGTGGAGAAGTTTGTTTCAGCAAAAAAGGCTGTTGTGTTGATGGCAAGGGTAATTCCCAATTATTAGAAAGAAAAACAATTCAGGATATTTTGTAATGCCTCTCTTTTAATTTTCACATATGAGGTGCATGTTCTGTGATGAACAATTTTAAACTATGTTTTGTGATAATAAATAAGCTTGAAAACAGATAATGGATTTTATTACAATCATCAAATGGGTTTTAATGATTTCCAATCAAGCACATTTACATAATTCATACAGCTACAATTGCAGATCCTTTAATAAAAAAATATTCACACTACTCGGTACACACAGTCCGAGAACTATAGTGAAACTTGAATTATAAATGTTAAGTTTACTTCGATAAAAAAAAGCTAGAGGGTAATTCGGTACAATTTAATGAATACATATTTAATTTAAATATTAGGTCATTTAGAGTCGTCATCGGTCCTTAGCAACTCTGCTAGACCTACTAGAATTGGACCGTTTTAAAAGTTAGGTTCCATTTTGTCCCTGGAAAACTTAGTGCAAAGTTTTGCCGCTGTCATATAGTGACAAAAACACAGCCCCTCATGGGATATTTTGGGTCTGCATTAACTTGTCTAGTATATAAATCACTACACTCAACAATAACCTGTTCTCGTCAATCCTAGCGAAGTATCCATGGAATAGGTCGCTTGTCATGAAGAACTTAGCAAGAACCATAAAAATGTAATAATGTATGTATCTGAAACCTTTGAATAGTTACAATCTAACCTTTTTGGTTCGATCGTCAATTGCAGATTCAGTGATCCAGTCCTTTTTAAGAATTTCATAATTTAATATAAATAAATTGACCTAACCTAACCTGCCCAACAAAAATGGAGTCCATATTATATATCCATCGTCAATAAGTCAAACTCTTCGACGCATTCTGAAGACTAAAACAATCATTTATAAATCATGAAATGTTGAAATTTCAATTGTGTCAATTCATCGATTCAATTTCATCCCATTCGAAAACCTTGATATTTCCTACATTTTTTTTTATACGAAAACACCCGAAGGTCCGAAGCGTTTCCTCGTGTACGATCCCTGACACTTGATGTCACATGACAGGCTTTCCTGACTGCTAATTGGCTAAACCCATCCTAATCCAAACTCTGATTTTATGAATGAAATCAAAAGTGACAGCATTTGGAGGATTTTGAAACGATTTTACTATTTCATTCATGAATAGGGTTAGATATTTCTCTTGTCCCCTCTTCTCTTCAGTATGGGCACTTATTGGAGTCTGATCTTCTCCTCTCGTACAAGTAGTTTCGGAAACAGCCATGTCCAGAAAGTGCTTGCGTCAGATAGTAGTCAACTTCTCCATGCACTCTATTTATCCAATTTCCGGTATTAGCCGCCAAGTCCATCGTCCAAATGTTCCATTTCTCCGAGCCTCCTGCCATTTGGTCATGAGTGTTGCTCTGGCTGTGTTTTTTGCCTCGCCATCGTATGTCTGCTGCCTTTCTTCAATAAGAAGTTTCATGGGGGGTAGTCCTGCAATGACACCCACTCCTTCTGCCGATATGGTTCTATATGCACTGCATATCCTGATGCACATTAATCTTTGGATTCTCTGTAGTTTCTTCAGCAGTTTTTTGTTTCCGGTAGCTGAGTGCCATACTGGAGCTGCGTAAAGAATCTGGGAATGTATCACACTTGAAAGAGTTCTCCTTTTGGATGATCTGGGTCCTCTTATGTTCGGAAGTAAATTTGTCGAAGCTGCAATGGTGTTTTTTGCTTTTTCTACGGCTTTATTTATATGTTCGGCGTAGGTAAGTTTAGTATCCAACCATATCCCTAGGTACTTGATTGCTTTGCTCAATTTTACTATTGTGCCCTGAACTTCAAACTGTATTGGAGCTATGTACCTTCTCGTGGTGAGGAGGACTGCCTCCGTTTTTTCGGGAGCTAGCTGTAGTCCTCTGCTTTCCATCCAGTTTACGAGTGCGATATTAGCCGTATTCATCAGAGTCTGTTCCCCTTTTGCAACCACTACCATGGCCACATCATCCGCGAAGCCTATCGATGTAATACCATCAGGCAATTCCACTCTCAGTAGATCATCATATAAAATGTTCCACAGAGTAGGCCCTAAAACTGATCCCTGTGGAACGCCGCTACTTAACGTCATGGTTTCGTTGGTCCCTTCAGCCTCCAGTATCACTTGCCTCTCCGATAGGTAGGACGCTATGATACTCACCAGGCTCTCCTCGATTTTCTTTTTTTTTTCTTTTTTTCTCAGTGCTTCTAGGATCAGTTGCCATGATGCGCTATTGAATGCTTTCTTGACATCCAAAGTGATCACTGCACACAGTCTCCGGTGGGCGTGTGAGTAGGATACTGCATCACTAGCTATTTTTGTCACATGGTTGATGGCGTCCACTGTCTGTCGGCCTTCCCTAAAACCGTACTGTTTATCGCATAAATCTCCTGTGCGTGTCAATTCTTTCTTAAGCCTCCCTAGTATCAACTTCTCATACAACTTACCCTCTACGTCCAATAGGCATATCGGCCTGTACGACGCGGTGTTGTCTATTGGTTTGTCCCCCTTTCTTAACAGAACTATTCTTGCCCTCTTCCATTCAGCTGGAGAATTTGCTCTGTTTGCAAGCGTATTATATACTGTCAATATATCTTCAGGACGATCTATTGCTACTTGCTTTATTATCTCCGGTGGAATGTTTCCAGGTCCTGGCCCTTCTTATTTTTCAGTTTACTGCTTGCGGCTTGCAGTTCGTCTAGTGTAAAATTAAAAAATCTAGCATTAATATCACAGTCAAAAATCACAGGTTGGTGAACAGGAAATAGGTGGTTTGCTATTTCCTTCATCTTTGGTAACGTCATTTTTGGTCGAGGCGGATATCCGATCATCCCTCTCATAACTATTTTATACCCATCCCCCCAGATGTCATCATCTACTTCTTCACAAAGTGCCTTCCAGCTGGCTCTCTTTGCTTTTTTAATGCAATTTCTTAGCATTGTCTTACTCTCCTTATACCCCTCCCATAGCTGGAAATTTATTTGTGGTTGGTTTCTTTTTGCATTTCTAGTGTATGCCCTTCTTTTCCGTACGCATTCTTTTCGGATTTCTGCTATTTCTTCAGTCCACCCGTATACTGGTTTCCCCCTTTTGACTGATTTTCTCTTTGGCATTGATTTATCACATATTTCGACCAGGTTATTGGAAAAGCTTTCTGCAGAGACTATTGCTCCCAGATCGCCCATTACTTGGATTGCATCTTGTAATTTTTTCTGATCCAGCTTTCTTACTCGCCAACCTTTGGTTCTCTGCTTACCTTCAAATACCCGTTTTTCATCTATCACATCAAAAATAATATAATTGTGATCACTTAATGTTTCTTTTTCACTCACTTGCCAGTTATTAACGTTGATCATCATATCATTTGTCGCAATTGTTAGGTCGAGAATTGACGAGTAGTTTTGTCTCTGGATTGTAGGTTTAGTTCCTTGGTTTAAAATGACCAGGTCATTCGTAGCTATCCACTCGGTTACTACTTGACCTCGCCGGTCTGTAATATTCATGCCCCATTGCGGAGATTTCGCATTGAAGTCTCCAGCGATTATAGCATTCTCCTTTTTGGTTCTGACCAGCTCCCCAATTCTCTCTAGAGTCACTTCAAGGTCATGAATATCATCGTTCCCGGAGCAGTAGCAACTGTAGATTGTGAAATTACTGGTTGCCACGTACGTGAATCCAGGCCCATGTCCTTGTCCCTTTATCGCAAGGTCGCTGTCGGTAATTTTTATTGCAGTGTCTATATCCTCATCGAAAATCCAGTCCTTTCGATTCTTGATGGCATTCCGGTTGGGTTCCGAAATTATTATTATCCCTACTGCCAGTTCCTGGGCATTCGCTAGTGCCATGTCATGAGCTGGTCGGCTCCTATTTGCATTATTCTGGAGGATTTTAAGTTTGATCGGTATTTCCACGCGGTGTCTCTAAATTTTTTCTATATGTCTTACACTTAGAGTAGCTGAATTGATGACCTTCTTCTTTGCAGTGTATGCAGTATGCTTTATTCGTGCATTCTTTTGCCATGTCCTACTTTGGAACATTTCATACAGAGGTTTTCTCTGTCTGGTCCATTGCACTCCGCCTTGATATGCCCGTGTTCCCAGCATCTATAGCATCTGAGTTCCTCTTTCCTTTCAAAGATTCTCGTTGGTCCATCCTATTTTGATTTTTCCTATTTCTAGGAGCTTGTCTGCGTCTGCCTCTGACATTACCAGTGTCGCATTTTGTCTGTTTCCAAATGCTGGTCGCAGGGCTCTCACCTCGAAAGTTTCCGATCTTGTGCCGATTGTTTTGCAGACCTCTTCTTCAATTTCAACAGCGGTTACGGCCTGGTCCATATCTTTCAGGTGCCGAACGTTTTTATTCACCAGGACTGATGCAGGACTTTGCACTTGGTAGTTTATCCCTGATCTCGTTTTTTAGAATTTCAGCTTTAATTGCCCCATTCCTTATCATAAGGAGAAGTTCCCCTTTCCTGGTCTTTATTATATCCCTCACGTCCACTCCTATATTACTGGGATTAACTGTTCCCCTGGCCGTTTTAAGAAAGTCTGCATATGATTTTCCCTCCATTTTGATAAGTACTGCATCTTGTTTAGGTTTTTTTCGGTGGGATAATCCACCTGTATTCTGTTTACTACTCTGAGAGTTGGCCTGAGTTGAGTCCTGAGTTGGGAGTTTCTGACTGTTTACTGGTTTGTACATTTTAACTTCCACTTCCATCTATCTATCTATCTATACGTATATAAAATCACATTTATATACATGGGTACAGAATATATATAATATATATGTCTTGAAAAGTAACGAAAATATAATTATTTGAGATATATTTATAAAATACACATACACATATGCACATTCGTCGTGGATTCAGGTTAGACTATAACATGCTCTGTTTGTGGAGATAAAGCTCTGAAGTGTGTTTAGGGGGATGGTAAGTAGCCAAGTTTTAGTTTTAATTTAGAACATTTGGTATGAGTTAATTTTTCTCAATTCAGGCGGCATTCCATTGAATAGTTTCGGTACCAAAAAAGTATAGCACCTCTGTCCTATTGTTTTTTCTGTTCTAGGTACCACGACCTTAGTTCTATTTCTTGTATTGTAATCATGTTGAATGTGTACTAAGAAAGATTTATTTTTATATTGTTTTAAAAGGATAATTTTAGCATACAACTGATTCACGTTCATTATCGTAGTTTCTTGGAAACCCTGGTCCTCTGGAAATTTCAATGTTTTTGTCATGACAGGATTAATTCGAAAACATCTATTTTTTATATTTTGACGATTCTTCAAACAATGACGTATCTGATGAAATCGTAGTTCGAAATTATTCTAAAATCATGCATCAAGTAAATATGCCTTTTTGTGTGGACAATCGACATGAGACATGTGACATTTGACGTTGTTATTGTACAATTTGCGATGAGAAAGAAAACAGGAGGGCCATAAATTTTGTCAAAATCTGTGAGGTCAAAATGGTATTTATGTTTTGACATTAGAGTGATTACTGTTTCCTTGGTGGATTTCCTTTTCACAAATGCTATCCAAATTATTTGTTTTCAAATCAACTCGTATTTTATACCATTGTGCCTTCAAAACAATTATTTTTTTCATGAGTATTGTTGAAGGTGAGAGAGTACTTTTTGAGTGATATTTGTTGTCATAATTTTGTCATTTATTTGTGTTTTAACCTCTATTGTCATGCACCTGTGGAGTGCAAGACAATAATTATATATTTAGAAGTGACTTTGGCATTACATACCCATTTCCCATGAAAAACCTGCCAATTTTCAATTTTTATTTCATTTATAGATTGGTTGATATTTAACTTCTGTTTCAGGTATGAACATAATGTCTACTTAATTTTCCCAACGTTTATAATTGGACAATAGAATATTACAAATTGAAATCAAATAAGCATGATAAATTCATGACAAAAAAGTATACTGAAACTTGAACCAGTGTTTGGTGCTCAGGTCAAAAACAACTAAAATGAGTGATACCGATAAGAAATGGTCCTGCGAATACTGTACCTATGAAAACTACCCCTCTTCAATAAAGTGCACAATGTGCAGGGGTTCCAAACCGTTTGTGAGTGAAGACATATATCGTTTGCATGGTGATAACATCAATGCTGATGAAAAGTTCTCTAATATTGGCACAGCAGCTGGTCCACTGGAAAATAATGAGTCAAAATGTGTAAAGTGCACCTTCAATCTATCAAATTCATGCATCATTTGTGGAGCCATTTCAGTATCTGCCAATAATCTGCACGAACATATTCAACCTCTACGAATCTCTCCTCACTCAGATTTAGCACAGAGTCTATCCCATTCCAGAAATAACAGCCCTCCTGCCAGCCTTACCAACATTGAGAATTCCAGGAGGACATCACAAGCCAAATGGATGTGCCTGGTAGTACCAATATCTATTTGAAATCATTTTTATATATCTTTAACATAACTTGTGATATGGAGAAAAGTGTATGTATGTCGAAAAATGATCAATTTCTAAAATAGAAGATTTAGTCCAATCAATAGAGATATTTACCTAACAAAAATTTCAAAACAGCTGATTCTGGATTCAGGAATTTGATAGTATGGAGTATCTATTAGAGCACCTGCAGACTACATATTTTTAAATGGCAGACAGTTTGGTAGGTTGCTTGAGTAGCATGAAAACTTGAGTGCGCACTTCATTTTAGAAAAGTTCTAACGTTATGGTATTTTCAGTTTTTTATCGAAAGTTTTCTTACAACCTAATAGAGTGTGGTATCAAATTAATCGTAATAACATGCTTTTCTAACCCGACGAGCCACCATGTTGCCATTTGAAAAAAAATAGTAATAAAAATTTTAAAATCAAACATCACAGCTGAAACATTTTGATCGAAAACAGTTAAGTTGTATTTTTACAAATATTTTAGGACTGAAATTAGTTATTTGAACGTATCCATAGCCTTCTAGAATAAAAATTTATTTCGAAAAAAAAAATAAAAAAATTGTTACAGCAGTAACAAATGATACATGGTTGTATTCTTAATGTCATATGGAGACAAAAAAACTGAAAATATACCAGGTGTCCCATTTAAAAATCGAAAGTTTATGTCACTTCCGGTGAATCAGGAATCAGGAATTTGCAAGTTGAGTTACCTGTCAAAAAATGCAGTTTTATGCATTTAACAGATCCTCCAAATTTCATTCCATTATCTCCGAAAACAAAAAAGTAATAGGGGCGAGCCACCTTCCGTATATATCAAAATTTTGATTGATACCATTTTTGTAGAGAAAATCACTGGATACATTTGTTTCAGACATTTTTCTGTATCTCCATTATTTTTGCAGTCACAGCTAGAAATAAAAAAATTCAAAAAGTTTCCTGATTTTATTTTAGGGCCGTGGCATGGTAAATAATTGCCTAATGGATACTTCATATATTTAACTACCTGAATACAGAATTTCAGCTGTTTTATGATTTTTATTACTGGAATTATCTCTGAAACCACTGTAGATGGGTATTCATTCTTCGGAACCTAGTTGATTGGGTAGAGGGTTGATAGTTTAATATAATCAAACCTACTTAGTCAGTAGCGTCAAAATGTAAATTTACATATTTTTTTTTTTTTTTTTTTTTTTTTTTTATTCAATTAACGTGTCTCAACTACAATGGTTATTGACAGTACGATATTTATGTTACAGTATCATTTGTTACAAATATCTAGGGTATCACATTTGAGATATTACAGTTCTGGTAGCTTCAACGAATTAGATTTTATCATAAAGTTTAGTATCTTTTAGAAAAGCTATGATTTTACAATAGAAATTGGTTGAACTAAGAATCTCTATTTCACTTCCTTGGATTTTATGCTTTATTCTCATATCTTGGTTGGCGGCATTCTTGAGTATATGTTTAACCGTCAGTTGGCAACCGTTGCATTGTTGACAGAGCGTGGATTTTCTGAGCACATCAGGAAACCATGTGTAAGACGTGTGTGTCCTATTCTGAGTCTTCTAATGATTGTTTTATCTCTTTTTTTCATTTTGGGCATGGAAATAGCTTCGATCGACTGTTGGATGGTGTGTAGATGTGTGACCTTTGCATCCCAGGTATTTTGCCACTTTCGCCGGATGCTTCTTTTGAGGCTTGATTTTAGATCTGTGTGGAGCTGGATATGTATTAGAGGTGAATCTGATAGTGATGCCTCTTTGGCAGCTCGATCGGCTAACTCATTTCGATGATTCCTATATGTGATGGGACCCAAATAATAGTTATGGATACTCCTTTCTCAGCCAGGTCCTGGTAGGATTTATGTATATTCTGGACTATGGGGTGTTGTGTGTAGATGTCATTTATTGATTTAATGGAAGAAGAGAGTCTGTGCATATTGCAATATTTTGATGATCATTTGAACACATCCTTAAAGCTTCGAGATTGCGTAGAGTTCGCCAGTATGAACACTGCAGATGGGAGAAAGCCTTCGTTTAGCCAATGTCCTTTGTGATGTGACTACTGAGCATCCCACATTGTTTTCGTTTTGGAGGCGTCAGTGAATAGAATCTCATCGAAGGAACATCCGTTTTGAGATGAAGGAATTCTGTCTTAGTATTTCGTTAGGTGTGTCTAGTTTATTGTATTTACTCAGGAGGATATTTGTGTTTGGTATTTTTTTTAACCAAGGGGAATGCTGGAAGGTCGGGTTTGCGTAGTGTGTGTTAGGTTTATGTTTTCTAATAATGGTTTTAGAATAAGTGATGTCGGTAATATAGATCTGGGGAGGTTGGGTAGTTGGGTGCTCTTGGTTGCTAACCAGTCTATAGACTGGGTTATTGGGATTCCAGATACTCTAGCAAAATATAAAAGTGCTTGTTGTTGATGGCGTAGGTGTATTGGAATCTCGGAGGATTAGCAATATAGGCTGTAGGAGGGACTAGACCGGAAAGCACCAAGGCAGATACGTAGGCAGGTGTTTTGAATGGTGTTCAGATTATTTAATGTGGATTTGGGGGCAGAGAGAAATATTGTGCTGCAATAATCTAATTTGGATCTAATTAGAGCTCGATAAATTTTAGAGGGCTTTCTTCATCTGCCCCATTGAAAGTGGGAGAGATTTCATGATGTTCATGCGTTTGAAACAGTTAGTTTTGATTTCTTGGACATGTTGCTTCCAGGTCATTTGCTATCAAATATGACTCCAAGGATTCGGTGCTGATTTTCTACTTTCAATGGATCGCCATTGAGGGTTATATGTGGAACGTGGATGAGTCGTCTCCTACTGAAATTCATAACTTTGGATTTGGCTGCTGAAAATTAAATCCGTATTTTTGGACCAGCGACATATGTTGTCTACAGCATTTTGTAGAATAGCACAGGTACTTAGTTGTATTACTCCCATGACAAAAGAGTATCAGGTCAACGGCAAATAGGGCAAATTGAATAGGAAGTATGTAAGGAGGAACATATGTTATCAATAGATAGGATGAATAGGGTGGAACTCAGTACAGAGCCTTGAGGTACTCCATTAACTACGTTGAATGAGTTAGATAACACCCCATTCACGTAGTTTAAATGATCTATCAGATATGAAGTTTTGAAGAAAGTATAAAATGTTTCCAGTCAGGTTTAATTCATGGAGTTTACTCATGATCACAGATTTTGGGGTTGTGTCAAAGGCACTTTCTATGTCTAGAAATAGTGCAACAACGTCTTGATGATTTGTTATTGCTTCAGAAATGCCATTTTGGAGGATGACGAGATTGTCTAAAGTAGATCGGTTGGTCTGAAACCTGATTGGCAATCACTTAGGATTTTATTGTATTCAAGGTACCAGAGAAGTCGTTTATTAATCATCTTTTCTAGAAGTTTACACATGGTGCAGGTTAGCGAGATAGGTCTGTAGGAACTTGGAACTGGCTTGAGAGTCTCCTGTTTTTAACTGGGAGTATTATTGCTTGTCGCCATATATAAGGGAATGTATGACTTTGCCAGATTCGATTGTAAAGGGCAAGAAGTTTCTGCAGGAGTTAGGATGTAAATTCTTTAGGAAAATGAATGGTATGTCGTCTGGGCCAGGAGCAGAGTTTTTAGATGACAGAAGAGCTTCTGTCAATTCTTCAACAGAGAAAGGGTTATTGAGTGGGTCTGAAATGAGTGGGTTTGTCGTTTGGACTTGTGAAGGCTTATGAGTTATATTTACATTATTTTGTTTCAGGATTGTTTTGTCATGGAAGTATTTGGCTAAGTGATTGGCAATTTTTTGTCTTCAGTGATAATTTCATCTTGGTTAATCAGGGCGGGTATTTTGTAGGAGGTGTTGTGGCCAGCATGTGTTTTATTTTATTCCAGATTTCAGTAGGAGGGTTGTGGATGAAATTGAGTTAGTAATTGTTCCAGGAATCTTTTTACTTGATTTTAAAATTATTTTAGTTCTTGCCTTGAGTTTTTTAAAGTTAATTTTATCGTCCTGATTTCTAGTTTTGGAATCTATTGAGGGCTTTTGCACTCTTTGACTGCCTCTAGCATAAGTTATTCCACCATGGAACTACTTTTTTATTGGGGTTTATTGTGATTTTTCCTATGTGTTTATCTGCAGACTGTATTAAGCAGGTTGTAAAATTTTAATATCGTCATCGATGTTTTCTGAAAATGTTAGTGTGTCTGTCTGTTCTTTTACACATGTTTGGTAATTTTCCCAGTTTGCTTGTGCGATTTTCCATTTGGTGATTGTGGTTGTTTGTTTTGATGTATTGCCACTTATTAAAATAGGGAAATGATTACTGTCATATAGGCTATCAAGTGTATTCCACCTGAGTTCAGAAGCTGTTATTGGGTCACTGAAGCTAAGATCGATATTAGAAAAAATTCCTGAAGCTATATTAAAGTGTGTATTGCTACCTGTATTCAGAAGACATATATTTGAGTGATGTATTATATCTTCTATTATTTTCCCTCTGCCGAAAGTGGAGTCTGATCCCCACATGGTGTTGTGGGAGTTGAAGTCACCTACTAGTATAAATGGTCTTGGAAGTTGACTTATTAGGTCTGAAAGTTCGTTGGGAGTGAGGGTATGGTTTGGAGGAATATATACATTGCAAATAGTAAGTTTTGGGGCACAAACTGATATCTAACAGCTTCTAAATTTGTGTTCAGGAGAAGTTGTTCAGAGTAGATGTCATTTGATGCGAATATTGAGGTACCTCCGCTGGCTCAACGCATGTAGTTCTGAGATAGTGATAACTGATGAAGTTTTTCAGGCGTGGATTGTGGTCGGTTTAAAGTTTGTTTCTTGTAAACAGATGATGTCTGGATTAGTGTCTGAGATAAGTTGGTGGATGCGTTCAAGGCGGGGATAAAACCCGTCACAATTCCATTGAATAAGATTGAGTTCTATAGTGATTTAATTAGTAGAATGAGTGTTGTGACACTGAGGACTGAGATGCATCTGACATGGTATCATCATCACTGGGTATTTCGGGGAGCGAAGGTATGCTGCTCGTGCTACCTGATTCAATTTGTTCGTTTTGTGTTGGTCTTTTATCTTTTGTTATTCTGGTGAATCGGTTTTAGTAGATCTTTCTTCAAGGGCATTATATATTACGTACATGTCAGAGAGTAATGCTTGTATATTATTTGTGAATTTTAATGCTTCGTGGTAGGGGTTATTATTTCCATAGGTATTTCCTAGGAAGGCTATGAAGTTTTCAACAGGAGTATGAATGTTCCATTATCTTTCTCATATGCTTTTCTAATATTGAGACTTGTGGTTTTGTCACCAAGAGTTATCTGCTTTAAATTTTTTATTTTTCCTTTCTTTCGGTTGTTTTTATCAGAGATTACAAGGTCGATTAGGGGGGCATTGGATCTTTCAAATTTGGGGAACGAGACTGTAGCGTTTATGCTAGATACTTCACTAGTGGTTGGTGTTTGGGGTGGTCTCTTTTGTGCCTGTGACTTGATGTATTGGGGGCTGAATATTATTATCTGTTTCAAAAGCAGGTGTGACTGAGTTTGTGTTAATATCTTGTGGTTGAATAATGAGGTTTTGTGTTTGGGGTTAGGATTTGGTTTGGGCAGTTGTTTGCAATATGACCTGATTGTCTGCAAACAAAGCACTCCATTCTGTCAGTGGAGATAAAATTCTATGTTCAGTACCTTATGTGACCAGTAGCGATGTTTGGAGCTCGAAGTTGTCATGGGGTGGAAATACAAAGACTTGTCGCCTGAAGCTAAGAATATGGTTATACTCGTCTCCAGGAATACGGCTCTTAGAAATGAGATAGGTGAGGCTAACTGTAAGTTAAGAGATTTGATTGCGTTCTCTGCAAGATCATGGGGAATTGACGGGGATATGTTTGAAATTAAAATGCGTTTTGTTGGAGAGATAAGTCTACGGATAGAGAGGGTAAGATTTTCAATATTTACGGTAGGATTTGTTTTCAGTAGTTCGTCAACGTCATTTGGGCACGATAGATAAATGCAAATTCTGTTATTAGAAATTTTTGAGGCTGACGTGATGTGTTTGGCTCCTATTATATCTCCTATGGCTTTAACGTAGTCGAATAGCTTGAGGTTGTCTTCGGCGTGTAATACAATTGCTTGATTCTTTTTGGAAACGTTGGCTTTGGCAATGACTTTGCTACTGAGCGTAGGAGGAACTTGGACCGGCGGCGAGGTGTTTGATGATTCGTGGTATTTGGCATATTAGGTTGAGATACTGTATTATTTTCACTGCTTTCGTAGTCAAAAGCAGCGGGGTTGGAGTTGATCATAATAATGAATTTATCAGTGTAAGCGGGCCTTTACGCATCTTAGCGTTTCCCTGAGTTGCCCGTACGCCGCCTCGCGCGTGTGATAGAGGAGGTCAGGCGAAACAAGTGCAGGTGTAAGCTTATCACGATATGAATAACGATAAAAGGATTCTATTTACCAGTTTTGCGTGAACTATTGTTTGGTGTTGCTTTGTTACGTGATTCGTGGCACTTTTGAACGTTAATTCACACTGTCACACTACTTTTTAAACACGCAGGAATTCTATATGGCTTTCAAGAGCGAGGAGCTAACTTTAGAGATGTTTACTCGTCAAAATCTCGAACAGCTCCGTCTTACATATTTTGTAAATTATAATGAAGGCATCAACATTCTTGAAATTTTTATACAAATTTGAAACGGCTGTTTTCAAGTGAAATGAATGAACACAATTCCTTGCAATTTTTATTTTGATGCCAATTACAACCTCTTTATCATAACCATTTTTTTTCATAAATTTGACTTTTAGTAATCCACTAATATGGATTTCTTGGCTTAGAATATATATCATCATATCTACAACACATTGTTGTTTTTTTATAGTTGATGATAGCCTATAGTGCAGGAATATTCAAATTTGGCTTCCATATTAGCCAAAATGAGGTGATTTTGAATTAGTTTCCTCAATAAATCTTGGAAATACCACCAAATAGTATTGTTTGAGACAATTTGTAGTGTTTATAAACTCTCCAGAAATGATTTAAGTACATGTGTTATTTTGTAACATTATTTAAAAAACAAAATTATGAATGAGATTGTAAAATAAACTCTGTAACAACATTATGGCTTTCCTAAGTAGAGTTGATAATTTTACACAATTCATGAGAAAAGAGTTTTGAATCAACATGTATGCAGAGCCGGCCTTAAGGGTGGCCAAGCGGGGCGCCGGCCCCGGGCCTCGCGCCTCTAGAGGCCTCGCGCTACCGAAGGTTTCGTTTCGTTAATAAAATCACTGATTACAATTTTTAAAAAACTTTACACATTATGAATTTTCTGCTACTACTGAAATTCTGATAAAGAATTGCCTCTTTGTGCACTCTTCAGAAATTTCAATTTCTAGATAATGCTCGCAACACCTGCTTTTCTTTAACAGAAAGGAACCAAGCTCCTAAGTACGGAACTGTACTCTAGGCCCTACCACTCTCCCGCCTATCTACATTTAGGATGATCACGTGTTAGAACGACATGTTATTAGTCATTAGTTGCGTTCAATATCATAGTTTCGTATTTATGTTTAACCGTTCACATGTTGAGTAAAGAGTTTTATTTGATCCAGTCGTTGAATAATAACTGAATATTTCGTGTATAGTCCATCCAATATCAATTGCAGAAGCTGTTTCTATAGGGAGCAAATACAAACTCACTTCGCTAACACGAGCGTATATACGAAGAAACGGAACGAAAAATAATCTGTACTACTTGTATACTGTCTCCGTCGGCACAAAGAGGCCGCTGGTCAACGTGGACTTGAGTGACTGCTGTCTGTTCTACAACCGATTCGTCTGGGCCAATCAAGTCGGACATCAATGCTGGCAGGTGTGTCTATACGATGGGAGGTCATAAATCACGCGTTATATTTGTGTTTTAATAGCTCTGAAAGATTAAAAACCAGTAGCGTATGTGGTCTTGGTGTGTGCCGATCGAAATACGTTTTAGGATATTGAAATATCTAAATAAAATTAGTTATCTCCGCCACTGCCGCTCACAGAATTTCGCCGCAAGACATTTTTATGCTTCTGCAATTGATATTGGGGAAACTATACCTATATTGACGACATTAACGTGAACGTGTTTATGTAGTCCTTCCTTCCTTCTTTTTTTATTTAACGTCGGCCTATTTCTGCTACCAAGACACCGACGCCGGTGAGCACACTCCTCCCAACCGAAAATTTTGCCGAATCCTCTGTTGTTTCAGAGGTGGGGTTCTTTAACGAGCTCAACATCAAATGAACTCGGGACCGACATCTTAACGTCCCCTCCGAAGGACGGCCTATCTATCGTCTTATCTCGTGCTCATTGATAAGACGCCTGCAGCTGCGAATATGCTATAGTTTTCCCAATATCAATTGCAGAAGCATAAACAAGTCTTGCGGCAAAATCCTGTGAGCAGCAGTGGCGGAGATAACTAATTTTATTTAGATATTTTAATATCCTAAAACGTATTTCGATCGGCACACACCAAGACCACAGACGCTACTGTTTTTTAATCTTCCAGAGCTATTAAAACACAAATATAACGCGTGATTTATGACCTCCCATCGTATAGACACACCTGCCAGCATTGATGTCCGACTTGATTGGCCCAGACGAATTGGTTGTAGAACAGACAGCAGTCACTCAAGTCCACGTTGACCAGCGGCCTCTTTGTGCCGACGGAGACTGTATACAAGTAGTACAGATTATTTTTATTCCGTTTCTCCGCATATACGCTCGTGTTAGTGAAGTGAGTTTTTATTTGCTCCCTATAGAAACAGCTTCTGCAATTGATATTGGATGGACTATACTACGCTACAGTTGTTAGGATATTTAACGTGGAACTTCCTTGTCCGGTGGTCACCCATTCAAGTACTAACCACGCCCGACGTTGCTAGACTTCAGATATCGATAAGACTCTCGTCAACCTGACCAGCCATCGGTGTTTATGTAGTCGCATACAGATTTATTATCGTTATTATGGGCCGACACATTTCGGTTTTATATATTTCAAAATTGCGACAAATTAGATGAAGATCTGAAAAAATGCTTTTGATTTAGATTTGTATCTCAGTAGTGGGGAACATCGGGATGTAGATGGAGCAGAACTATTCATCGAACTGAGAATTTTGAGAGAAGTTTTGCCACCAGAAACACTAACTGCAATTACTCGTTGACACGACTGAAAGAAATGGGAAATCCGTTTCCCAATACTTTCATCGCATATAGGGTACTGTTAACAATTCCTGTTACAGTTGCTAGTACGGAAAGGTCATTTTCTCGTCTGAAATTAATCAAGACCTACTTACTCACATCCATGTCTCAAGATCGTTTAAGTTAATTAGCAACATTATCGATAGAGTCTGATATAAGTGCGAGGCTGGAGTTCGATGCCATTATAGATGAATTTTCGAAAATTAAAGCTAGGCGTGTGATTTTTTTATAAGATCTCATGAGTCTCACATGTACGTTTCACGTTTCATTTTCACTCAGTGAAATAATTCAAATTATTGGTAGGTATAT
Source organism: Gonioctena quinquepunctata (assembly GCA_018342105.1). NCBI lineage: Eukaryota > Metazoa > Arthropoda > Insecta > Coleoptera > Chrysomelidae > Gonioctena > Gonioctena quinquepunctata. Next base: position 21,406 of record JAFIRS010002509.1, read on the forward strand.
TACGTAATATATTATATATTGTTTTGTTTAGATTTTGTTACCTTTCTAATATCATTTTATCTAGTATTAATTATAATATTGTCATTGTCAAAACATTCAAAAGTGTTTTTCTCGCCAAATAATGTATTTATTTAAATTATGTGTTTTATATTTTGAACATATATTTAGTAGGCACGCCATCCGAGAGGTAGTAAGGGGAAGGTGAATAAATGAGAACATTGAGTAGGAATTTCTTCAAAGAATAAAAATATCAATTTATTAATAAATAAAATATATAAGGGCCTCGCACAACAAGTTGGCCCCAGGCCTCGCGCTCACTAAGGCCGGCTCTGCATGTATGGAAACTTGTACCCAAATAATATAGACCATTTTGCAGGCAACACTTTATCAACAAACTTCAAGGTTCTTTAAAAGTGTGTATAACTGATTTTCAAATCGAGAAATGAATAAAGATTAAAATTGGAAAATATGCGCTTTCATTTTGGTTTTCAGCACCCTGTATCTTAGAAACTAATCATTTTCCAAGACATATCCTCATTTTCTTCATGATATATCACAAGGAATCACTCCTAGATTTATTTTAAAGCTCAGGAAAAACCCTCTGTCTTTCTGGATAATTTTGAAATATATTGAAGAAATAAATAGTTTATCAACTCTTTTGTTTCATCGAAATGTCTTAATTAAGAAATTTTAGTGTCATATACACTAACTTTTTCCAAATAGGTAAGATATCCTTTGTCATCGGGTACCCCAAAAATGTTTATTGGAGCATGAATATAGACGGACATATTGCCATTGGGTTGCCTAGTTCAGGCTGCCCGATATGTTCAGGAAACACTTCTGGTTGGTTGAAAATATGAACAGGGTGTTCATAAAATCAGATGTGGTTCAATGTCTAGCGTGGCTTTAGCTGGGGTTGTTTTATGTTAGATATGACAAAAAATAATTCCATTAGTTTCGTAGATTTTTTATTTTCAGAAAAATATTTATTTTAAATATTCAATTGAGAATATTTCCCTTTTCAACTTTTGGTTGCTTTTGAAATTTTTTTCGAATAAAATACCCAGCATTTTTCAGGAAAAAATGCGAAAGTATATTTATGTAGTTATCAACATTTTATATTCACAAAAAATGAGTAAATTGAAAAATATAAACAGGAGAGTTTAAGAGAAAAAAACTCCACTGATATGACCTACATTTTTTGAAAACAAGATTTGGAATTAAATCTCATTGAAATATTGCATAAAAACTGTTTTTTTAAACCTAACCTACAATTTTCTACTATTGGTTTAACCAGCAGTGATAACTATTTCACTTGCAGGACAGGCAAGTCAAAATACTCTAAATATTTCTGATAAAATAAGGTTACATTAGCAGAAATAACATGTTTCTATGTTCCATTAACTCATGCAACAATAAATCATGAAGATAACCAGCCATTATTTCAATTGAACATAGGAAACATCAAAGATGAAAACATATAAAAGTGAAATATCATTTCATTTGATATAATATATTTAATCACAATACCAACTGACATGTTCCCTAATAGGCTTAGAGCCCATGACATCGAAAGTACCATCATCGCGGATTCGAAACTTTCTAGTGAAAATTGACCGTAAAAAACCATACAAATAAAATGAGCCTGGTTTTTCTTGTGGAAAATATTTTTAATTAAAATGATTATTATTAAAAAACAATAACGCCTTGATGTTATCACGGAAACTGATTTTGAATTATTCTATCTACTGGGTAAAAGATCGGACGTTAGAATCCCGCCAAAACCAAACTTTTTTGTTTTTACTTAAACACACTGCATACATATCCAAATTCATTTAAAAAAAACGTGGAACATGTCAGTGGTTTCGTTTGTTTCTTTTCATTTTTGAAATAACATGACCTTTTAAAAAAAAGTCCCTTTTTCTAAAAAATACCTATTTTTAGACCGGTATGAAGTTAGCCACATCCACAGGTATACTCTAAGAAAAAAGTTAGGTCAATACATTTTCAGCTTTTATCAGAGGAATTATGTGAAAAAAATTGTTTTAATCAAGCAATTCAGTCACAATAATATCATCCCCCCCTTTACTACACCCCTTCTACCGTTTGTCAGGCATTTAGTGGGTGATAGGGGGTGGTTTCTGGAAAAGGAAATTAGAATGCGGTACTCTTCAATTTGGGAAAGTTATTAAATTATTTCCTAGAAATTACCCCCCTACCACCCTCTGAAGGCCTGACAAACTATAGCAGAATGCGGTACTCTTTTATTTGGAAAAGTTTTCGAATTATTTCCCAGAAACTACCGCCTATCACCCTCTGACGTCCTGACAAAAGGTAAAAGGGGTGTTGTTAAGGGGGGGAGGGTGATATTATTGTAACTTTATTGTTTGAGTTAAACAATGTTTTTCGCATAATTAAATCAGTTGGTAAAAACTGAAAATGTATTGACCTAACTTTTTTCTTAGAGTACACCGGTCCATTTTAGAAGTTATTTGCAAAAACTACCGGAAGTGACATATCTTCTAGTCAACCTGGACAAGGCGATATGTTCATCTATATTCAATTAAAAAAATTGGGGTGTCCTTTGGTCTCCGCTTAACTGAAAAAATTGAATATTGTGTTTCATATGACTCTGAGAAGAGGAATTTTATTTTCATTTTATTACTACAAGCTCAACAGGAAAGACAGAAATATAATTTGTAAAAACTCGCTACTTTAATATCTACTATTATTGATAAAATATGTAGTCTCATTTGGCAACGAATCATAAAATTTGATGTAGCATATTTCTTGAACTTCAGATACTTTGGAAATTAAAAAAGATATCAATATTTCAGTACTGTATACAAAATCTTGGAAAAAGGAATTGAAATTATCAAAGATTTCCACAATTTCTTGCAGTAACTCACCTGGGTTATCAGCAGTTTCACTTCTACATTTTTTTCAGATTTTTTCATAAAATTTTACTCAAGCAATAATATTCTTTTTATATTTCTTAACAATACCAACATTCTGCATAGGTCTTCAATTTGAGGAAATGACATCTTCATGTTCTGTTTCCTTAGTTGCTGAAATATGTATGTGGAATTTTAATATACAAAGGTTTCTGCAATCGATTGCATTATTTTAAGTTTCAGTTCGTCAGAACTTTAGAAAACAAGTGATTTTGAGGTCTCTTCACAAACAAATTAAATATAAATTGAAACAAGTGGTAGACCACAAGCGAAAAACAACTACTTTCTGGCAAATACCACGCAGAACGTTGAATGATATTCACCTGAAAATATATGCAAACTTCCATAGACAATGGAAATTGATTGCAAATATTTCTTTCTGATAAACTTGATTATGTTTAATTTATGCCAGGTCCGCCTAACAATCTGCATACCGGTTTCAGGCTTTTGGCACTCATCAGTATGGAGTAGTCACCAGTCAGAGATCCGAAAACCTTACTGATGAGGGCCAAAAACCTGAAACCGGTATGCGGATTGTTAGGCGGACCTGGCATAAATTAAACATAATCAAGTTTATGAGAAAGAAATATTTGCAATCAATTTCCATTGTCTATGGAAGCTTGCCTAGATTTTCAGGTGAATATCATTCAACATTCTGCGTGGTATTTGCCAGGAAAGTAGTTGTTTTTCGCTTGTGGTCTATCACTTGTTTCAATTTATATTGAATTTGTTTGTGAAGAGACCTCAAAGTCCCTTGTTTTCTAATATTTCACTTCACATGGCTCTCTTGTTCGTCAGAACTTTAACAAAGAGTAGAACTCTGAATGACCTGCCGAACATGAATAACAATTAATCTTGTCTCAGCTTCTTTTAGAGGTCATTTGAACATGTTTCTGTTATATGACTTGAAGCTTTTTTTCAGGTGTGTACTTATGAGAACTGGCCCAAGTCACCAAAGTGCGCTATGTGCGGCTTACTCAACAGCAGCCAAAGATCGCAAGCCTCTAGTCTTATAATTCCTTCTCCTGATCGAAATATGGAATCTGATTTGATTCAAGATGAAAAATTCAAAGATTATATTCTTGGTAAGTCCTTTAGTCTTGTTTCTCTTAAACATATTTTGAACAAAGTCCTTCCAAAAGTTAATTTCCATACATTATACCTATTCTTTTTCTTAGGAATGATGAATTCATAATCGGCACGAAAAAATACACTTGAATGAAAACAATGAATCTTACTTCATTCTAATCAGAATTATATTTTTTTGCGGCAAACAGAAAATTATTTGAATGGAAGATATTGCTACTTCATTATTTAATAGCTGACTGTGCCCTGTGTAATTTGGATGTTGTTTTGTTAATATATCTGTATAAATCATTCGGTCCCCCCATCAAATTTAAGTACTGTTGTACCTGTACCAAAAATCGCTATTCTAACGAATCTATAAATTTTCCCCCTATTTAATATTTTGCCACCTCTGGAAGAATTACCTCCTTGTAACGATGAAATTTCAATCATTCCCGTTTAAGGTCAAAGCACTTATGTGAAAACTGCTTTACAGTTACTTTATCTAGCTGGATAGTAATAAGTACATAAAGTGGAGTAAAAATAGCTTAAAATTATGCAAAGTTTCGGAATCCTGGAGGACTCCATGGATTTTCGTAAAACCTTCTGATATTACTTAGAAATGACTTGCAGAAAAAAAGTTATAAACTTATATTTGTGCGCTGATTGTTTATTGATTGTTTAACACTCCGATAGTCGCGTCGCATCTGAGAGATGCAGTCGTAGTATTATTCGCTATTGATGTGGCCTACGTAACGATATCGACTGGCCGCATCCCCTATTTTCCTAAATCGGGTAGAAGTAGCTGTTAGTACTATTGTAACTTTTGAGAAGTCAACCACGGCGAGCCGAATATCAAGTGCATCTATTAGATGCCACGCGACTAAATTTGTAAGTAGTATTAATTGTTGTAATATTTCTTGCGCTAAACTTTAATTTCCTTTTAAGTATGTTTATTGTTTTATAAAATTATTTTCAATGTAGTATATTTTATAATTTAATTATTAGCATGAATCTGGCAGATCCTGCGCGACATATTTATGTCATTATTTTAGTTTTCGCATATTTCTTGTACTAACTATAATTTTTCAATTAGTATATAGGGTGAATCACTACTAACAGATAAGCAATACACTGTGTCATATTTATTTAACAAGAAGCTCATGTATGCCGGTGTTGGCAACATTCTAAAATGATTTTCGAATGTACAGGGTCTTCCATAAAAGTATGTCAGATCAAAGTTGTGTTTTTTCAAAATAATTATAAGTGTATTGTTTACCTGTAAGGGACCAACCCGATAGTCGTGATTTGCCCTGTACATAGATTTATGTTTTTTACAGTGAAAAAAAAAATCGTCTAGACAACCCAGACGATATTGCAGAAATTCATAAAATTCTATTTTATGATGATTTGGACTAGACTGATGCAAGTACCTACAAAAATACAGTTTATGATTTACAAGAGAATGAATCGGACACAGATGCGTCTGAACAAATTGACCAAAAACCAAGGATGTGGTCAATTTTAAGTGATGCATCTCTCAGATGACGCGCGACTATATTTGTTTAGTTAATTGACGCGAGTATCGGAGTGTTAAACAATGAAAAACTATTTTGTTAGGCAAATTTGAAATAACTCTATGAATTTTCAAGTCATTTTACCCAAATTGATGCCATAGAGGTTTTTGAGGTCGCTGAACAAGAATATGATATTGAAAAAACGATGGCGTGGCCAGTAAAGGTAGATTTCATGAATTATAATTTATAGCTATTTTTTATTTATCTGTACATCTCTGAGAAAAACTTTTCGCGTAAAAGTTGTGGAGCTAATGAAGCTCTATCAAACGACTTATAGTTTGGCGATATTGGGCATGAAAATGAAATATAAAAAAAAAAAAAAAAACCTATAGCTGACATTTTGAAACTACTGGACCATTTTCGAAATTAGCCGAGGTACTGATGAGAAGTATTTTTGTTTCATTCGGATGAAAAATGTGGTCTCTACTTAACAAGTTTTGTTATATCCCATATATAAGCTTTAATATCACATTTTTTACTAGAATTTTTGGTCTTTTGTCATTTTTTGAAATTATTCAATATTTTGAGCTCTGTATTTTTCAAAATAAAATTTCAAGGTTTTTTTAAATTTATTTATTTATTTATCAACGGACTAGCCAATTATACAATAATACAATGCAATTTTAAAAAGAGAGGGTATATACATATGCCTATAGATGGCTAAACATAAAGACTAAAGAATATGATAATAAATGGGCGAATTAATTTTTTTTTAATTTCGTTCCTAGAAGACTTTAATGATGAGTTGAACAGTTCAATTTCATGGTTGTGAGTATTCGCTGTTTTCATAATTCTATTGAGTGACTCATTTTGGCCATAATTTGTCCTACAAAATGGTATCTTGAAGATATCACTGTTTCTGTTTCTCCTCGAGTTTTCAGAAAGTGAAGTTAGCTCCAAAATTTCAGGGGAATCGATGTGGCCATTTAAGATTTTATGAAGAAATACCAGATCAATTTCCATTCTTCTATGTGTCAGGGAATTCATATTTAAAATATCTAATATTTGAGGATAGCTATATTCGTCTCTATTTAATCCCAAGCGGTATGCACAGTTTCTTAAGGATCTATTTTGACAACGTTATCAAAGTTTATTTAACAAAAAATTTCATGGATTTTGGAGCAACATTTGTTTTTTTTTGTTTTTGGCAAAATTTTATTATTAATATTTTTCAATAAAACCAATCAAACCTTCTTGAAGTACAGATTACAAGCTTCACAAAGTACTATTGAAAAATCTTGATATCACATTTTGAACTTAGAGTTTTTGGTTCTCGAAACATGGCCTAAACATTCAAATTTGTCATTTTTTTAAATTATTCAATATTTTGACCACTGTATTTTTTCAAATTAAATTTTAAGATTTTTTCCATTCGCACGCCTTCTCAAGTGTCATTTTGGGAGAAAACTGTACAAATTTCAGATGTTTATCTTGAAAATTTAAAGAATGTCAGATCTTTAATTGATTTTATAGAAAATTCTACTTTGACGTAATTTCATATATGTACAATTCCTATTCATATTTTTTTTCACAATTAAAAATATGACAGCTCGTTAGCTACTTTTTTTTTCTTTAATTTAAATTTTTGTTAGCTTAATTTGATAATTAGATCAAAAGTTATAACAAATTAAGTGAAGCGCGCTCGTGGCTATGTGCTCCTTGAGAGAGGCACTTCAGTGTCGCCGCCTCACATTTTCGTACGTTAGAAAAAAAATCTGCAGTTTAGTTTTTATTTAAAAAAAAATCTTGATATACCATATTTATGTAAAATCTTCCAGTCTTTCAAATGGCAATATCAGTTTCACATTTTTTTTTTAATTCAATAAGCAATCTAATTTTGAAACTTATTTGTTAAATAATAAATTGAGCACAGACTTTACGGTTGGTAACTTTTTATATGTTGTTCCTAACATCATCACTAATGTTCAGTAAAAAGTTACCCGAGTCCCCTAACTTTCTGAAGCTAAAATCTTATATTACTCCACTAATAGTGGCAGTGTTTTTGACATTAAAAGAGCAGTATTTGATACTATTGTCATCTCTTTCCTGTTGAAAAAACTGGAATACTATGATACAGTTGGCAGTGTACTAGAGTGGTTTGCCAGTAAACAGAGAACAATCCACAAAAATCGATTTTTTTACTACACTTATAGCAAGGGTTACCTCGGGAACGTGTTCTAGGACCTCTTCTATTTATTTTATACTGAAACCATGTGAATTATATCCATAACTGTGACTTCCTTAATCTTTTTGATAATGATATGGTGGTGATTGTAAGTGATGCTAAAGTGGATATAGCAGTTACAAAAATGTATAGTAGGTACCTCAGTTTCTAGTCGTTGATAAACTAAAACTCAATGTTGAAAAATTAGATTGACAAAAATATGATAGCCAATACATTGAAATTGTTGAAGAAATTAAATATCTTGGAATTATTGTATATAATACTCAAAACCTTAAAAAAAAACCATTATATGTATCTAAAAAAATACAAGAATTAGCAGAAACTAAATTCTTCAAACATCTCATACTGTTTATAAATTATAATACAACCCCATTTTGGTTATTGTGCTTATGTACTTGCATTGCTCGATCAGAATAGTATTTCAGCTTTGCAAAAACTTCAAAATAGAGAAACGCGTGTGATTCTGAGTTGCATTATATCGATGCTTCAGTTATTGGACTGGCTGAACAAAGGTTGTTTTATTTCTGGTGTTAATCTATAACATTCTTGTTGAAAAGGGAAACATTCTCAATTGAATATTGAATAGAAATATTTTTCTGTGAGGTGAAAAATCCGCCATAAAAATAACTTATTTTTTTCTTGTGAATATCTAACAGAAAACAACTACTTCCCTGGCCACACTGGACATTGAACTACATCTGATAGATATATTGAAAGGACTCTAAAGAAAAATCTAAAAATGAAAATTTGATTTTATATTCCAGTCCTAATTAAGAACTCGTATAGATGAATGAGATAAAGAAAAAAAAATCCAAGAAGGAGCACTCACCAGAAATCATTTGTAATATTGATGTAAGACTGGCATCACATTTTTGTCGACGAAAATCTATTTCACGCTTCCGCGATCATCAGGAAGACTGGAAAAATTGAGAAACACATTTTCTAGAAGCATCTCACTTAGCAAAGATGGAAAAATGTTAGAAATATAGGTTTTTCGACATTATAACCTGTCATGAATGAATGAAAGAATCTTTATTGAGTAGGAAATAATCCTAATATACATACAATAATTGATCACAATTCTTGCAAATAGAGATTGACATAAAAGTAATACTAGCCTAGGTTTGACAAAACAGAAGTGCTTCAGTTTTATTATTTTCTTTAGATTCCAGTCAAAGTCCGAATAATCTAGAGAACGACCGTAAAATTAGACACTTGAGACGCAATGCAGACTGGCGATGGCTGAATGCATGCATAGGAGTAATCGATGGCGATCCTAATCCTGTTGAAGCTTATCTTTCCTCGGGAGGTGACCCTGCACGTACCCTTACAGCAGCCGAAGTAGCCATATTGAACAGAAGTTCTGCTTTTGATGTTGGACATACCTTGGTTCATTTAGCGATAAGGTAAGGCACCTCCACGAACGACTATGTGGCGAATATGTGCAAATAAGACAGGCGGGTAAATAAAAAAGCGGCAAAACAGGACGAAAATAATTAACTTCTGCGACACGTGCTCATAGTAAAAGACGGCTTAGCGGTAAGTGGTGAGCGTTAAGAAGAATTGAAAACAAAGGGAATAAGTAGAAAAATAGTTGTCTTTTGTCGAAAACCGGACATAAATGAAGATTACATACATTTTACTTGTTTTTGAAAGAAAGGGGCATTTCACATTTGTTCTTCAAATAAGATCAGTTAATCATTCAGTTTATAGATCTTCATTTTTCAGATTAGTAGAAACAGTGATTAGTGATCTAAAAGTGAAAGTGAATAATACATTAAAAATTGTAAGTAGGTACCTATGCAACACTGGTATTATTAACAAGTTTGATTTTTTGCATATTTTCGAAAACAGAAAAATGTTGTGTATATAATTATGAGCAACTTGCTGTTCTGCTGTTCAAACATTTAAAACAAACATAGCCAGAATATTTATATATTTATATCTTATATCTGTGACTATTCGTAAAGCAAGATTGCAAACAATATGTTTTTTTTTTAAATTTAAGTACAGAAAAAGAAACCGATTATCAGGCCATTAGTACCGGCAACGAAAACAGCAGAAGTTAGAAGCTAAGGAAAAATTAGGCGATTCTTTGAAAAAATATTTAAAATCTCTCTAATTGTTCCTCATTTGTTCTTGATATAAATGTTAACCAGGACATATTGTTACGAAACTGGGGTCAGTTTATTACAATCAAAAATAATATTCCAATAAATTCCGTCCGTTTATTCCATTTTGAAACAATACAAAAACTCTCTGATAATTCAATACTTGTTTACAACTCAAATTCACTTCACTTTGTACTACTTTGTTTCTCTGCACAATATTCACAAAACTAACTGCCGCGTGCGTGATTCGCACGACTAATATACCCTTCTTCTTCCTTCTCTAACATTCCAGCTGTTTTCGAAATATCTGGACCATGACGTCAACTCCCAACGGCCGGCCAACGAATATTGTAAATAGCACAGGGCGGCCTCCTCTTATTTTCGTGATTTCCGTAACAATATTGAAGAAAATACAGAAGTTTTTTCTGACTGAAAAGGGAAACATTTTCAATTGATTATTAAAATAGAAAGATTTTTCAGTGAATCGAAAAATCCATGATAAAAAAGAAGTTATTTTTTGTGGATATCTAACAAAAAACAACTACTCCCCCTGGCTAAAGCTACGCTGGACATTGATAAAGTTTATCTTTGAGTCACAGATGATTCCACATCTGATTTTATGAACACCCTGTTCATATTTTCAAACAAATCTTTCTTCTGACATTGTGGAAATTGATGTGGAACACTCTGATACTGCAAAGTTTTTAACCTGGTTATTTGTACCAGAACCTCACCAAAGAGGAGAGAGTGGGTGATTTACTCTACATAAAGAGATGTATTGTTTCTTTGTTTATTGTTTCTGTTGTAAACTTTTTGGTAAGTCTTTAACTAACTTGTCTAATGAGGAAGGATGTTCTGATTGGAAACATTTGTCACTAGTGCTAAACAGACACGAAAAGAGTAACTCTCATAAAAACAATATCGGAACTTGGTTGAATTTGTCAACTATGCTATCTAAAGGAGTTGCTATTGTAACGAACCTAGGCCGGACCTGTCGCCTCGCGTGTTGCCGTCGACAGCGATGAGATCATCCCCGGAGAAGTTCGAGAACAGTCCAGTCGTTCTGCCGCGAAAAACAACGGTCAATATTGGAAACAATTGGAACATGCCGTCGCCAACCGTCCGAATTCGAAACATCGAGAATGCTGTATCGGAGATAAATAGACAGCCCTCAGAAAAATAAATTGATAGACCTTTCTGTACGCCCAAAATAGACAGTGGCCCGGTTTTCGCGAAGTGGACAATTGTGCGTGGGAATATAAACTGATACACTCTTCGCGTGAAACAGACAATAGACTGGTGGCCCGTGGAAAAGAATTCGCGAAGTGAATTTTTAACAAACTGATAAACTTTTCGTGTAAAACAGACTGATACCTCGTCAAAGACAAAATGTGTTCAAGAAAAGTCGCTTGGATTTGAAGGTAGCGGAATTGAAACAGGAATTGGAGGAAAGGGAACTGGAAACAACGGGTAAAAAGCAAGTACTCCAGGAAAGACTTGCAGAAGGACTTATCCAAGAAGGTGAGGACCCCGAAACATTTTTATTCAAAGTTCCCGGAGGTGATTTGAGTCCGATAATAGAATCCTTGAAAGAAGAGCTGCAACAAAATTCGAGGACTTTGGAAGAGAAGCTTGAAGAAAATTCAAGAAGCCTGGAAGAAAATGCTAGAAATCTGGAAGAGAAGCTTCAAGAAAATTCTAGAAATCTGGAAGAGAAGCTTCTAAAAAATTCAAGAAGCCTAGAAGAAAATTCTAGAAATCTGAAGAGAAGCTTCTAGAAAATTCAAGAAGCCTGGAAGAAAATGCTAGAAATCTGGAAGAGAAGCTTCAAGAAAATTCTAGAAATCTGGAAGAGAAGCTTCTAGAAAATTCAAGAAGCCTGGAAGAGAAGTTCCTGGAAAACACAGAAGGTCTAAAAAAAGAATTGTGTGGTGTGGCTAATTTTCTAGAAGAAAGAATGGGAACCGTTGAGACAGAGATAGATAAAATTAGGAGCAAATGAACACGAGGTAGATAAAATCAAAGATGGGGTCGAGGCAGAAATGGACAAAATAAAGGAAACAATCAGTAAGCTGGAAAAACGAATTAATAGTGCGCCCTCCACAGAGATGGTTAACGAAAATGCAAAGCTGGACTTGAGTTTGAACGTGGATAAAGTTCAAGAGGGTATAAAAGATGTCAAGGTCATTTCAGAAATAGGGAAGCTTTCCATGAAGCCGCCTCAGTTCGACGGAAAAACTCCATGGGCAAATTACCGCCGGCAGTTTGAAGCAGCGGCCAAAGCAAACGGATGGAATGCAGGGGAAAGAGCTGTAGCATTGACACTTGCATTACGTGGGGAAGCGACAAATATTCTACAAACTCTCACCGCCCAAGATCCAGGAGGGACAGGAGAAGGTCATTGGTTATTTCAGCAAGACGCTTAGCAAACCAGAGCGCAATTACTGTGTCACCAGGCGAGAGCTGTTAGCTGTTGTAAAGGGAGTGGAACACTTCTACAAGTACGTGTATGGAAGAAGATTCCTGTTGAGAACTGACCATGCAGCTCTCAAATGGCTCTTACAGTTCAAAAATCCTGAGGGTCAAGTAGCACGCTGGATCGAGAGACTCCAAGAATTCGATTTCGAGATCGAACATCGAGCCGGAACTAGCCATAAGAATGCAGATGCCTTGTCGCGAAGACCATGTCCAGATGATTGCTCACATTGCAGCAGCAGAAGAGAAAGAAGCAACACTTTGTAGAACCGCGGCAATGGATGACAACTGGAATGACAGCAAGATCCAGAAAGACCAAGAGAGAGACCCCGACCTTGGCTTAGTCGTCAGCTGGAAGAAGGGCAATCGAAGACCATCATGGCAGGAAGTCGCAGGTTACTCGCCGGCTGTTAAGTCCTATTGGGCACAATGGAACTCTCTTATTCTGGACAATGGGATCCTGAAACGTGTGCTGGAGGCCGATATTGGTAGGGAAGACAGACGCCAAATAATTGTTCCCAGGAACAGAAGACAGGAAGTGCTGCGGAAATCCATGATGGAGTCGCCGGAGGACATCTGGGAGTACGAAGACCCTGCAGAAAGTGAGGCAACGGTTTTACTGGGCCAATTGTCAAGCTGACGTCCAGGACTGGTGCAGGAAGTGCGCTGTATGCGCTACTAGCAATGGACCTCGAATACGACCCAAGGCCCCGATGCGTCAGTACAACGTAGGCAGCCCGTTCGAAGAATCGCCATTGACATCGCCGGCCCGTTTCCCGTATCCGACCACGGGAATAAATACATCCTTGTGGCAATGGACTACTTCAGTAAGTGGGCGGAAGCCTATGCCCTGCCCAACCAGGGAAGCCATCACCGTCGCCGACGTCTTGGTGAAAGAGTGGATATGTCGATTCGGTATTCCAATGGAGCTGCACTCGGATCAAGGCAGAAATTTCGAATCCAACCTTTCCAAGAAATATGTCTACTGCTGAACATCCGCAAGACAAGAACCACGGCCCTACATCCGCAGTCCGATGGAATGGTGGAACGGATGAACAGGACGATCAACCGCCACTTGTCCAAGGTTGTCTCCTGACCATCAAAGAGACTGGGACCAGTATCTTCATTTGTTCCTGATGGCCTATCGATCCGCAGTACACGAGTCAACCGGTCAAACTCCTGCTAGTATTATAATGGGCCGAGAACTGCGACTGCCTTGTGACCTGAAGTTTGGGATACCGCCAGGACAAGACACTGCGGGAGAGGACTACGTCAGCAAACTTCGGCAGAGAATGGACGACATCCACGAACGAGTCCGGTTGAACATCCAGAGTGCCAGCGATAAAATGAAGAAGACCTATGACATCAAGGCCGACGCTGGAGGATTTAAGGTTGATGACCTGGTTTGGCTGTACAACCCCAAACGTCGCGTGGACTATCACCAAAGTTGCGGAACTCGTGGAAGGCCCGTATAAAATCGTGAAAAGGATAAACGACCTTGTGTACCGAATCCATAAGCCACCCCGAGGAAACCAAGGGTCGTCCATTTCAACAGGTTGGCCCTTACGCTGGAAACCATGACCAAGTTCGCACCCTCAAGCCACCGGAGGATGATATGACGTTCAGAAGTTTATGTCCTTGTATTCAAACGGGCAGAAAGTTCTACATGGGGTTACTGAGAGGAGTCACGAGACCTTTCGAGGTGCCTGCTGACTACGCACTAGCGCACTGTGTGGCAGAAGATCTCCAAATGTCCAGGGCATCGCCGCAGTGTTCTCCAAGAAATTTGGTCAACTCCAAACACTGCGGAGCAGAATCCAGAAGTTGGTGGGTGCTACAGTTGAAGAAAGGCCAGAGAAACATCTACTACCTAGTTACCAAGAGGCATTCCCAAGATAAACCGTCCTATGAAGATGTCTGGAAGAGTCTCACCAAACTAAGAGATACTATGGTGGACCAGAATCTGGCGGATCTAGCAATTCCAAAACTATCCTGTGGTATTGATGGGTTGGACTGGAGAGTCATAAGAAGTATGCTGGAGGCGATATTCAGATCCAGCGGCGTCAGGATTTTGGTTTGCTGTAACCCTCTTCCACGACCGATCATGAAGACCGTGGAGTGTTACTTCCATCGAACTTCACGGTGCAGATATGGGGAGTCATGCAGATATCGTCACACTCCAAGGATGAAATTTCGGGACGAAATGTCTTTAAGAAGGGGGCAATGTAACGAACCTAGGCCGGACCTGTCGCCTCGCGTGTTGCCGTCGACAGCGATGAGATCATCCCCGGAGAAGTTCGAGAACAGTCCAGTCGTTCTGCCGCGAAAAACAACGGTCAATATTGGAAACAATTGGAACATGCCGTCGCCAACCGTCCGAATTCGAAACATCGAGAATGCTGTATCGGAGATAAATAGACAGCCCTCAAGAGGGAGTAGACAGTCTGAACGAGCCCATACCATCGAGCTATACAGTGGCGTAGTAATATAAATTAAGTTGTAGATTAAGTGTTAAATAAATTAGTTAAACCAAGTTAAGTTTATTTACGTTACACTATGAATTAAAGCCAATTACGTTTATTGGATGTAGAAAAAAAATACTGGTATCGTATCATTGAAAGAATAATTTCAGCCATACAGCTTTACATAATAGAGCTCGTCCAATATTGAAACGACCGTTTGGTGGGTAGAGAGGGGGAAAACACGAGTGGACACGATTTGCTGTGGCAGTTTATGCTACGGCGAATCTTCACCAGTGTCTTGGCATGCAGCGTTTGAAAGGTTAGGTTTGTTTGATTAATAAATAGGTAGTTCAGTTATTTATTCAACTTTGCAATAGTTTACTTGTTACCTTGCCAAAATGCCCAGTGGTAAGTACTATTCAGTAGCGGAAAAAGAAATTATGGCAAATGTTATCAAATTTATGAAAAATTAGGCCAAAAATGGGATACAAATACCTTTACAAAATTACAAAGAACATGCCAAAGCAGCAATGGGTATAACAGAATATTGTTTTGAAAAAATTAAAACGGAATAATCAGCTGTGAATTCAGGTAGTATTCCTTCTTTGCCGTCTTCGCAAAAAAGAGTAGGAAGTATAAAGTCGAAAAGTAATATCACGGAAGGGCAGGGTGAAACAATAAAAACGATTATTAATGATTTTAACATAACATAATCAAAGAGTTAGGTTTTGATTGGGGAAAAACGCCGATAATCAACGATATTGATGGAAAGTAAAGTTAAATTAAAGGGTGGAATTTTTAAGAACATTGAAAATGTATCGTGAACAAGGAAAAAACATTATTTACACTGATGAGACGTATTTGCACAGTTCTCATACACATTCTAAGACGTGGGTTGATAAGAAAAATCCTAATTTAAATTAAAAAAAACTGTATAGTAAAGGAAAACGATTAATAATAGTTCATGCAGGAGGAGGAATGGGGTTTATACATATAAAATATTAACCAACTCACAATTTGGCTTTCAGAAAGCAAATGATGCAATTTTTTCTTTTCTTGAACATGTCTACACACATCTCAACAATGGGGAAGGTCTAGCTGCAGTATTCTGCGACTTTTCCAAAGCTTTTGATTGTGTAAGTCATGAACTTCTGTTGCAAAAGATGTACTGCTATGGTTTTAGAGGAGTGTGTAATGACTGGTTTAGGTCTTACATAAGTGATAGAAAACAGATAGTAAATTCAAACGGAAAACTATCACACACCAAGGAAATCTTATGGGGCGTTCCACAAGGATCAGTCTTTTCCTTATATATTTAAATGACCTAGCTACTCTCTCGATTCAAGGAATTTTTACGATCTTTGCGGATGACACCACTCTCCTTTGGCATGGAAAAAATAGTATACATATGAAAGAAACGATTACTAGTGATTTGAAAGTTGCAAATTACTTGTGCTTAAATATAAAAAAAACAAACCAATTCACGTTCAGTTGTGATATTGATAATTTATACTTGAATGGTCTTATTCTTGAAAATAAAAACCAATCCAATTTAATAAACTAAAATTTGACCAGCATATTTCAGCATTAACAAAAAAATTGGCTTCAGTATGTTATGCACTCCGAGTCGTATCGAATGAACTGAGTTCATCCACAACAAAAATTGTATATCATTCCCTGATAGAATCTCACTTGAGATATGGTGTTGCTTTCTGGGGATTATGCAGTCAACAACTCTTTCACTCAGTGTTTGTTTTGCAAAAGCAAGCAGTTAGGTACTTATGCAAGGTGAGAGTACGTGAGTCATGTAGACCATTATTTATAAGAGAAAAAATTCTCGCTGCTACTTGTATTTTCATTCTAGAAACTGTCTGTCTGATTTATAAAAAACATAATATGGTAGAAATTCCAAAACATACAAATTACGTAACCAGGCAAGTAACAGAAAATAAAATACCTCTTCCTGTTCCAAAAACAAGTCTGACAAAAGATTCTTTATTCTATGAAAGTAAAAAGTTGTATAACCATTTACCATACGAAAACAGAAAGGAAAAAAGCTATAAAAAGTTCAGAAACATTGTTAAAGAAGCCCTTGAAACAAAAGCTTACTACAATCTTGAGGAATATTTAAAGTATATTTCTCTTTCTCTCTCTCTCTCTCTCTCTGTCTCTCTCTCTCTCTCTCTCTCTGTCTCTCTCTCTCTCTAAAGGATGACCTTTAAATTTTAAAATCTGGGAAAAAAAGTGGCGACTCTCACGATGACATGAACAACGAAAATTTTATGAGGTGGGTAGAAACACAACTAATTCCAAATCCCGCAAACAGTGTGCTACTGGTGGATAACGCTTCTTACCACAATACTTTGCAACATACTCTTCAAGGAAGGACGATATGCTAGACTGGCTGAAAGATAAAAATATAGAGCATCAGGCTACTTTGACAAAAGCACAATTGTATGAAATTATAAAAAAGCACAAACCTCATTTTAATTATTTATTCAGATACTTTTTTATCAGTAATTTAATGTTGAACAATCATGGTCGAGATTTTAAATTGTTATTGGCAGAACCAAGCAGAAAATTTCAATGTGTAGTTTTTTTTATGGTTTGCAGCAAAAGTATATCACCATATTTTTACATAGGGCAGAGGAACATTCAAGTAATTCTTGATAAAAAACTAGTTAGCCCTCTTGTATATTCGTATTTTTTTAATAAAATAATCTATAAACCTCAAAACTTGTCCTTATCTTGGAGTCACCGTTTGGAATTTTTATGAAATAACTAGCGGGATCTGGCATGCATTGCAATGCCACACAAAGAAAGTATCTGTCTGTTTCGTTCCGGTCACGTTCCGGTCCGTCCCGGTCTATCTGTCTGTTTATATATCTGTGTATTGAATTTTTAAATTTTAACAAAAAAATCATAATTTCCGACTCCAAAAACTCCCACTGTCCATAATCGCAAAACTCGTCCGCCATCTTGAATTTATGTATTTAAAAAAATGTAATCTCCGATCCCAAAAACCCCCATATACCAATTTTGAATCTAATCGGACCATAATCACAAAATCCCATATTGGAGCTGCCATCTTGAATATATGAATTTATATATATATTATATTTATATATATTATATTTATATATATATATATATATATATATATATATATATATATATATATATAGATGCCTGTTAAGTTGTCACCTCCGTTGAGTTGGGTAGGCGACCTGACGAGAAACAATCACATCTGACAATATAAAAAGATAAAATATTAAATAGTAAATAGTACTCAATCACAGTTTGCTTAGAGAGATAAAAAAACACTAAAAATGCTAAAAATGGTAGTGATACAGGCGTTTTAAAATTTGTATATAAGTAAAATGTACAAGCACAAATGTTAACTAGTATGACATACTCCCTGAAGGAAAGAGAAAATGGCATCACTGGTATTTTTTTTCCTGAAAACCGTACTGATTTAGAAAAATTATGGAATATTTTTCAGAGAATTTTGTTATTCTATTTTTAACTAACTTTTCAATGATTTTAGCTAGAGTAGGTATAAGAGAAATTGGCCGGAAGTTTGCTGGCTCGTCATAATTATCTCAGAACAATATTCGGGTTTTAATGGAATATTAAAAACTATTGAAGAGTTTTGGTGTATTCAATTACATCACTCAAATTCAATTATAATTTAATGCAGATTTTTTTAAATATCCGTAAAAAAAATTTCATTTGGAATCCCGATCATTTTATTCAGTTCATATTTTTCATGCAGTCTATTGAAACGCTTCCGTGGAAAATATAAACGTTAAATCTATACTAGGGCTTCTTTATTTGACAAATTATTTAGCAATGGATTGAATGTTGTAGTGCAAGTATTCTATGATTCCGTTCCTTCGATTTGAAATATAAAATAACAAAGGTAACAAAGGTAAAATATTGTTTGATTACTTCACTTATTTCGAACTGAACTATATCATTGCAATTTATCAACGAATATCCAAGCAGATGCGAATTGCTGTTTTGAAAACTACGATTTTAGAGACCGTGGTATTTGTACTGTTCCCTTCAGAATATGGCTGATCACTAGATAGAGCATTTACTTTTTAATGGAAAATTAAGAATTGGTGGTTATATGGAATTCTCCGATTCTATTACTTCACCATGGTTCACATAGGTGAATACAGGAATATAAAAATGCTCATAAAATGTAATTATTCATTCATTTAAAGGATATACCAATTTAAAAAAGATTGAAGTGAGTGTGAGAATAAAATGTCAGTGATAATAACAATTGAGGTAACAATATTTTAACTTATGCTATTTACCTAAAACGGAGACAACACAAAACATACCATTCATAGAGAGAAATAGAATACAGAATATGAGATTAAAAAGTTAGTAAGAATAACAATTGAAGTAACACTATTCTAACTTACGTTATTTACATAAAAAAAAAAAAGAGAACATATGCCAATCATAAGCGCAGTGAACATTGGAACTGCAAAGAATGAGAAAAAAATAATAGTTAAATTTGAATACATACAAAATTTAAAACAATCATATTTTTAAAACTCAAGACATTTTATTTGACGTTTATAGGAATATAAAGAGGAATTAAAAATTTCCATATTAGATGTGATTGTTTGCAATCCTAATTACTCTTGTAATGTATTCATTTTGGCCATATTCAGTGTTATGGAAAGGGATATTAAAAAGTTCTGTAACTCGTGTTCTATTATTTGCATTAATGTTGACCATTCTCAATAAATCGGGACAGTTGAACAATTAATTAATTTGTGAAGGAAACAGAGATATAGTTCTATTCTACAATGTTCCAAAGTATTTAAATTTGAAATTGATAGTTTCTCGTCATGATCATAGGAACCCCTTATCATACCCATTTCGTTTGCTGCAAATCAAATGAAATTGTGTTGGACTTTTTCAATTCTGTCAGTGTCGAAATTTCTATGAGGATTCCATATTCAACATTTGATCTTACTAATGAGCAGAATAATAATTTAATGGAGTGTACAGAAAAGTGTATCGATGATCTCTTAACAAGACCCAACATTTTAGACGCCTTAGAGCATAGTGATGATACATGCGAGTGGAATGTCAATTTATTGTCGAAAATCACCTCCTTCATGCTTTTAACTTTATTGAGTGATTCATTTCCTAGTTTATATGGATGGATAATGGAATTTTTTATTCTGTGGAAAGTGATTTGATGACATTTGCTCTAATTAAGTTTGAGGAGATTTATGTTACACCATATTATCAAGATCATTTTGCACTAATCTAAAATCCTCATCCTTGGTGATGATTCTGAAGATTTTGAGATCGTCTGCAAACATAAGAGAGTGAGAATTAATCATAACTTCTCCGATGTCATTTACAAAAAGATTAAATAGTATTGGACCCAGGTGGGAACCTTGAGGTACTCCTGATGAGACTGAAATTGGTGAAGAAATTGATCCCACATATATAATACACTGAACCCGATTTGATAGGAAACTTTCAAGCCAACATAGAACAGGGCCATCAATGCCAATAGCATTTAATTTTGCCAACAGAAGATTATGGTTTACTCTGTCAAATGCCTTAGTGAAGTCTGTGTAAATCGAGTCTACTTGCGATCGGGATTCAAGAGCTGTTAATAAATAATTCGTTTATAGAACCAAATTAGTTGCTGTTGAATCTGCCTGTCATACATCCATTGTTAATAATTGATTTTATATCCCAAGATAACTTGTCAGAAATGAGGGCGTCTAATAATTCTGGAATTTCTGATTGGATGTAAACCGCTCTATAGTTTGCCATATTTTCTTTTGAACCCGATTTATGAATTAGAGTCAAAAAGCTATCTTTCGGAAACATCCCTGTTTTTAATGAGAGATTGAAGAGGTAGTGTAACGGCTTTGTTAACTTAAAGATACATTCCTTGATGATAAATAAAGGAATGCCATGTGGGCCAAAGGAGAGTTTGTAGGGTTTCGACATAATGTTGTAGATTATCTCTGTGATCTCAAAGGAGTAATTCATAATGTTGACATAATCTCGCATATGTGTATATTGGGAAATTTGCTTGGGAACTTCGGTACCATGAACAGTGGAGAAATATGATGCAAAAAAGTTAAGAATATCATTAGTGCTATCAGCATTTCTACCATCATAATGCATATTAGATGGTAAACGGTAGTTATTGTTTTTCTTGTTAATATATTCCCAAAATTTTGTAGGGTCGAAGCGATATTATTTTGAATATTTGCGATGTAACGATTAACACATGAATTTCTTAGTTGTGTACAATGTGTCCTGAGTGCTTGGAACTTATGATAATAATGTATATCGTTGAAAGTTTTATATTGTTATGCATGTCTTTTTATGTTTAATTAATTTGATATCAGTATTGAACCACTGAGGAAAATTAGAGGTTTTAAATTTTTTTATTGGTATAAAATATAAAAAATTTCAATGGAGGCGTTTATGTCATTTATATTGAATATCACATATCAATTTATACAGGCCATTCAATCATTGAGTCCAATATGATTGCCATTTTTAAAATCTAAGAATTCATCATACTGTATATAAGGTATAGCTTTCATTTTGAGGTTCAAAGATACGGCTGAATGGTGTACACTATTATTCAGTAGTAATTCATCCGGTTGAGTCACATCTATGTCACTAAAATTAGAAAAGATCAGATCCAGAAATACCCCTCTATTGTTTGGAATTGAATTTGTTCGGTATAAATTCAGAGGACTAAACGAGTGCAGTAGAATTAAAGCATGTGAATTCATTGAACAATCGACATTCAACCATAGATCATCATTATCTAATATGAAGCGAACTTGTAACAGCATGTATATCCTGAAATACTTTTATCAAAATGAAAGAGTCAAAGATTTTGCACCGATTTTGGGAGGTGACAACTGGCTTATAACTCAGTCATGTATGGTCTACTTATTTTTTCTCTAAATATTAGAGTTCTTGAAGTTGAAGTTGAAACGAATTTTTCTGAGTGAAATGTTACCTCTGGAATACAACGTAATGAAGGAATTTCCGAGGATTCTGAAAACTTCAAGTGAATTTCGCAGAAATGGTACATTCAACCAATAACAGAATTCTAAAAAAACAAAATATTTATCAAAAACATTTTGGTTGTAAACCCTAATTATCGATATCAGTAAATTATTATCCTGATTTGACACGATTTTCTTTATTGCTTCAGGTATCATTCTTTTGATGACAAAAACTATGGAAAAACTAAAATGATGAATTTTACGGGTAGATGATGACTTTTCGGCATTTTCTTTTAATATTTTTTTTTTATAAAAAGCTTGCAGCTATCACAAAAAGATTTTACAAAAACTCTTTAGAAGTGTGAGTTCTTATATTTCTATTTGAAAACAGAGAGGGGAAACAAGTGGAAACTGCCAAATTACTAATAAAGACTGCTTTATATTAGCTTGACCTTAAAATTTTTATGAAATCAAATCTTGTAACCCAATTTTCACTCATTTGTGGACCTCAGATTAACTTGAAATATTGCACACGTATAGAGAACCAAAAACAAATAACCAATAATCGATTCACGTGTTCAAGCACGAGTCGGAGTCATACTACATATATTAGATAGATCATGGGGTTGTCTTTTCAGAAAGAAATAAAGGATATTACGAGTGGTTACTCATAAGATCGTTTTTGAGACTAAAAAATGCAATAAAATTATACTTTAAAAAGACTTTGAAATATACCTTTATCACACCATGTAGAGAATAATTTTCATGTAACAACCAAGTGTAAATAAATGCTTGTGTTATTTTAAACTTTTGACTGCTAACTGTAAAGTAAGAGTAATTAAAATAAGAATATAGGTAACGAACACCCCATGCTTTTTTATAATTAGGTATTTGCATTAAAATATTTTTCCCTTTTTGAAAGAACAGCATGTTTTTAAGTTATTTCAAACAATATTTTTTTTTGCTCATTAGTGAAAATCTGTATACATGTTAGAAATATCTTCATTTGTTTTTTTTTTAGTACATACCTCCTGAACGCTACAGTCAAAATATAGGAAATTTCCACATGCCGCTTCCAAATATTCAATCCATACAAAAAAAAAATCATATCACAAATTATTTTGCGAAGTACTAAATGTTTGCAATGAAAGTATCCTTTGGTATCGCTACTTAGATATAAAATATAAACTAACATAAAATGGCTGAAGAAAATAAATTTATGACATATTTTTTCGTTTTCGTAATATTTGAAGAAATCTTCGAATTTTTGTTTTTTTTTCTTCTGAGTACTTATCATTGCCACTTTCAAAGACCTACAAAATGACTCATCAAACTTTTCAGATTAAACGTCTTCTTGAGGACATATCTCCATATCCATTTTTTCCAATGCAGACCTGTTTTTCTCACTACAATTTTTATTAGTCCTGTCATTCGTGTATCGACACAATGAATAGCAATTTAGGTTTTCCCGTCGTTTTTCCTGATACGATATATCATTATGTTTTAACCAATGAAACTTTGCCTTGTTCTCTTCAGAATATGATCAAGATTGGTTTTACATGGGTAAATGCAGGAATAAAGATACTTCTTGACGTTGTCAAAAAAATAAATTGGTATTTGAAAGAATAAAGTTGATGATTGCCTAAGAAAACAAACCGTTGATTTCGAAATTTTGATACATTTTGAATGTCTTTGAAAGAGACAATGACAAAGTACTTTCCGTTTCTGCATATCTCCAATAATAAGCTCGGAAAAAATCAGAAAACGGAAAAAAATAATTTTTTTTGGCATTTTTATTCAGATCATTTGGCAAGGAATTTCGCAACTTGGCTATACCATTTTACCGATTGCTGGATGTCTCCAACCATTTCTGAGATACATTTAGTGAGAATTAAATTCGCAACAGCCTGTATAGTCTAAAAAACTTTTATAGTCTAAAAAACAAAGGATACAAATTCAAAGTGAATATTCAAAATCATCTAAATTTTGGTGATTGACTAAACAAATGAATTCCTTCGATGAGCTTTCATGCAGGAGTCAGTTGTTCTGCTACAAAGTCAGGAACGGACTACCCCCGATGGTCCGCACCCCAAAACTTTGAAATGACAGATAATTTTTCAATAGTTTTCAACAAAATAAGGTTACTTTTTACATCAAACCCGATCGTCCACCATTATTTGAAATGAAAAATGTTCACAGTAGAAATACTAATGCTAACGTTAATTCAACAACATTTATAACAGGGATAATACAAAATATGCTAAAATAAAGTCGTAAACAAAAAGTACAGTACCTAGTTGAAAGTTTCATTCACAATGTAGATATTTTTTCAAATGAAATATCAAGTTATGTAGATTCGTGGTGTTTTTGAACTAACAAGCTACTCCACTATGAAATATCAAATTCGAGCACGTTTCGTATTGTGTTATCTGAATATCATGAAACTCAACATTTGGATGTTGCAAATTCGTATTCACAGCTTAAATGTTGAGGAGTTTCACTGATAAGTATAATTTCATGGGAGAAAATCTTTAACCCGAAGATAAATTTAGCTGAAAAAATGCACATCGGAAGACATAACTAATAAAAAGCAAACGAATAAACTACAAAAACGGCTGCACATGAATAGGTGAAAAATATCCGGTGCTCTTGAGGCTTGCGATTGATTATTTACACCATGAGTTTTGTAAGGTAAACGTGTTTGCATAATAAAAATTCATTATGAACATTGTATCTGATAATTTCTAATTTCATTACAAATTAATCTTTTCGAATAATGGTAGACATCTTAGGTTGGATGTCGTCGAACAAAAATGAATTTTTATCAAAAAACGTTGCTCCGATCGATTTTCTATATGAGTACTTTTATTCAGGAAATTGTCCAGGTAACCTTGTTTTGTTAAAACATATCGACAAATCCCAGTCATTTCAAAGTTTTGGGGTGTGGACCATCGGGGGTAGTCCGTTCCTGACTTTGTAGCAAAACAACTGACTCCTGCATGAAAGCTCATCGAAGGAATTCATTTGTTTAGTCAATCACCAAAATGTAGATGATTTTGAATATTCACTTTGAAAGTTATCAAAGAAAAACATTTTTCATTTTGTAACTTTGAGGCCCGTAACTTGGTAACGAAGGCTTTTAGGAACAAAAGTTATATGATGTACTGGTGATATTTTGACCCCATCTATACATTTCCGAGAGGGAAAGAGGAAGTCCAGGGACACCCTGTATACCTAGTTGTACTCAGTTGATAAGACATGTTGAGAATGTCTTTTCTTGCACCATTAATTAAATCATTTGAATATGATCTTTTACACTTAAAGGCTCGTCCATACTCATACGAATAAATGCAATTTTTTTACGATTCGCAAATCGGAGAAAAATCGCCGCAAGAACGTTCATACTCTTACGGCAAAAAATTGCGATTAACTATGGATCATAATATATGCCATTTTTCTATATTTATTGTTGATGTATCTGAATATGATCTCTTCAATTTTGACATCACTATGGATAATAAGTTCGTCGAACTGAGAGCAAGTTACTACAAAGAAATTGAAATATTTATTAACCTAACCTAACCTAACGTGATTGTAATCTTCCTGCTCTTTCCTATAGCGAAATATATCACACATGTTCTTTCATTTTTGTTTGAATTACTTCATAGGGTTCGGAGAGTGAATTTCATAAATATTTAACAGACCCTACATAGTTAACGTAAACATATCTCATGAATGCCAATAGAAATTAAAGACTCAAGTTGGTTATGTGACGCAGGTACAGTCATTGTTTAAAGAGAAAGAAGATTTTCTTCAAACAATGGTGCAGTACAGACTGGTCTGAAGTATGTCGTTACGTGGTTTGTCCGAATTCGCAGAAAAATTGCGGCATTCGGATGAGTATGTTTTTGGCTTAAGTGGTTGTTTTATGATGTGTATTGTGATTCATATACATACTTGATTTTGAGCGTATCTAAGTACCTCCGTGATCTAGATACATAATTATTTTTAGTTTCAAATGTTTAAAAAAAATTGACAATTGGACATGCTACAAACACTTTTGAAAATGGGTAATCTAGTTAACACGTTAAGCCCCACATGGCATTTAACTAATGCCTCACTTCAACATACCCTTGGGACCTCGAGGTATCAGGGTAATGACACACAGCAATATTTAGTTTCAGGCCGGGTGGGTGCTATGTGATTTTATGCTTAAATATTAATGTTACGGCAAATACATCGCTGTTTGCGGGTTGGGAAACTTTCAATATACAAAAAAGTGACATACATTTTTGTGTTTAATTGCATTATTTTAGCAAACAATCATTTATCATCAGAAATTACAATCATTGATGGTGGAATAATACAATCATCGTGACAACTAAATATTTTTGCAGCATTGTGAGTTTTAGAAAAACAAATGGTCGTATTTCTTTTGTCCAGACCGGGTGGCATCCATGTAATGCCTCAATCCCAACAGTACGATTTTTTCTCGCTCATAGAAGGACTTAAAGTGTTAAGGAAATCTATCTGTCTATTAATGTCTTCTAGATATTTATTTTGATGTGATATTGTTGTCAAAGGATTGCTGGCTGGGGATTTGGGACCAGGGTATTCGAATATCACTCTTCAAAATTATTTTTTCAGATTTCAGAGAGAAGATTTGCTGGCTGTTTTACTATCTCAAATAGAAGGATCTGGTTCTGGGGTCAAGCGTGTTCCCAGTTACGTTGCTCCAGATATAGCTGCTGATATTAGACGACACTTTGCATCCACCATCAGGCTGCGCAAAGGAAATTTTCCTTGTAATTTTGTTACAGAGTTTCCAACTTTCACATTACCAGCAGGTGAGTTAATTATATTTTTATTTTCATTAGCCATACGTCTTTGATGATAAATGAAATTTAACACATTTGGCTCTAATAGATCAGTGTTATAATTTATAACTTAAGTAACATAAGCAAGATGAGTAATTTATTTATTTATTTACAATCGAATGCTCATTAAGTATTACAGGTATTGTTAACAAATGATAAGATGCCTAAGTATAAGATTAAAATTAATAAAACTATTAAATCTAGGACAAACATATAATCTAAATCTAAAAAGTAAAAATAAAACATAAAACTTGAACTTAAAAATAAAATCTTAGAAATAATTGCAGTAGGAACATTTGAGTGAGAGCAAGTGTACAGTGTAAAATTACAGAAGTAGAGAAAGACATAAGAAAGAAAAGTACACAATGCCAAGTGATTTATTAAAACATTTCAATGCACCTTTACTGAAAGAAGACTTGGCTGACTTTTATGAACTATTATCACGTGATCTTCTTGAGTATATATATATATAAGAAAAGCTCCAAGAAGCAAGAAATTTATAAGTCAATTATTTAAACTTTTATGTCACCATTTGTGAAAAGGGATGTCGGAAAAAAACTTGTTAGTTAACAATTGTATAACTTTTTGAAAAATCAACATAAGAATTTCTTTCCAAGGGAACTTTGTTCTTTCAAGTGTTGAGATGACAGCATAATTTTTTCCAATGTTTAAATTGATATTTAATACTATACAAAATTATTTTATGTGGTATACTGTTTTCAGCGGCGCACA
Source organism: Gonioctena quinquepunctata (assembly GCA_018342105.1). NCBI lineage: Eukaryota > Metazoa > Arthropoda > Insecta > Coleoptera > Chrysomelidae > Gonioctena > Gonioctena quinquepunctata. Next base: position 48,872 of record JAFIRS010002509.1, read on the forward strand.
GTGGGGCAGGGTATCTATAAACCTGGCATTGAATCAAAAATTAAAAGTTCATATTTCCTTGCCGTCATCTGTTGAAACGACAGTGCACTACTGTATGCGACAAATAAGCACACTGCTACCCCTTCCTGATCCCCACAGCACTCCTGACCGCTTTTATTTGTAGCCATTTTTGGCCGAGACAAGACGCCTGCGAATTGTTTGCGCAATTGTTCTAGTTTTGCAAAGTCACTGTATCAATAGATCACAATTGTTACGAGTTTTTGTGATGGCAGCTTCAAGTTCAGGTATGTGGAGATAATTGGATATGAAACGAAATAAGAAACTTGCAGAACACTACTTCAACATTAGAGACCAGTCACGTAAAAGTAAGTCACAAATTGATATTTGCTATGGTGGATGGCAAAGTTTGCAATGCCCTCACTGAAACGACATCAACACAGAAATGCTTTATATGTGGGGCTACTTCCAAGCAATTCAATAATGTGGAAGAAATGATTGTTAGACAAATAAATACTGACAACTTGGAGTTTGGCTTATCCATCAGAAAGAATGAATACCACATTAGCAAGTGTCAACAAATATTTGAAAATGAATAAACTCAAGCTGAATGTATTGAAAACAAAAGCATTGATAATCACTACCAAATATAAATACAGCCTAATAGACCTAAAAAATATTAATCTCAACATTGATGATGAAAAAATTGAAATAGTGAACACAACTAAATATCTGGGATTTCAAATAGATAATACTTTATCATTTGATAATCATTTTGATTATATTCATAAAAAAATTTCATAGAAATTATTCTTTTTTTCTAGAATTGCCAATAATTTGTCAACTGAGTCAAGAATCACAGTTTATAAGACAATTGTTCAGCCACACTTCGACTACTGTTCCTCTATCCTATATCTCTTCAATCTGAATAAATTGTCTCAACTCCAAAAACTTCAGAATCGTGGTATGAGGATCATTTTGAAGTGCGGTAGGGATACTCCTATTAAGATTATGCTTAATGTTTTAAATTGGCAATCTATTTCTCAAAGACTGTTTTATTTCACCATGATATTTGTATACAAAATACTGAACAATTTAGGGCCATGTTATTTCAAAAAGTACATTGTCTTCAATCATGACCTTCACCACCACTTCACTCGAAATAATAATAATTTATATATTAATAGAGCAAATCACAAAAACACCATGAACTCTTTGATTTTCAAAGGTTTCAATCAGTTCAATAAATTACCAAATCTAATTAAAAGTAGCCCATCTCTGAACATTTTCAAAAATGAACTAAAGAAATTTGTTGCAAATGCACAAATATGATATTTATTATTTAAACCAACTTTCTAATGTATTTTATTTAATGTTTGTTATATATTTTATTGTATATTTTTTCAAAATGTACCACATATCTCTTACTTTAACTTTTTTTTTAGCTGATTTGTATATTAGGATATCCTATTTAAATAAAGATCTATCTATCTATCTTACATGGATGGATACATATGTTCGAGTGCCTTTTACACCTGGCTTATAAATTACCGATCAAGAAATGGCAAGCTCGAGGTGGTGACTAACAGATAGTAGCGGAAAACAAAACTCGAATACAAAAAGAGTTCAGAGAGCGATGCGGTTTGACCATAGGCACGCTTAAACCGGGATTCGGTAGTATAAATGATAGAAACTCTGCAAGGTTTTTTAAGAACGCAGAACTATCGACGGAAATCACGAAGCTTGACCTTGAACTCATAAAAAAACTGCATACAGTCATGATAGTTGTTGCCAGTGAATATGAAATTGATATTGAAAAATTTAGAGAATTTGTTCGCGAGACTGCAATGTACTTTGTTGAAAAGTATCCATGGAACAACATGCCACCAACTGTTCACAAATACCCCATACACGTTCCAGAAATAATATCAGCCGCATTGCTTCCTATCCGGCAATTAAGTAAAGAGGCACAAAAGGCGCAAAACAAAGATTTTAAAAGGTATCAAACAAAGATTTTAAAAGTTCGGCAGGGTCAAGACAAACGAAGATGTTTTTAATTTATTCTTGATTAGTAGCGACCTATTCATTACAAATAAATAATAATAATAATCATTTATTGCCCAACAGGTAAAACCCAATTACAGGACATAATTAAATACATCAGTACTGTTAAGTAGTAGATAATTAACAAGTAATATTAAGTTCAAATGTGACATGTGATACAATATTAATATATAAAAAAAGAAGAAAAAAGAAAAACAAAGTGTAAATTACACTAGTGAGACGAAAAATCACTAAACTAATATAAACTAATTAATGGTAATGTAAACCCAAAATAGTAGGAAAAAAGCCTCACCATTTCTCCACAGAAGTGTTATCAATGTTAAAATAACCAACAGTACAAACTAATACTAGGACGAATGATATGGATAGGGAAGAAGAGGATAGAGACGCAGAGCAACTCGTTAGTAAATCTGAAAGTATTGTTGAACAGTTCAGTATATGGTGTAAAAAAAAATGTATGCTGTATCAATTTCTGTGAGATTTCACTTCGGGAAAAATATCCCAGACAATATTTTCAAAATAGACGAAATCCAAATTTTACAAGAAGTTAAATTCTTGGGTACCTACCAAGATTCTAACTTAAACTGGGAAAAACAAGTGGATCAAAGTTGCGCAAACTTAAACAAAGCATATTATGCCATAAAGCAAATGAAAGCAAATGTGGACAAATCTGGAATACCAAGTATTTATTATGCAATGGTCAACTCCTACATCAGCTTGAACATTATTGTTTGGGGAAAAGCAAGATATTTTACAAGGGTCTTTATAGCTCAGAAAAGAATTATAAGACTCATATGACTCATCCTCAAATGACAATAGTTCCTTTCATCCTCAAATGACATTAATTCTTAAAAAATACTAGAAATTATTTTCCTTAAATGATAAAAATGTTTTTCAGGACTGCTAGAAAAACTATTTTTCCTTTATAATATTATTTTTATTATATAGTTCCTATTATAGTAGAATTAGATTGAACATGAAATATATTAAACTATCCACACATCATAGACTGCGCACAGCACAAGCTAGGCTTAGGTGACAGTCTATGAAAAAAATGAAATATTGGAAAATATCACCATGTTTATACTATACTATATTATACTATTGTTATGTTGTTATATTACCTGAATAAAGTCTAAAGTCTATCTATATTCAACTTGGATATTCGAGAAAGCTGTCGACCCACTTTCATAGGGGAAAAATATTGACAGCTCCTTCAATTTTTATCCTCAAATGTGTTATGTTCTTAAGGAAATACTCCGGAATATATTAAAAAACTCCATCAGAGCACGAACACAACACACGAAACGGCGGTTTTTTGCTTATTCCAAAACACCGGTTGTCACACTACAAATACTCTCCTCACTACAATGCAATAACTTGTTACAATAAATTACCTGCTATAGTCAAAAGAGTCAGAAGCGATAAATTATTTCAGAGTCTAATTAAAACGTTTATACTAGAGAAATGCTATTACACTCTCCAAGAATACTTGAATGACAATTTGGCAAACATTTTTTGAACCTGGTGTGCTCGGTACAAATACGTTTGAACCTGTAGAAGTGTATTTAGTTTACTTGTCTAGTTATATATTTTAGTAATCTTAATGTGTAAAATTTGTATATTTTTCTACATATATTTATATAAATATATATATATATATAAATATATATATATATATATATATATATTTATTATTACTCTCATATCTACACATATCTTATTTTTACTGACATACCATATGTACCTTGAGTATCAAAACTGGCAAATAAAGTATTATTATTATTATTATTCACAAAAACATTAAACAATATTTGGCCAAGACAAAAGTTGCACTATATTCTTTGTAGAAGTGGATGAACTCCCCTCCCCAGTTCAAGATCAGCTTTTTGCCGAGTTGCTCGACAAAGATGCCCAAGAACAGCTGGAGACTGATCCGGCCGTCATAAACTGGTCTTTGGACATAACCGTCCGTTTGGGATCTCGACTGTACGCTCTCTGGAACAGGTCTGCGGGGGATTGCCTTCTGGACTCTGTCATGCAGGCCACTTGGGGGGTGTTCGATAGAGACAATATTCTCAGGAGGGCGCTGTCCGAAAGTTTGGGGCAAGGTGGACATGTGTAAGTATGAGTTTTGAAAGTGCATGTTTTTCACTCTTATCTAAGTGGAGTATTATGAATTTGAGGTTGGTTTTGTTTGTCAGTTGATCTGTCAAAACAATCATATACAAGAAAGTATGGTAACATATTAGGGAATCCGCGACATCGATTTGGTCAAATAATATGATGAATGAGAAAATGTAGTTATTGGTCTCATTCTTACTCACCCGTACTATGTTTCCGATTCTCCCAACATTAAAAAATGTTCAGGAAGTTGACACATATTCCGATATGTTGTAAGAAATTAGCATTATGCGATTATTGCACATAGGAAATTATGTCTCTACTAAGGACATATCTTCAGTTTTTCTCAATTATCTTAGAAACCTCCACTTTTAGGCATATGGAATGTTATGACCTTTAGGTTGAGTATCGATGAGCCGAACTGATGTTAAACGCTCATTTGTCCTTTCACTTGTCCCAAGAAAATATGAAGGAACATATGACCACATACCATCGTAACTACGCCATTGGTTTACGAAAATAAAAAATTATAACTTCAAATTAGCACGTTGATAAACCTTGATTAGTGTACCAAGTTTCAAATTTTTTCCTTCAGGAATTTTGGAGAAAACAAATTAAATCTAAATTTTTTTAGTATTTTCGACACCCTGTATCTCAGAGGGGATGCATTTTAGGACTTGATAGCAACTTTTTACCTCGAAAAGAGATGAGGAATCTGTAGTCGGAGTTTGTCGGTCTTATTCTGACTCACCCTGTATATATATATATATTTTCTTCAATTTCTCGGAATAAAGGTCTGATTCAGTCAATTCATATAATTTCTCTTAACTACGTTTTGACATAGTATTTGTCATCATCAGGTTAAAACACTAAAATTAAAAATATGGAGTTTGAGACATATTTAACTTAACACAATATTGAAATGTATGCACTAAAATAATTCTTTAAAAACATATGGTTCGAAATATAACACGTTATTTAACTCAATATAAAAATATCTGTAACATTTATGAGTATTCACTTACAAATTATTTTATTTGAATTCTGCATTCGCATCGTACGAACGTTATTGTAGGTGTGTGACTGCGTCAAAGTTATCGGGAATGGTTTGTTTATCTTTCATGCATTTTTACCCTCTTCATAAGTTCATTGGATTGTTTATATTGAGTTCTAGTATATAAGCCGGACTGTATTTTTTTGGCAGCATGTAAAGATCAGTTTTTATTATTATTACTATAAACAAAGTTAAAAAAGGTTGTTATAAATCTGGCTTAAATTTTTGATATCATTTCTATTGTTAATGCTATTGGGGTCTTTTTTAATATGTATCATTTCAAGGAATATTCTTACTCTTGGAATCCTTTCTTTGGTCAAAATTTCAACGTTGTTAGTGTCAAACTTATGTTGATTTCCTTTTTTTTCGTGTTTGGATATTGCTGTAATGTCGGTTTTTGAGTATTTGTGAGCTTGTACTCGTTTCTGCAAATATTGTTTTGTTTGACCTATATAGGTACTTTGACAGTCTTTACACGGTATTCTATATACTGTATGAGTTTGTTTGTTTTTTGGTATTTCTGTTTTTAATTTTGAATAAATGGTTTTGGTCGTATTTTTCAGTCGGTGTGAAATAGTTATGTTGTTTTTCCATTGTTTTATTAATTTTATTCTATAGTTTGTCTATGTATGGTAAATGTATGTATGTTGTTGTTTTCTTTACTTCATTATCATTTTTATTGTAGATCGCATGTATTCGTTTTTTTATTGTTTTTTCTGCAAAGTGGCTGGGGTAATTATTTTCTTTCAATATATTCTTGATTATTTCTATATTATTTTTCCTGAATTTTGGGTGAGCAAGCTTTATAGCTCTGTCAGTTACATTTTGAATAACGTTTTTTTTTGTAACTAAGGGGTGCGTTTGATAAATAGTTTGTGTAACGATTTGATGCACTTGGTTTAATAAACCAGTTTGTGAAATTTTTTCCAGTATTGTCGTGTATTATTGTTGTGTCGAGAAAGTTTACTTGTTTTTCTATTTCTTTTTCTATTGTAAATTTCAATCTAGGATGATATTTATTAAATTTTTCTAGAATTTCATCAACTTTATCAGTAGGAATACAGGTTAAACAATCGTCTACATATCGTTTGAAGAATATTGGTTTGAAAGTTAGTGATTTGATGATCTTTTCTTCAACATACTCCATAACCAGATTTGCTACTGTTGCAGCAATTGGAGATCCCATTAATTCCGAATATTTGTGAGTAGTATTTATTTTCATATTGAAAGTATGTTGAGGTTAAACATAGTTCAGTTCCTTTCAAAAGCTCTTCTAAGGTTAGTGTTGTGTGACTTTGTATTTCATGCCATTTTTCTCTTATGATACCTATCGCTAATTTTGTATCTATATTTGTATATAAAGAAACTATATCCAGAGACATTATTATATGATTTTGTGGAACTGTTATATTGCGGACAAATTCCACAAATTCCCAAGAGTTTTTCACATAGTAATAATTTTTTCCAATAACATTTCTGAGGGGAATTTTGATAAATTGTAAGTGGCAGATTGAATATTGCTGACAATAGGGCGAAGTGGAATTCTAGCTGTCAGTGCTTTCACCTCTACAGAGAAACAAAACAATCAAAATGCAAACAAGCAAAGAATAACTAGCCAGGAAGTAGGTGCCGAAATCCTTGAAGTACAGTCACGAAATGTATTAAATAATGTCCAAAAACTCGTGGAGGGAAACACACAGCCGCAGAATGAGGACAGCTGGGAGTCCGCCAAAAAGAGGAAGTGTAGACGATTTGTTGTCGGAAAAAATGAAAATGTTACCGAAGTCCAAGGAGTGCCAGCTTATGTATCTCTACACATAACACGATTGAGTCCTTCGACAGAACCCGAAGATCCCAGAAGACTGCTACTTAAACACTTTCCAGAAGTCACCTGTGAGAGCCACACGTCCAAACAACCAACATTATCAACATCAATGAAGGTCACAATCAAACAGAAACACTTCCGTGAAGCATGGCGCAGGGAGATTTGGCCCAATGGAGCTCTAGTCTCGCGTTTTTTATCGAAAAGGAGGAACCTGTCGCAGATACAGGAGACAGTTCCGCAGCCGAAGTACATTGTAACGCACCAAAACTAAAACTTCCTGCAAAGAGCACCTTCTGTAACATTTATTATCAAAATACAAGAGGTCTGAGAACAAAAACCTCAACCTTTTATGAAAATCTACTTTTGGAAGAGTATGACATAATTGGATTAACAGAAACCTGGCTGTGTGAAGGTATCTTCAGAACTATTTGATGAGAGATACACTGTTGTGTGAAGAGACAGAAATACTGCAGCTACCTGTGGCGGAGGGGTAATTGTAGCTTTCAACAAAAAAAAAAGTCATATGAAATAGTAGACACCAAAGATAGTGATATTGAATGTATTATAGTAAAGTTAAGATATAAGAAAAATATTGATTATGTGACTGTAATATATTTTCAATCAAATTCTAAGTTAGATATGTACATTAATTTTTTAAACTTGTTTGAAAGTATTTTAAATAATCAGAACTATCTATTAATTTTAGGAGATTTTAAATTACCAACTTACAAAAACTCTGATAATGATAGGAGTGTACTATTGCATGAGTTTTTTAATTTCAACAATCTAATCCAATATAATGACATCAAAAAATCTAGGGACAGGTACCTGGATCTACTCAGATCCAATTATAATTTAATAGATATACATAGGGCCGAAAACACGCTAGTAGCTGAGGACCCTTACCATCCAGCAATTGAATTTCATATACCTCTGAAAGACTTTCCTGAAACCAAAGACACATTAAAGAAACAGTATTCATACGACTTCAGAAAAGGTAACTTCACCTTATTATAAAAGATTACAATTGGTCTGATCTTTTTGAATGTGGGAATGTTGACGACTGTCTCGATCTGTTTTATAAAACCATTTACACGCTAGACCAAGCCATACCGAAGTATGTAATAAAAGAAATTGCACACAAACCCAAATATCCATTCTGGTACTCTGCTGCGTAAAATAAGACATAAAAATAATTTACACAAATTAATACAAAAAATTAGAACTGACTCGTACAATGCACTAAGGCAAGATACAAAGCATCAAATTGATAATGAATACAGATTGCACAAACAAAATATTGAGGCACACATAAATCAAGATCCGAACTCTTTCTGGCTATTTATACGCTCCAAATCCAGATCAAGTGGAGTGCCCGGAGAAATGCAGTTGGATGGCTCAGTCTACAGCACTCCTGGGGACATCGCAAATGCGTTTACCCAATTCTTTCATTCTGTCTATCATGTCTCAGAAAATCATAGCAGTTTCGAAGCAGCCTCTGATGCATCTTCCTTTAACCTACCTTTAGTAACCGAGTCCGATGTTCTAGCAAGCATAAAAAAACTAAAATCAAAAAAGTTAACAGGCACAGACAATATACCTGCCTACATTTACAAAGGTCTAGCCGAGTTTTTAGTTGAGCCTTTAGTGCACATCTTCAACTTATCAATATCAAGCAAGCAATTTCCTAATGCACTAAAAACAGCTCTGGTTATGCCTATTTATAAAAAAAAACGGCAACGTAAATGAAATTAACAACTATAGAGCAATAAGCATAATTAACGTAATGGCAAATTTTTTTGAACAAATTGTATGTACCAACTTAACAAGCGATCTAAAACCAAATATCTCTAGATTTCAGCACTGATAAATCTACAGTCTCAAACCTTTGAATTTTGTCCGAATATGCCTCTGAAGCAATACAGACTGTGAGAAAGCCTTTGACAAAGTTGACCACGGGCTGCTCCTAGATCGACTAGTTGCCATGGGAATATCTCTGTGTTTCAGTTTTTGAAATCATATCTGTTGAACTGGGCCCTCTCGGTGAAGATAGGAAAAAACAAGTATACAGCTACCTCAGGTGTACCGCAAGGTAGTACCTTACGTCCACTTTTATTTACATTGTATATTAACTCCCTGCCCGATTGCCTTTCTGAATCTATGGGACTGCTCTTTGCTGATGATTTTAAACTCTTCAAAAAAATATCTTCTCCCCAAGACTGCCTTTTACTTCAGACAGATATAAAAAATATTAGTCGTTGGTTCGAAGATAATAAAATGTCAATAAACATAATAAAATGCTCTGTAGTGACCTTTACACGGAAAACTAACATCATTCAACATACCTATAACATTGACGGGGTCGAGTTGGAACAAAGGAGTGAAATAAAAAATCTGGGAGTTATCTTTCAGAGCGATATGAAGTTCAATTCGCACCACACCAAGACGGTCAATAGAGCATTTAAATCTTTAGGTTTCATCATTAGAAATAGCAAGTCCTTCGAACTGGGAACAATTATCAAGCTGTCTCATGCCTTAGTGAGACCCCATCTGGAATATGCCGCACAACTCTGGATGCCTACTACCCAAACACATATAGACCGCATTGAGAAATTACAAAAGAGGTCTCTATGTCAGGAAAAATAACACATACCCATATATGATCTCATATAGGTGCATGCTAGATAGCTTCAATTTCAAGAGTTTGTTGGATAGAAGAAATAAACAGGCGGTGCTATTTGTATACCATCTTTTTAATTATACAAAATACAAAGACTGTGACCTAAACAAGTACATTTACATAAACATCCCTAAAATCAATTTAAGAATTTTAAATTATGATGTATTCAAAACAGATCCAGGCAGTATATCACCAATAAACAAAATGTTATTGATATGCAATCAAACACTCAAGCAAGCACACATAGATATATTCGACACAAACCTGAAAGAACTACAAAAAATCTGACTGTGTTTGCTTTAGTTAGCTTAGTTTAGGTATAGTCTGTATAGTTGTTTATTTTTTGTTTTGATATGTTCGTTATTTGTTATTTTTCGTTTTGATATATATTACTTCTTTCCCCACTGCCATTACTTGTGATTACCAATTGGTGTTTGTAATTAGAACAATAAATAAATAATATATATATATATATATTATATCATATATATATATATATATATATATATATATATATATGTATAGACAATACGTTGTCACCTCAGTGTCGTTGACTGGACGACCTGACCTCACCCCTTCCTGGTTGTACTATTTTATTAATTTATGCATATATCTTCTGAGGGGAGGCTTCGAAACAGGGTTCTCAAAAGAGGGGAAATGATTTCCTTTTTTTAAATATATATATAAATGTATAGATACTTCAAAAACGAAGTATAAGGCCCCGCGAGATTTGCAATTCCTTCCCGCCTCATACAGTGTTGCCGCGTATTCGAGGAGTGTGCGTAGTGCGATTCGATTCAAAATTGGTATGTGGGGGTTTTTGGGGTCGGAGATTATGAATTTTTGTCAAAATTCATAAATTCAAGATGGCGGTTCCAAAATGGCGGGCGAGGTTTTGATTATGGTCTGATTCGATTCAAAATTGGGGGGGTTTTCGGGGAAGATTATAATTTTTGTAAAGTCATAAATTCAGGATGGCGGCCCCAAGATGGAGGACGAGTTTTGTGATTATGGTCCAATTCGATTCAAAATTCGGGGTCGGAGATTATAATTTTTTTGTTAAAATCCATAAATTAAGAAGGCGGCCCCAATATGGAGGACGAGTTTTGTGATTATGGTCCGATTTGATTCAAATTGGTAGCAGCGGTTTTCGCAGTCAGAGATTTCGAGTTTTTTGTCAAAATGTATAAATTGAAGATGACGACTCCACAGATGGAGGACGAGTTTTCTGATTATGGACATATTTAATTCAAAATTGGTATGTATGTGTTTTCAGGTTCAGAGATTAGTAATTTTTTATCAAAATCTATAAATTCAAGATTGGGACTCCAGGATGGCGGACGAGTTTTGTGATTATGGTTCTATTCAAAATTGGTGTGTGGGAGTTTTTGGGGCCGGAGATCAGCTCAAAACTTACAGGGAAGAGACCTTGTAATAACGATGCTCTATTAGAAATGAACAGATCAAGGCGAACTAACTAAAAAGCAAAAAATGAAATAACCAATAAAAACATTTTTGAAGACAAGCTTTTATTTGAGCCGTGTACTAACGTATAAAATAAGTTTAAGTCATCGCTGATAAAGATTTAATTATTTTTTGTTGAATTATTTGGTTTCAAAAAGCTTGTTGTGCGAATTGTCATAAAATTAATTGGTACCTATTTTTATGAACACGACAAGCTTTTTGAAAACATATGATCCAACAAAAAATTATTAAATCATTATCAGCGATGACTAAAACTTATTTTATACGTTTTAGTTCGCGGCTTAAATAAAAGTTCGTCTTTAAAAAGTTTTTCATTAGTTATTTATTTTAAACATCAAGTGGTACACCTGCATACATGTTCTACGTTTGCATCATTCCTTTGGCATTGAAATGTCGAATTTAAACAAAAGAAATCAGAGACAAACCTACGCAGATCAAAGGAGACAAACTTTGGATGAATGTTCCATTTAAAAATATGCAAGATCGGTTTGTCTCCATTTTATAGGACATTCGTATATTCTCTGCAGGTTTTTCGAAAGATACCATTTATTACCTGCAACTTTCGTTAAATGTGATTTGAAAGTACTTATTAAATGTGCATGCATTTTAAATACAGAGTGGCCCACCGAAAACTTTTCATTTCTCCTAATTAAAAAAATAAAAATACGCTTGAACACATGAACGTTATTTTTTAAAACGAGACAATTTTTTGTCTTTTAGCCCCTCTGTTCAAACCCTTGAAATCTGAAATGTGAATGAGTGATGACTTATTTGAATGTGAATTGAATACCTTTTCAACGGAATATTGCTCGTTGAATTTGGTATGTGACACACCCAAAAGAATTTTCGAAATTTATAAATTTCACCCCTACAAAATAAAACTGGTTCATGAACATGAAGACGATAACGAACGACGTTTGAAATTTTGTGAGTTAATTAGTGAAAGATTGATATGCGATCCACAATTCTTATTTAACATTTGTTTTTCAGATAAATGCTAGTTTTATATTATTGATACTATCAATCAATATAATTGAAGGCAATATTCCAAACATAGTATCATATAATTGAACAATACATACCCAAAATCGCTAAAAACTAAATGTGTGGGCTGTTACATTTGGGGACCGCATTTTTTGGGCCCATTTTAGCTATCTGGAAATTCGACTGGTGAAAGATACCTAGAGTTGCTGTAAACCACTCTTGACCCTACTTTAACGAATGCCATTGAATAATATAACTTTCATCGGCCAGCAAATCTAGTTTTTCAGAAAGGTAGAGCACCCGCATACTATGCAAGTTCTGCAAAACAGTTTCTGAATGAAAATTTTTCTGGCAGGTGGATTGAAAAGGAAGGTTTCTTCTGAATAGCCTGCAAGACCTGCTGATTCATTGCCACCTGTCTTTTTCGTGTAGTGGAAACATTTTAAATCTAAAATGTATGCAAACCAGCCCAATTCTTTAGAATACTTGCGACAACGAATAGTGTACGAGTGTCAACAAATAACTCCTGAAATGCTCCACAATGTTCGCGAATATTTCTAACAGTGCCTTTGAGATTATATTTTGGAGGTTTGGGATAGACTCTTTCAACATTCATTTGATTGAAACGATTGGTAAGAAATTTTGTGAAATTTAACGCCTTATCTCTTCCAAACTACTCACCCGACATCAACGAACAATATTCTGTTGAAAAGACAATTCAATTTCCTTTGAAATGAGGCATTACTCTCCCTTTCTATTTGAGATGCAGAGGGTAGAAAAATACCAATGAAATATTTCCCCCCAAAAACTAATGCTTATGTGTTCAAGCGTACTTTGATTTATTATTTTAGGAGAAAATGAACCTACGTAAAATATTTTCGGTGGTCCACCCTCTATAGTCCTATAGTGTGAACCAAATACAAACAATAAAATATAATATTTTCTACCGTCACCTGTAAAATCCACATCATATGGCAAATTATTTATTAGTGAATGCCAACTGGCGTGCAGAAAAACAATCACCTAGATTGGTATTTTTTTAAATATTGCTAAATGTTTCAGAAAAATATTGTATATTTTGAATTTACCTGTCTAATCTATTTACAACCCTTCAGTAAAGCTTGAAGTTTTCCATATTTTTCATGGGTTTTGGAATAAATCATTGAAACTAAATTAATATTGTATTAAATTTTATGAATTTCCATTTGCGTTTTAGTTTTCGTATAAAAAGTATATTCAGTAGAAAATCAAATAATTAAGAAAAAACCTTTTAAATGACAAGTTTTTATTCAAATGCGCTAAAAAGTAAAACATTATTGCTTTGGATGTGTGACGTAGTTTATCCCGTGACTTATAGATTCAAGAGCTTGTCGCTCAAAGTTTTCAGTTCGAATACAAAAGCGAAAAGCTTTCGAATCTATAACTCACTGAATGACCTACGTCACACATCCAAAGCAATTCTTTTTTACTTTCTGGTGCATTTGAATAAGAGCCTGTCTTCACAAAGGTTTGATCAATGCATTTTTTTTTAGCGTCGTTATTATGAGGCCTCTTTCCTGTAAAATCTGAGCTATCGAGTTCTTCCATGGGGAGACCATCTGAAGATTAACTCGTCCGCCATCCTGTAGCTGCCATTTTCAACTCATGTATTTTGAAAATCAACAATCTTTGACTGAATTCATAATCTCCGAACCCAAAAACCTCGACATACCAATTTTGAATAGAAACGGTCCATAATCACAAAACTCGTCCACCATCTTGGAGCCGCCATCTTGAATCTATGAATTTTGACAATAAATTCCTAATCTCCGACCCCAAAAACCCCCACATACCAATTTTGAATAGAATCGTACCATAATTACAAAACACGTCCGCCATCTTGAATTTATGATTTTTTGATAAACAATTCATAATCTCCGACCCCAAAAACCACCACATACCAATATTGAATATAATCGGACCATAATCACAGAGATCGTCTGGAGCCGCCATTTTGATTTTATGAATTTCGACAAGAAAATCATAATTTCCGACCCCGAAAATCCCCTCATACCAATTTTGAATTGAATTGTACCATAATTAGAAAACTCGCCCGCCATCTTGAATTTGTGATTATTGTCAAAAAATTCATAATCTCCGACCCCGAAAACCCACACGTACCAATTTTGGATAGAATCGGACCATAATCACATAGATCGTCGGAGCTGCAATTTTATGAATTTTGAGAAAAAATTTACAATCTTCGACCTCGAAAATCCCCCTATACCAAAAATTCCATAATACATTGTCACGGGAGATATAAACACGTGCCAAATTTCACGTTAATCGATCAATTTAACTTTTAAGATTTGATTACACATATCGAATCAGGTGAAAGTAAATAAATACTTCTAAAATCATCACAGGTTGAATAAATCGCAAAAAAAATCTAGTGAAAATTGGATCACCGCATATCTACTGTGAAAATTCCACATAAAAAAATGAAAAACATTTAACAAGTAAAGAGGTGTTCATCCACCTAACATAATTTGTATTCCAGTAATCAGAGATCGATTGTTTTTAATTCGGCTACTTACCTTCAACATATTCAACATCAATAGGCCCCTATGGGCCATTATTTATCACTTATCACACATATAATATTTATTTAAAGTGCGCAAATATATTAACGATCAATTGACACAACGTTGCCAACAGCCAGAGGTGACAACGTATTTGTAATATCTATTCTCACTGTTATATTAGCCTGAGGACACAACGGACTGCCCGTCTCTTCTTGGTACGGCGACACTAGCGCTGGTGATATATGCTCGAACTAAACAGACAAATTGTAGGAAAAACTATACCAAGTGACCTCAGAATAATATTTCTTTAATTAACTTAGGGTGACATCTAGGTTGATTTTATATCGAAATCACGGCAAAACGTTGTCACCTCACTTATCTGAGGTCACAGCGTCGTATAAGAGGTCACAGCGTGACGTTGAGGTGACAACGTACCCTTTATAGGTATATATATATATATATATATATATATATATATATATATATACATATATATATATATATACTAGATGACCCGACAGACGTTGTCCTGCCCAAATTTCTTTATTCCCTATTGTTTTTTCCTGAAAACTCATGTTTGCGTAGAATTTCTTTTATCCTATTTTTTTTTGTGTTGGTCCATCTAGGTTTTGCTTTTGACTCCTTGTTATCCTGTTTTCTCTTTATCCTATTTTTCCTTTATCCCGTTATACCGTTATTTCGTTTTTCCCATCATTCCGTTTACCTGTTTTCCCGTTTTAATGTTATCCCGTTTTTCTGTTCATTATTCTGTTTTCCCGAAAAAAATTAGTCAAATCACTCCAGCCGTTCTCAAGTTATGAGCTCACCAACACAAACAGACATTCATTTTTATTATATATTCCTGAAAACTCTTCCAGGACAAAGAAATTTCCAATAACTTTTCTAAAAACCCATTTTTTCCCTAAAAATATTATTTAGAGTATTGCGAACATTAAAAAAACAGTTAGCCAAATCGGTCCAGCCATTGTTTTTATAAAATAAAAAAATAAAAATTATCCTGACTGGGATTCGTTCCTGTGACCTTCTGTTTGGTAGGCAACAGTGTAACCGCTGAGCTAATTCCTCTTTGGTAATAAATGACTCGATAGTCTTTTTCTTCGCCAAATTTCTTATTTATCTGAATTTTCCAATTTCCGGGCAACTTTTCTAATTTTTTTTTTCGTATCAACCATCCTTGGGTTATAACGAAAATTAAAAAAAAATTGCCAAATCGGTCGAGCCATTCTCACGTTTTGTGCTTACAAAGAATCGAGATTCATATATATATATATATATATATATATATAGTGATTTGAATGGGAAAAATTATTCGAATTTGATTTTGAATGAGTATGTCAGCTTTGGATGAATCATAAAATATAATTTTGAAAACAAAATTTTCAAATTTTTTACTTAGCTTTATTTTGCTATTTGAAATTCTTAAGAATATTTATTTCACAGATCTCATTGTTGTTGTTTATACATTTTATCACGAGAAGAGTTTTACATTTTCTAGCTAGGAAATATTTTACCTTTTGAAACTTAAATCAGTTTTCAAATTCGATAAAGGATTTTGTTTTTGCTTTCAGTTAATGTTTCAAATATTTTTTCCCTTCAAGGTTCTATCCAAGATGGAAGGAGTATGAATCCAGCCATGCCTCCTTCCTTCAGTACTCCCTAGAAGAGGGCCAGTGGGAGGAGGATTGGACTAGCCTGTTATCTCTTGCCAGTCAGCCAGGAACAAGTCTCGAACAATTGCACGTTTTTGCCTTGGCACACATTCTGCGTCGTCCAATCATTGTCTATGGAGTGAAGTATGTAAAAAGTTTCAGGGGAGAGGCTATTGGGTATGCAAGATTTGAAGGTGAGTGTAATGTTTTTTTCTACCAGAGTTGGGTCAAGTTAATGACATTTTGGTCTCAAGTACAAACCTTCTTGATGAATTGATCTTAACAAGTTGACTGCCACGTTACTTTTCAAAAACCAATTCAGTTTAATCATAATATATTATTAAAAACCCTAATCATACTTATCATCAAACAGCATATGAAATGTTGTGTTATCCATCAATCAATCAAACATTTATTAAAGAAGTTTTCTTTCACAATCATATTAGAAAAATCATAACATTATCATAAAATACTAGCTAATTCAACAGGTCAAACATCGAAAAGATACTATGATACACGGTTTACTACACAATTCATATAAACACAGACAACTAATTAACTATACAATTGTTTTTGAACTACCAGCCCAACGAATAGGACAAACAATATTGTAATATATATATATATATATATATATATATATATAATCTAATCTTCCTAGGATTCTAAGAGGAACTCATCAATAGAGTAGTAAGCTTTTTGCAGTAGAAAAGATTTGAGTCGCCTTTATTTGAGGATTTAATGTCATCACTAAGCTTATTATATAGCTTAACCCCACAGTACAAGGGATGATTCTGAGATACTGTCAATCTACTATATGGTTGATGTAGTTGAGATTTATTTCTTGTAAAATGTTCATAGATATGTTCATTTTTTGGAAAAATTGAAATATTGTTTTTAATGTACATCAAAATTTGGTAAATATACAAACAAGGCATTATTAATAAATTATAATGAATGAATAATGGCCTGCAATATTCACTCGCCGACGCACCTGCCAAAATTCTATTCACCTTTTTCTGAATAACAAAGACTTCATTAGCTTTAGCTGATAAACCCCATTGTTCAAGGCCATAGGAAATAACAGATTGAATTAAACTATGGTATAGAAGTTTGAGAACACTGAGAGAGACAGCCTCAACTGACGCAGTAAATATATATGTTTACTAAGCTTAAGTTTAACACTATCAACATGGTACTTCCAGGTAAGTTTATTATCAATATCAACCCCTAAGAATCTAGTACAATTTACTTGATGAATAGTTTTATTATCAAGTGTAACCAAATAGCTTTTATCTATTGTTGAATTTTTAGTAACAAAGTTGATCATTTGAGATTTAGCAGTATTTCTCAGTAGGCCATTTAGAGAACACCACTCAGAAATTTGATCTGTTACTTCCTGAGCTCTATGAATTGCTTTAGACATAGTACCCCCAGATACCAAGATATTAGTGTCATCAGCAAAAATAACAGTAATGGAAGCTTTTGTACAAAATTCCGGTAGATCATTTATAAAAACAAGAATCAAAAGGGGTCCCAAAACAGATCCTTGTGTTACCCCAATTAATACACATTTTCTATCAGAATTTATTCCATTCACACTGACCAGCTGACTACGATCAGCCAGGTAAGATCCAACCCAATTCAATGCAGAGCCTCGCACACCATAAAACTGCAACTTGTGTAATAACATGTCATGGTCAAAAGCTTTGCTCATGTCAAAAAATAATCCTAAAGTATGCTGTTTATTTTCCAAGATTTCCAGCACATGTTTTAGGAGTTGATCAATTGCACTGACAGTAGATTTATTTCTTCTTCTATAAGCATTCTGACTAGAAGGAAATAATCCGAAAGATTCAAATTAATTTTGTGATAAAAACAGTATTCAATAATCTTAGAAAACTGACTAAGTAGGGATATAGGTCTGTAAGATGAACAGTCGGAGTTTTTGTATATTGGTAAAATTTTTGACATTTTCAAGATATCAGGAAAACTCCCCTCAATGAAAGTGGTGTTCACTATATCAGTCAAAGGCTCAGAAATCACATTAGCATCATTTTTAATGACATGGCCTGGAATTTCATCAATTCCTGACGATTTTTTCTTGCAAACTTTTTTGATAACCTCTTCAATTTCTAATTTAGTTACTGGGTATAAATAAATACTCTGTAGAGCAGGTGAAATATAATTAATATTTTTAGTGTCCGGTTTGGATAAACTACTACTAACGGTTGAGAAGTGATCATTGAAGGGGTTGCAAATAGTATGATCATCAGAAAAAATAACTGCATCATCAGCCCTTTGTAGAAATGGTATGGTATTGCCAGTATAACCATTCTGTGCCTCTTTGATAATTTTCCATGATCCTATCACCTTATTATTAGCTGAAGAGATTCTATCATCATTGCAAGTTTTTTAGCTAGTTTTAATTTAGCCTGATATAAAGTTTTGAGCTCATTATATTCCTTCAGATATAGACCATTTTCATATACTTTATTCAATTCAGATATCTCAGTTAACCTTCTGCTCAATTCCCGCAACTCAGTAATGATCCACTGAGAGTCCTCGCATTTTTTGTTCTTACTTAACCTATTAGGAAATGAAATGTTGAAATTATCAGAAATTGTGTTAAAGAAATGCTCAAACTTAGAATTTGCTCCAACACTTAAAGGACAGTGAATATTTGTAGATACCAATTTTGTCATTACAGTTTTTTGAGAGATAACTGATTTTTAAGCATGACTAACTATTACTATTACTAAAAAGTGGGGAGGGTGGGGAATGTGAATACATTTTTAATGTGTGACACTACATCAGTGAGGTGTGAACATATGGTGACAGCGGCTATTAGGTTCTCATTGTATTGTATGGTATACGCAAACGCTGCCCGGTGTTGTGTCATTTTCAGCAACCAAGCTGAGGACGCATATCAGCATTGTGTCACATCATAGGAAAAGATGCTGATCAGCATCTCTGTCCTTCAACGCGTTAAAAAAATCTTACGAATTATCTTGTAGTTGGCTTATGTAAAGAATCAGATATAGAGTCGAGCGCATTATATTTACGTCTTTCTGAAGTTGGTTTCATAATTATTTTATAATCAATTTATAAATTTCTCAGAACAACTGCATATATGAATCTACCATTCATATCACAACAACTTCAAGGATACATATGCATATACATAATTCTATATATCCAACAATCTGTTTGTTTTTTTTTTCATGTTAATTTATACAAATTAATAACCCTCTTTACTATAACATGCAACAATTATAATCCAGAAAATAGCCTTGACGCATTTTGTACTTATGTTCAATAAAGTACTTTTATTATTATTATTATAAATTTATTAATAAATTTTCTGTTCATGTAAGCCAACCATGATTTTCTCCTCCGTGAGGCCATCTATTATATATATATATATATATATATATATATATATATACTACAAATTTCATCTTAGCTGCATAAATATGGCAAACAAACAAACTACGTGATATTTCGTAGTTGGCATCCTAGTCACAAACGCCAACTATGAGTTGTCTCCTAGTTGGCAGTCAACATATTAAGTACAAGTATACCAGCTAAAAAGTACTTAAATACATGATTATGAGGTAGATAAAGTAGTGAGTCGGCTTCTGTATATCAAAAAGAAAAGTGAAACCTATTCGAGGTCGCTTATATTTTCTCACATAGCACTCAAAAAATATAGAGGTGTAGAGTTTGTTGCATTTATTTAATCGGTCATGTAGGGTAGAAAGGAGATTTTTTCAAGATTCAGTGAGTATATGTCCTCCCTGTTCCATTCATATAGACTGAATATTCGTCAAAAGAATAAAAAGGGTTTTCAGTCAGACCTGTTTTGATTGTTTTTTGAAGTTGTACATGGTCATATTTTTTATTTCTGATGGAAGAATATTATAAAGGTTGTAATTTATTGAATTGTTTTTGGATTTGGCGAGCCTCTGTCTGGGTACTCTAATCCAATTTGCTCCTCTGGTGTTGTGATGATGAATGTCTGACTGGGTAGTCAATGTGAGGATTTTTTTGTGTATTTCAACAACCGAGTTCCATATAAAAAGAGACGGAAATGTCATTATTTTGAATTTTTTTAAGAGTGGGCGACACAACTCTCTGTACTTTGCATTGCTCAGGATTCTCATTGCTTTTTTCTGGTGTCGGAAAACCGTAGAGGCTGCCGAAGAGTTATCCCAAAGTAATTCAGTAGTTGCGAAATATACTGTTCTGAGAGTGGTAGTGTCAGTGATGTCTCTTAGTTGACGCAAAATGAAGATTGAACTGGATAGTTTCAAGTTCAGTTATCTAGTGTGACTTGACCAGTTGAGCTTTTCGTCCAGAGTAAGGCCTAAGAGTTTTACCATTCCTGCCCCTTGTAATGATGAAGTGGTAGTAACTATCAGTTTCTGTGATTTTTCATTGTTCAATTTGAGTTTGTTCACGGTAAACCAATGTTCAGCTTTTTTATTATTTATGCGTTCTTTGTTTGATGTTTTTATTGAAAAGATTAATTGGGTAGCTGTTGTTTTTAAGCGTTTCTCTAACTTTATTTAGACAATTTTCTCATAATGGGGGGTTGCTTAAATGGGTGGCTCTATCTACTATACCTATGATGACACTTTTCTTTTGGTTTAGGGGGTGGTTGGAATTGAAATTGAGGTATCTGCCTGACCATGTGTCTTTTGTGTACCATTCTGTTTGTATTGTGTTGTCTGTTCTAATTAGCGTTAGGTCTAGAAAATGTATCTTGCCGTTTTCTTCTGATTCAGTGGTGAACTGTAGTTTGGGATGGAATGAGTTGAAGGCATTGGTGATTTCATCAAGTTTGTTTATTGGCATTGCCGTTATGCAGTCGTCTACGTATCTTTTAAAGAATAATAGTTTAAATTTTAATTTTTCAACCAAGAAGAAATCGAAACATTTTTAAAATTAGGACGAGGAAACATAAGAACCTTTTCCAAAAAATAAAACAAAAATATTAAAAAACTAAACAACCTTATTCAAAAAACACAAACTAACACCACACTCAAAATTGGATCATAAATATATCCGAAACCCCCATACCAAAGGAAATAGAAACAGTACTAGCGTATGGTGACAATTTTTCAATACCTATAATAGATGAAACAAAACTGCCAGTTACCGAATATATTGCAAGCATTGAACCACAATAGAAAAATGAAATTTGTAATGAAATTAGAACTAATGTCGTCCAAGCCATAAAGAATCAAAAAATAAAATGGAAAATAAAAAAATACACTATAACAAAACCCAAAAACTAGTGTTAAAAAACCTTAGAAAAACGAAGTTATTTCTGAAAAATAACCCACAAATAATAGTGACCTTCAACTCATGTATAAAAAATCGCATATGCCACAGTGCAATTGTCAGTTTGACAGCGGCAAAAGTTAGCTGCTACTTTTACAGCAACAAATGCACTAGTGGTTTTTTCACTTATTCATTTGTTTATCAATTATCACGGTGTTGGTTGCCAAAATAAATAAAGTTTGCATTGATATGTTTCTAAATTTCTTATTCATTAAATTGTCCTGCCGAATTACACTCAATGTTTGTATTGATATCGGGCAAATTTGTGTCGTTCAAATTCTAAACTGTTTCCTTTAGCAATTTTACTCGAAAAACTGTCAACCTAAAAACGCTCCACCTTCAGTAATAGTTGACAGTTTTTCTCGTCTAATTGCTAGGCAACAGTTTCTCATTAAACAACCCAAATTTACCCGATAAAATACAAACCTCTCCAGCAATTATAAGTGATAAAACCCGACAAAAGCAACAAAATCGTTATAATGGACCAATCGGAATACAGTGAATAAATTGAAATTCTATTAAATGACAAAAATACCTATAAGAAAGTAAAACACAACCCCACTAACAGATACCAAACGATAAATAATAACCTAGTAAAAAAATGCCAGGAACAAAACTTTATCTAAAAAAATATCGAACATCAATTATCCTTAAAAAACGCTACCGCCCCAAAAATCTATGGATGACCCAAAATACACAAAAACAACATTCCACTAAGACCAATTGTGTCCTCTATCCAATCACCATTCTATAAACTGTCAAAATACCTATTCAACTGCTCAGCAAATATCACAGGGAAAAACGAATATTACATCCAAGATTATTTTTCTTTCAAAAAATTTATAGACACAGTTGTCATCCCTGATAACCACATTATCATCTCACTTGATGTTAAATCACTCTACACAAACATACCCAAAGAACTCATTGATGAAATAATAGAAAAAAAAATTGTCAGCATTGGAAAATCACACTTTACTTCCCAAAACCGAATTCAAAAAAGCAATTAATTTAACATTAGCTACAACATATTTCCAATACAAAGACAAATTCTATGAACAGCTAAACGGATGCGCAATGGGATCACCCATATCTAGCACAGTCGCCCAGCTGGTCATGGAATCCCTCAAAGAAACAATTATAAAAAAAATAAAATTCAAACTACCATTCTTTAAAAAATATGTAGACGACTGCATAACAGCAATCCCAATAAACAAACTTGATGAAATCACCAATGCCTTCAACTCATTCCATCCCAAACTACAGTTCACCACTGAATCAGAAGAAAACGGCAAGATACATATTGTAGACCTAACGCTAATCAGAACAGACAACACAATACAAACAGAATGGTACACAAAAGACACATGGTCAGACAGATACCTCAATTTCAATTCCAACCACCCCCTAAACCAAAAGAAAAGTGTCATATAAGTATAGTAGATAGAGCCCTCCATTTAAGCAGCCCCCCACTACGAGAAAATTGTCTAAATAAAGTTAGAGAATTGCTTAAGAACAATAGCTACCCAATTAATCTTATCAATAAAATCATCAAACAAAGAACTCATAAATTATACAACAACAACCAAAATAAATCCCCAAATATGAATAAAAATAATTATATCTCAATTCCATATGTGAACGGTCTTTCGAAAAACATAAGAAACATCCTAAATAAACATAATTTCCAAGTTTGTCACAAATTTTATAATACACTAAAACAAATTCACACAGCTTTTGAAATCAGGGACCCAAAACTAAAAAAATCAAATCTCGTCTATAGCATTCCTTGCAATGACTGCGAAAAACAATATATCGGTATGACATCACAATTATTGTGCAACACAATCAATGGCCATAAATATCTGTAACAAACACATACTGCAAGACAACCACAACCCCAATTTTCCAGAAACTAAAATCTCAACAATTGAAACGAATCAAGAAAAAAGAGCTAGTAAAGAAATTATATACATAAAGAAGAACAAAAATGCAATGAATGATAGACGAGATATAAATAATCTCAGCCAAATATAACTCACAGTTATATAACAAACATAAACCAATATAAACACATACTCCCAAAAATAACTACCCCTCGCTCCCCCACAATACTATGAACCACAGAAACATCATTAATACCCATGCGCAAATAAATATCACCCTAGTCAAAACAAAAAAAAAACCAAAATTCCGCCGACATTTTCAAATCGAACGAATCACGCAGACCAACGAAATTAAAAACAACACCTGAAGTACAGATATCATGTACATAGGAAAAAAAAACAAGACATCCCTACAAACAAAATGTTTTTGAAATAAGGTGTGATACAAGCAGTCCTCTATACTCGGATTGCCTAAAACTAACCAAAACTCCCATTTTCAGTAATAAATATTTATACAATTGATAAAGCTCCAGGCCAGGAGCGAAACGTTTTGCAAATTAAATGTATATGTATAGAAGAAAAATTAGTAATTGAAACCTGTCCCAGTTGGAATCTAAATCCCAAGAAAAACCAAACGAATAAAATATATATATATATATATATATATATATATATATATATACATATATATACAGGGCTATTCAAATTCGTTTCTGTACATGGGGATCTCGTAAACGATAAGAGATAGAGTGTCGGTTAAATTGTGGCAAAGTTGCGTATTTTAGAGACCTATTCAATGATGTGAAAAAATCGAATTAGCTCTTTTGGTTCTGGAGATATACAGGAAAAACAAAAAAATCCCAAATTATGTTTTTGCCTGTATATTCTTTATTAGCAGACATATTGAAAATCTGTCCAATGCTTTCGCAACAATGCAGCAAAGAAGTGTATTAAGGGCAATAAATAATATGAAAAAACGAGTTCAAAAATGTCTCGAAATGGAAGGACTCCAATTCGAACATTTATTGCGCCATTAATTTTTTTGTGTATATAAATTACTTCATTTCAATTTTTATTACAATTATAGTGTTCGTTTCGGATGTAATTATTGCTATCATTTCTTTTTCAGCTTATCAAAATACATATGTATAAACTATTTTTGTTGTAGATATGTTTCAGATAATCATAAAAGGTTTTGCTATTCGAAGTTCATTGTAGAAAACGCTCAAAGAGCATTGAAAATGTGAAGAAATATGAATTGGTACCTAAAAATGAAAAAAATACTCTCGAAAAACACTATGGTACATGGGGAGACGTGAAAGTTGCTATTGTGTTTTTATTTAACTCAGTCAACCAATTTCCACGGCCGTAATTTAAAAGGGAATAATTCACCCAATTATAAAAAATGTTACCGAAACTTCCCGAAATATAAAATTAAATTTAATTTCTCAGTATGAAGTGAACGTCGACGATTCAAAAACTACAACAAAAAATACAGGTCCGTATTTAAAAATTCAAAGATGGGGGTGGCCCAAGTCAGATGACACCCCGTATAAAAGATTCATGAACATATTCTGATAGCCCACATCAAGTGCCAATAGCAAAATGTGGACAGATTTTCAATATGTCTGCGAATAAAGAAGATACAGGCAAAAAAATAATTTGGGATTTTTTGGTTTTGCCTGTATATCTCCAGAACCAAAAGAGCTAAATTAGATTTTTTCACATCATTGAATAGGTCTCTAAAATACGCAACTTTAGCTCAATTTAACCGACACTATATCTTATCGTTTACGAGATCCCCATGTACAGAAACGAATTTGAATAGCCCTGTATATATATATATATATATATATATATATATATATATATATATATATATATATATATACATACATACATACATACATCAATAACATATTCAAATACATTAAAAGCATAAAAATAAATATGAGATCCAGAAAACAGGTATCACGGTGAAACAAAATGTAATAAAAATACTATATCTGACTAGACTATAGATTGTGACTATCAGGTGAGGTGAGCACAGATGTGGGGTTATTGAAGAGGGGCCTGGAAGAACTCATGAACATTATAAAGAACCAGTTCGATAAGAATATTCTTCATTGATGATCTAAATAGTTTATACTCGTCAATATTTCTTATATTCCATGGAATATGATTATATATTTTCGCTGCATTGTATATCAGTGAGTTCTTGATTATATTAGAGGAAGGAAAGGGAAGTTTCAAATTACCTTTTTGGCGAGTGATGCCCTCATTGACCTTATACAAGGATTTATTCTTGAAAACCAAGCAAACTGTTAATATACTATTTTGTTTTAACAGAAACCTGCATGATACTCACGGTCCTACATTACATAAATAACGGATGGCACGTTTTTGTAGGACAAATATTGACTGGAAGTTTTCTTGGTTACATGAACCCCAGAATGCTATTCCATATCGAATATGTGATTCGATCATGGCATGGTAAACCACCTTAGCTGTTGCTGTACCCAATTCATTGGCCACTATACGCAAAGTGTAACATCCTGATGCAAGCTTTTTCTCCAATTGTTTGAAGTGATGCTGAAACTTTAATTGCTTGCTTGTCAATGAAGACTACAAGAAACTTATTCATACTGGCTATCTTTTCATTTCCCAAAGGGATATCGGGTAGAGCACAGTGGTATGCTGTACAGATGGTTTTGTTAATGTTAAAGGAAAGAAGGTTAGCATTACACCATTCTTTAATTTTTGATATATCACAAGTTATTTTCAAGTGTAGGCTATCAATGCTGTTGTCATGCCATAGGCGTGTTGTCTCAACTGCGAAGTTTGTAAATAGACCATCAGTTGTTATGCTAACTAAGATAGCTTTTGAGTTTTAACGAGCTGGGTTCTTCTACTCAGGTAGGACTGTACCCACTTATGGCTCTGGTTTCTGAATCCATAGAGTTGTAATTTGCGCAGCAAAATTTCGTGATTTACGCAGTCGAAGGCTTTCGATAAGTCACAAAATATTGCTGCGCTCACTTTCCCCCATTCACATTCAGTTTTGGTGTAAACTCTGTTGAGAAATGTGAAAACATTGTCCCCCGTAGATTTCTGTTGCTGAAATCCAAATTGTTGGGTATTCAAAATCTTGTGCTCTTTTATGAAATGGATAGGTGCCTGTAATAAAGGAATTATTGATTAGCTGGACTAGTAATTCCAGCGTGAAAATTGACATCTATCCCCCAAGAACTTTTATTTTTCAAATGTTTTATAGTTTCCATGACTTCACCCAAGTTAGTCTGGGATAGTATGAAGGTATCTGTAATATTTATATGGTTCATGAATAGTAGTGGATCAGTTGCGTCCCGAATATTGTCTAAGAGCTTTTTGGCGATACTGCAGCAGTATTCATTGAACAAATTGGGGTCTACGTCTGCGCCGCTAGCTTTAGCGTTGTTCTTTCCACAAAGATCGTTTATGATTCGCCAGGTCTCCTTAATAGTATTATTACTTCTGGCGATTCTATTATGGGACTAGGTCTTTTTTTATGCTTTGACGATTTTTCTGTAAATCCGTTTGTAAGAATTGTAGTATTCATGGAAAAATACTTCAGTATTTTCTTATCTGGTGCAACGATCTTAGATTATGAGATGATGTACAAATACCTTTCGTTAACCACATTTTTTTATTTGTTTATTTTTATTTAACTTTTTTGGATAGGAAAGGCCTGAGTGAAACAATCAATGAGGAGGTTAAGTAATATTAAAAAGGGTCAGTTCTCAAGCAAGCATCCCAATCTTTCTGTAGGCAATTTTCGTAAAAAAAATAATAGTTGGAATTACTAAATAGTTTACCCCATTTGAAGGTATTTTTGTTATTAGGGTTTGATTTAAACTTCATAGTGCACTGGAGCACTTCATGATCAGAAATATTGGCTGGTATAATACAACATGATACATTATCTTGATTAAGATTACTACACATGTAATCGATTTTGCTTTGTGAGTATTGAGAAATTCTCGTTGGACCATTAGCATGCATTCTCAAATTCAAGGTCGTGAACAAATTATAAAGTTCATGGGTTATAAGGGAATGCTTGTCGTCTTAGTCTATGTTAAAATCACCCGCCAAAATTAGAGTATATTTGGAAGGTAGATTATTTAGGAGTTAATAGTTCTATATCAGGAAATTTAATATTTTCAAGAAAAACGTATAACTCGTCTGATTTAGATCGGATTGACTGAACGTTTAGAGTCAAACATGTTATTGATTTGTCATGTTTGACATTTTTTTTCAGTGATCCTACGCTAGTATTAGCTACACATTTATCGTTTGTGCTGGTCGATTTTCTAAAAAGGAAGAATCTGACATACACTGATTTGATTTGGTGTCGAATTTGTAGGGTGTTTGAATAGTTTTCAAAACTGTATTTCCTATCGGATTTAATGCTAGATGCATTACAAATTCATCTAGAATTTTTTGTTTACTTCCTCAGGCGCGAATACAGGGGGGCGGGCAATGGGTGCAATTGCCCCCCTGACCTACGACCGAAGCGCTTCTTTTAACCAATTTCAAAATTTTGAAATCGTCATTAGGATATCACTATATTTACCAGAGTAGTTATTAACACATCACTACTATAATAAAAAAAAGCTTATGTGCGTAGAGTCCGCACCACCACAAATTATGTGTTTTGTTTTCTATGCGTTTTGTTTCTCACTGAGCGAACACGAACGAACAGCATCGTACGCATACGGTAGAATATGCAGACACTTGGTTCAATATTCGCTTTGACGTCCACATTTAGCAAACATGTGCGTTTGTTGTTGTTCACCTGGTCAAGTTGTCGTTGCACTAGCAAACTAAACAAATGTCTGATGATGAATTAATTTTGACAGCGAGTGCATCTTCAACACTTCTTAGAACGCTTGGGAATCCTTTGAATACTCATCTCCAATAATAAGTATTTTTTTCTCGGAGTTATTATAAGTGTTTGTCATGTCAATCATATCAACTATATAATTATAAGTTGGTTGAACTGCTTCTTCTGGGTTAGTTGCTCTACCTTCTAGGGATTGAACAGATTTGATAGAACCTCTATCACTTTCAGTTGTAGAACAGGGATCTTCACTGTTATCTTTCTTAATAGTATGATTCCTTTTAAAATTAATCAATTTAGCTTTAGATTTGTTTTCAGCACCATATACTTGGTGTAAGATGTTCTTTCAGCGGATGTTAGTTGTTTAGCATAATGTTTTTTGTAACACTTGTAAATCTCAAGATCCAATGGATCTTTTGATCTAAGGTGATTGTTGAACCAAAAGACAGGCTGGCTAGGCCTGTTTATTTTAGTCTTTTTTAGTGGAAATATTTCTTCTGAGATCATGTAAGGAAGAGACCATGAGAGATGCCAAGGAGTCAACATCAACATTGGACTTAAAAATACTCCAATTTAATTGAGAAAGTTATCAAACCCGAGTCGGTAATTTTTCTAATGTAAGTGTGGCTGACGATTGTGTTGGATTTTTGATCAAATATAATATATACTGTCCTGCATCTGAAAGACATGGTTTGAACACCATGGATTTGTAGAAGTTTGACTTAAGATTTGTGAGGATATTGTCTAGACAACTAGATTTTTGACTAGATATTATGGTGAAATCATTTATTGTGACAGATAGACCATATGAATGTAACAAACATAAATGGTCGTTTAATAATGGAGAGTTACCGTTGAAGTCGATATTGAAGTCACCCAGAACTATGACTTTCCAGTTGTGTTTTAGAATTCTGTCAAACAGCGATTGCTTTCTTTTTCAATATTTCGGGATCTCCGGCAGTATTTGATCTATATACAGTCATAATGAATAATTTTGAATCCGTTGGTTCGGTACCACACACTTCGGCGTTTAGCTCTTCGCAATATTCAGTCAAAACCTTAGATTTGAATTTAATACTGTTCCTGAGAAAAATGGCTACCATACCATGAGCTCTATGAGTTCTGCAAAAGTGCGTTCCTAACTTGTAACCTGGAATATTGATATTTTTTTGATTTACTTCAGAGACACAAAAGATATCAATCAATCAATATATACTTTATTGTATTCATGAAGAAATCATGGTTACAAAGCAATACAATGTAAGGATAAAATTACAATAAAAATCAGTATAAACATATAAGGTAAAAAAATAAAACATTTTAAACGAGTAGCGACAATTAATTACAAAACATTTAAGTATAATATATCACTAAAATATTGCGTCAATAAATCATGGTCGCAAAGGATAAAGTTACAATAAAATTAGTATAAACATCTAAGGTAAAAAATTCAAACGAATAGAGACAATTAATTACAAAAAATTTAGGTATATATCACTAAATTATTGAGTCAATAAAAAACTCATCCAAACTATAATAGGTTCTTTCCATTAATTTATATTTTAGCTCTTTTCTGAATTTAGTTGGTGGTTCAATTTCTTTTGAGTCATTGGGAAGATGATTGTAGATTTTGTAACCATTGTAAATAAATGAGTCTTTAATGAGACTTGAGGTGGGTAGCAGAAGTTTTACATCTCTGTTTTGTCGAGTGTTGTGTGTAGAGGAGTGAGAGCCAAACTTAGTTTTGTTTTTTTATTATTGATGCTGTTTCCAAGATATACAGGGCAATTACTGTTAATATTTTATGGGATTTGAACAACTCTTTGCAAGAATCTCGAGGTTTAGCTTTGCACAAGTATCTTAAGGCTCGTTTCTGTAGGATGAGTACACTGTTCAATAAGTAGTTGTTGCAACTTCCCCAAAATGCAATGCGTAGCGGATATGTGATTCGACGAGGAGTGATAAACCATCTTTGCAGCTGAGAAATTTAATTCTTGTGAAGTAAGCTTCACTGCATAACACCCAGAAGAGAGTTTTTTTCTCAGTGCGATCACATGATCAACAAATTTTAATTTACTATCTATGTGAAGACCCAAATATTTTGTGTTGTTTTTATTTTCAATGATTCCTGATTCTAGGTCTATGTCATCAAGCTCACATTCAAACGTGAGCAGATTTGTTTTATTGATGTTGAATGATAGTTTATTGGAGTCACACCAGTTTGTTACCTTAGTTAAATCTTCGTTAACTGCTTTGTTTAATTCGTCAGTCTTTTTGTTGTACCATGTAATAGCAGTGTCATCAGCAAATAATGTGAACTTACCTGAGATATTGATCTTAGTTATATCATTAATATATAGTAAAAATAGAACTGGTCCAAGGACTGAGCCCTGAGGAACCCCAAATTGTATCTGTCCCAATGAAGAATGTACATTAGTCTTGACAATTTGCTCTCTACCGTGTAAATATGATTCTATCCATTTGTAAGACAGACCCCTGAAACCATAGTACTAAATCTTTTGCAGCAATATTCCGTGATCAACGCAGTCAAAGGCTTTCGACAGGTCACAGAACACTGTTGCCACAGCCTCACCATCGTTGATTACAGTATATATATTGAATAAGAGATCGAAGATAGCATCATTTGAGTTTTTATTGGATTGAAATCCAAACTGGGTATCACTTAAAATTTTATGTTTAGAGAGAAAACTCAATATTCTAATTTTTACCAAGTTTTCTATTAATTTCGCTAAAGTTGGAATTAGTGCTATCAAAATTGTAATTGTTCAAGAATGAATCAACTCTTTCTAATTTGTTTGATAAGCACTGGGCATTAATGTGGAATATACTCACTGGCACAATTTATGGCTTTAGTTAGGCTGTCATTGTATTTATATACAATCAGATTCGCACTGTTTGTTGGGGTTTGCTCAATTCTAAAAAAGAATTTGGTCGATTGTTGTTTCCAGGTACGTCTCTTCTGAAGTAAAATCTCCTGTAGCCTCCTGTGGCCAGATCGATGGTTCTTCGTTGTCCATCGTTTTTTTAGCCAGGAAGATTTTGATAGATAGATAATTTATTCATCATTGAAGTTTTTACACAGGTAGTACAAAAACTTATCAGACTAGTCAAACGGGTATCAGGCTTTACATAAGTCCTGCAGATGATACAATATTTAAAAGTGAAGAAATTCACAAATTTTAAAATACATTCACAATTATAACATTATTAAAAATACATTCATTCAAGTCAATTACAATCAGACTTTATACAAGACCTGCAGAGGATAAAACATTGATAGTAGAAATTTATGTTTAAATACATTCATAGTTTGAATACTCTTATATAACTAACATTCTAAAAATTCTTTCATCGAGTAAAAAACATTAGCACTCAAATAATTGAATAGTTTTAATTTAAACTCATATCTTTTTCATATTTATTGTTAATAAAAGTATATACAGACAGGCATCTGATTATTTTTTTTGCATTATAAAAACCCTACAGGCATAACTTGAGATTCCCCAAAAAATCAGGCCATAAGTTACAACAGATTGCACTTGCCCATGATATGCAAGTTTGAGCACATTCAGAGATACTGTATTCCTCAGTTGCCTGATAACAAAGCAAACGCTGCTCAGTCTTGATACAATATTATCTACATGTGGTTCCCATGTTAGTTTTTGATCCATAGTGACACCTAAGAATTTAGTTTCAAGCACTCTCTTGATAGATATGTGTTTTAGATGTATTTACCAATAAGCTGTTCTTATAACACCAATGATGGAATTCTAGTGCACAATCATTTGATTTGTTAACAGATGTTTCCAAATCATTTTCGGCATCAGTTGATTTGTGTCATCAGCATATATTACCATTGTGTTTGTCTTCTTCTTTAACATTATTGTCAACTCAGTAAATGTACAACCAGACTTTGGGTTTAGCTCCTTTGAAGTTTCCAAAATTTTCCGATTGTCCGATATTTCGTTTATACGTTTTTTTACCCCAGGACAGTGTACCAGTTACCCTCATTATTGACCATATTCAGGTGGATAGGGCAGTGATGGAAGAGCTGGTTCGGTATCTGACTGATTACAGTTCGCCAAATTTATAATTTCGTTACATTTTTGTTCAGTTTGGACTAGCAGAATTTTGTTTTCCAGTTGTTTTGGTTTTTGTTAATGAATTTTATGTTGGAGTATAATTTTCAGAAATATTAAAAAAGACTACGTTCCTTTTTTATGCCAAACTTCTTGAATGTTTTATGCGTTGATCAGTGGCGTACTGAAGAGCCTGCCACAAACCAGTCTGAAATGATCCATGACTAATTCAAGAAAAGTAAGCAGGAAAGTATGGTAAGATATCAGCATATCTATGACACTGATTCATGAAAATGTACAATAAAATACCAAATGATCAGAAATAAAAATACGGAGTTTGTCAGTCTTATTCTGACGCACCCGTACTACGTTTTCAATTCTCAAAATTCAGGAAGTTGAAAAATATTCCGATATGCTGTAAGAAATAAGCATATACGATTGCAGCACAGAGGAAATGATGTCTCTACTCAATACTTCCTCAGGACATAGTTTTTCGCAAATATCTCATAAACCTGAACATGTTATGTTATGATTTTTTGGTTTAGTATCGTAAGCCTAACTAATGTCAAACACTAATTCGTCCATTCACGTACCTAAAAAAAATATGGCCACATACGACAGTAACTACGCCACTGCTTCACTAAATATAAAAATAAAAACTTCAAATCATCACATTAATTTACCTAGAATGGTATACCAAGTTTAATTTTTTTCCCAGGGTTGTTTCGAAGAAAAATATTTAAATCCTAATTTTTTTCACACCCTATATCTCAGAGAGGATGCATTTCAGCACATACGTTGATAGGAACTATCCAACGCAAAATTAATTAGGGAAACGGCATACGGGAGTTTGACAGTCTTATTCTGATTCACCTTGTATAGTTATAAGAACGATTCTCGAATAACCTAGAAAACCCTCGACCTTTAGGTGATGGCGGCGCGGCGGTCAGTCATGCTACATGCTTGGAATTTCAGTAGCGTACTGTACAGGGAGTGGCGTACTGTATTCGTAACAGTATGTTCATAAGAACACGAACAAGAAGAATTCAGAACTTCTTGTTGGAATAGTTGTGTTGCATAAGCCACCTAAAACAAACACATCTTTATTTGTGATTCCTCTTACAGAATAGGTATGCCCCGATTCTAACAAATTTTATGCATATCAATTAGTGGAGATTTTTGACGACGAAGATTATTATAATCCAAGAATTTAAGATTAAAATATCGGATTTATATTTTCTCAAAGGAACCAAGTTCTTATTGATCAATTCTATTGAAAATAAAGTTTTCCAACAAAATAAATTTTTCCCCATGGTAACTGAACAATACATCGAACCCCTTACAGAGGGGTTAGATATCTATCAATGAAAGGTAAACAAAGTTGGAATAGATAACTAAGGTTCTTCTTGAAAATTATTTTGAAACTAGATTGGCTTTTGCAACCTCTAAGCTGCCGACCCAACCTTTTAGGATTACATCATTGTGATTTTTCAGGAGTTTATTTGCCACTGCTATGGGAACAGAGCTTCTGCATCCGCACTCCAATTGCTCTAGGTTATACTAGGGGACACTTTTCCGCCCTGGTTCCCATCGAACCATACAGCAGGATTGATTCTAGGCCGCCTATCCAGCACAGCAATATGAATCCCGACCACATGAGGAGTACTTTCCTGCCTTTGATGGACAGGGATAGGAAGCTCCTGCCTATACATTTCTTAACAGAGTCAGAGGTAATAATGTCATGTGGAATTGATATATCCCAATGTTTTTTATTTCTCATTTTTCTATAACCTCAAGAAAGAGTCCTGAAAAAAATATATTTAAACATATTTTTAAAACGGTGAGACGTGTTTTTCTAGGGTCAGCAATAATAACCCTCAAACTGCAAGAAAATCACGTTATTTATGACGCCATAATATTATGCAGGAAATATGTTCCTTTCTCTATTTCAAATTTCAGGCGACATATTTTATAGTGGTTTTCTCCACGCACTAGGGTAGCAACAGATGGAGATACGGTACGTCCAGGGGTCTGGTACACTTTTTGAATTTTTCAAAAGACTGTAGGCTTTAAGTACAATTTTTGGATACTGGACTCCGGTTGCTTTTACGTTTTTACGAAACGTTTTTACTAATTCTGAAACTTGATTTGTTAACTCTTCTGAGCTACTAAAATTTTTTGCATGAGATGGGAAAAGTTTTTCACAGTAAATACAGCGTGTAATAATTATTAAATGATCTGGTATATTAAATTTGTAGTTATGGTTTTTGACAACAGTTTTCAGATACAATTATTTTTGCTTAAATATAGATATTGGTCTGGCGACCTTCAAATAGGGGTATAATATATAACCCTATGTGTACAACTCATAAGGTGGAATTTTTACTCCACTTATTCCTAACTATCTAGGTTGTTCGTAACTCGGTATTACTTCAACCTTTTAATAGAAAAACGATTTCTCCTTGAACACGGTTAATTGACCGATTCAGAAAGTGATTTTTCAAGTTTGTGGGCAATTAATTTTGCCTTCCCAAATTAACCCCTTATTAATTTCCAAAAAAAAACAATTAGGTGTTTTCAATTTTTTTGAAAGTCATGCTAGGAGACAAACCTTGGATGGCATATGCAAGAAAAAATTTAAAAAATAAAATAAAAGTCAAACTCCCGAGTTATTCTATATTGTATTTTAAAATAAGACTTTTGCCGCGTAAATGGCCAGCCCCAAGATGGCGGCATTGTTATACATCACTACTCATATAGAGGTTAGTTAATAAGTCGGCATTCCATTGTAAACAGTACGTCTGAGATGTAGTGCGAAAGTTAATGGTCAATTTCTGTTCCTGAATTTCAAGCGTTTTGACTGATTTTATCGATAAACACGTTAAACACCCATCAAAATGCAGAAATCACAAAATAAGTGGTGTTTTCTACCATGTTGTATGAGTACTTCACTAAGTACGCCACATAAAACATTTCTCTGTGTGCCACAAGATGCACCTCGAAAAAGAAAATGGTTTAAAGCAGCTAGAAGATATTTGCCAAAGTCGAAATCAATGTTTTTCTTCTGTGAAGATCATTTCAAGGTAAGCCTATATGCCTAGAATCTGTCATAAGCGTTATTTGAGATCAATGGAATTAGTTTTGTTGTCATTTCAGCTCGAGGAAGATATGGACAACTACATGAGATACAAATTGATGGGAGGAAATATTGTTTTGAATCCAGGGGTGGTGCCTCATATATTTGACTGTCAGACTGATAGAAAAAGAGCCACTACTGTTCCTGATAGATCATTACTTGTGAAATGACAGAGAAAACAATTAGTCCATGAAGCAGTTGCTGAAAGTGACAGAAAGCAGCACAATATGCTACTGATAACCCCAGCTACCAGAAATTGATTGTCATTATACAACAGATGATTCGTTAATGCCTGCTATTGTGGATTCATCAGAAGTACCACTGTAAACTATAAATGTTGGAATACAAGCAAAACCATATTTTCGTAGTAAACATGTACTGTGTAACATACCAAGTAGCATGCAAAATACTGCTACTTCACCAGAGAGGTCTTTGTTTGCTAAAGATGCCAGTCCTTCTCCAATCGAGATGCCCCCCAATGCTGGAAGGATGATATTTTCTCAAAGGAATAGTAGTAGAAGTAGAATCAAGTACCAGTTCATTTGTTCCAAGCTTTGATAGTGATTACGAAGAGGATTATTTTCCACAAGACATAAAAGAAGAACAGTTGAATAGACTGGGTTATTGATAGAGAAGAATCCAAAGAAATATACAGGTATCCCTGATCATTGGTTTCCACATTTGATGAATTTGCTCAGCACACAAACCAATATTTGTAAAGATGATTTGATGTTAACTCTAATGAAAATCAAACTGAATCATCAATTTTTCATCTTAGGGAACATGTTTGATATGTCTGTCTCCAATGCTACCAAAATTTTCAAAAAATCCCTATAGAAAATGGTGTTTTACCTGAGGAGTTTCATTTTGGCCATCTCAAGGAAAGATAAAGTATCATTTACCTATACCATTCAGAACACGTTACAGCAAAGATTGCTTCGAAATTCAAATTCAAAAGCCAACAGACCCAGTTAAGCAAGCACTCACATGGTCAGAGTATAAAAAGTGCAATACTCTGAAGTATTTGATCTCATCTACATCTGATGGATTTATCAACTTCATATCAAAAGGATATGGAGGAAGAATAAGTGATTCTTTGTTAGTGGAAGAAAGTGGTTTCTTAGATATACTTCCTAATGGATGCAGTGTGATGGCTGACAGAGGCTTCAAAGAAATCGCTAAACAGTTACATGATAGAAATTGTCAGTTAGTTAGGCCACCTAGTGTTCCAAGTTCAGTAAAATCCACAAAATCAGAAGTGCTAGAAAGTAAACGAATAACTAGCTTACGTACTCATATAGAAAGAGTGATTCGTAGATTAAGAGAATTTGATAGATCACAATTTAATAGAACATACAGACCATATTATTGAAATTGCATGTGCATTAATAAATTTACAAGGCCCCTTTATAAAGCAAACATAAATTTGTTTTAGGAAATAGAATAAGTAAGGAACTATGTAGCTCTCATATTTTTGAACACTTTCTCATACTTCCAAGTCTGGTAAATCATATCTTTCAATGAAAACAAATATATTTTCAATAAAACCCATATAGTTTTCATATTCTATTTATCCATCATTCCCTAGGACTTTCGATGATAAAACACATTCAAATTTCATGTTTTTTCATAAATATGAAGAAAAACATATTGACGTTTCCTCATAAAATAGAAAGAATTAAAAAAAAATCAAAACAAATTATTTTTTAACTGGGTGAACTCTCAACTTTTCTTCAATCAAAAATAAAATGAATAGCTTTGATAATTTTCAATAAACAGAACACCTATCAAAATCAATGAATGATCACCATCAGTTAATATTAGTCATTTTCTTTTCAACAATAAAAATCTCATAACACAAACCAAAATATTTTGTATCAAATTTGCATAATAATTTTTTTCATCCTGAACTACTTCTAGATTATTTTTTCTTATACTAATCATAATTTTCTTGATTGTCTTGTATGCAGTAGAAAGTATCAACATTTCAGGGTTGGATTTTCCAAAACTATGATACTGAACAAGATTTAATATGGTGCAGTACAGCAGTACAGGTCAATTACTTTTTTTCATTGAAGTTATAATTATTGACATAGTTCATTTGTTTCTCATTTCAAAAAGTCAACAAGTAGGTATTCCAATGACAATTACCTGATGTTCAAAAACATTATTTTATTAACAAACAGATTTGTACAGTTTAGGAAATACAAATTTTTCCCAATTCTTAGAAGCTTTTTCTATAAGCATTCTTAAAAATTTGAACATTTTTAGTTTGTTCATATTCTGGACTAGCTACACAAAATATCCCATGTTCTTTTTGGGCACAAAACAATTGTAATTGCATTTCCAGTAATTTTATAAAATCTTTTACATTTTTCTCTTAATTATTCAATGGACTCATCTTCAGTTCACTTCCGAGTTTATTATATTCCACCACACATTTATAGAATACTGTGATTTCTTTGCTTGCTTTACAACTAGTATCATAGTCATGAACAGTATTGAATTTTACTAATATATTTTCGAGATATTGAGGACATATGTTTGTGTTGATCTTGTGAAGCAATACCATAACATTTTACTTTATAAATGATTTAACTTCCAACCAATTCAAGGTACGTAACATAGATTGAACCGAGGTTCTATAATCGCATCGTAATATAACTCTCATGACTCTGTTTTGGAGTTTCTGCATTCTTTCTATTTCACTCTGATTTGCCATGTATACAATTGTGGGGCAATAATTGAAATGTGGTAGAATGATTGTGTTATAAATCAACTTCCTAGAAAACAATGTCAAATATTTACTTACTCTGCACAAAACACCAATTTTTTTAGCAATTTTTCAACAAGTATAGTCTAACTGTCTGTCGAATTTAAGTTTACTGTCAACTATTACCCCCAGATATTTCATTTCATCCACAATTTCAATTTCTTCACTACACATTTCAAAATTTCAATTGTTTTCTTCGAATTGTGTGTTTTTCATAAGATAAAATCATCCCTTCAGTAGAGCAATAAAACTCGTAATTACCAAATCACTTCAAATCATAAAAATAAAATTATTCCGAAAACTTCTGGAGTAGGACTATAGATTGTAAAACTCGTAAACTTTTGCTTTGCACATATTTTTCGGGGCAGTTTTGATTCGTTTCATATCTTGCTGCCGTTATTCAAATTTGGTTAGTTCCTGAATTCAAGCATCGGGGAAAAAGAACTGT
Organism: Gonioctena quinquepunctata; assembly: GCA_018342105.1. Taxonomy (NCBI): domain Eukaryota; kingdom Metazoa; phylum Arthropoda; class Insecta; order Coleoptera; family Chrysomelidae; genus Gonioctena; species Gonioctena quinquepunctata. The sequence goes on from JAFIRS010002509.1 coordinate 87,890, forward strand.
CCTTATGTAATTCTGTGATACGTCAGTGGCTTGAATTCGGCGTTTTTCCTGAACTGAAGACAATGGAAATCTGAAATTTACCATTTGAAGTGATGGAAACTTTCGCGTCAGTTGTTTGTATTCAGCGTTTTCCCTGAACTCAAGCAACTGAGAACATAACTTAAGGGCGGCAAATCTTAAACCACTTGTGAAAGATTTCCCTCGACAAAACACTTGCGAGAACTTTAATCATGATTTTTACGCGAGGACACAAATGTTTGTTTCAGAGAAAAAAATACTTTTACATTACTCAACTTGACAGTCGAAGTAAATCATATAGGTTTGACCTTAAACCCAAACAACAAATTACTAGGGTTTCAATATTACGCTGAGCTGAACTGTGTAGATAACAAAAGAAAAATAAATATAATGGGAATTACTTATAAAATCACCAAACATTCGTGTTGCAGCAAATTAAACAGTCAACCGATTTCAAGAGAATTTCAGTTGTATCAATTAAAAATAAAATATCCCAATATTCACACTGTTGTCTTTTGACCAAATGAAACTTCACGGCAAATGATCGAACAGATGAAATGTTATTAATGCAGAAATAATATTTAGATTCAACGGTAAATAATGGAACAAAGGAAATAATAATAATACAGAACTAATATTTAAATTCCCCAACAAATAATTGAAAAATGAAATAATAATAATAAAAATTTTTAATTCCACGGTAACTAATTGAACAAAAGAAATAATAATAATGCAGAAATAATATTTAAATTCACGTCAAATAATTGAACAAATGAAATAATAATAATAATGCAGAAATAATATTTAAATTCTACGACAAATAATTGAACAAATAAAATAATAATAATAATGCTGAAATAATATTTAAATTCCCGGCAAATGATTGAATAAATGAAATAATAATGCAGAAATAATAAACTTTTGAGTGCTTCAGCACACGGAGAAACCAAGCTCAAATACAATGTATTCACAATTTTCCACTTACGGATACCTCAACGCTTCTGCATCACTTTACACTATTTAATACTCTTTTTTATTTTGTAACACAACTCTTGCTGATAAGTTACTCGAACAAGCCCCGATGCTAGCTTTATCTTTCCTTTTATAGGTATCAAATTTATGTCAAAACTAGACAAAAAAACCCACTAAGAAAGGCGCTCTTTTTGTTCCTTTTGGGGTAAGAACGGCACACTTTTTGTTCGACAAATTGAAACTGGACCAGCAATCTGAAGGATGATTTCGTGCTAGTTACAAAAAATGACATGGTTTTTCCAATCGCGATTTGGGTTTCTTTTCCCCAAAAACCATCCCAGAAGCTTTTCACCCTTTTTATAAGATATAGAAAAACATAGTTATATTTTATGCATGATTTTTACGGTAATTCCAGTAGCTTTGGGTATATACATTCATTTTTCTAAAAAAGGAATAAAACATTTTGCCAGTTATGTCAAAGTTTCTTTAGCTCTAAAAAAATGCTTCGTTACAATGGACATACAAATTTATAACCCCATACAGATTCCTAACCCCATACAAATTGTCCTGAAAATTTGTGATTCTGAATTTTTAATAGCTATGAAAATACTTAAGACTTGAAACAAAAACGTGAGACGCATGCAATAGATAATTGATGCATGAATAATTCATCTTTTTTTTCCAGCTGCACTTCAGCCTCTTGGGCTTTTTGTGCCTTCCAGTTTTTGTTTTACAGCACCCACTCCGTAACTCTAATCCCCTGTATCAGTCTGTGCAGTTTCTTCACCAGTTGGCTATTGTATTCTTCGGGGGTTAGCCTTGGCTGTCCGAATATTGCTTGTCTTTTACGGTCTAGCGCCTCGCATTCTGACAATATATGTTTGTCTATTTCTGTCCCTTTGCCACATTGTCTGCAGGACAGTTCTCCGTTGTACAGCCCCAATTTGTGCAGGTGTCCTCTCATTGGGCTATGACCAGTGAGAAGGCCTGTTATTGTTCTGACTTGGTTCCTACTCATCTTGAGTAGTTCTTCAGTTCTTTGTTTCGACGGTTCTTTAATATATATTTTCCCGTGGTGCATGAGAGGGGCTTCCTCCCCGCGCTCCCTTTGTTTTCGTTTGACCCAGTTCCGTACGCAGCCTGGGATGGCTAATTTTGTCGCTCTGAGTGCAGGTTCTGGGCCAATATATGGAGTTGATGAGCCCATTCTGGCTAGTTTATCAGCTTTTTCATTGCCCAAATGCCACAGTGTCCTGGGACCCACATCAAAGTTATTTTGTTGTGTTCTGCTAGGACACTGAATGCTTTTCGGCATTCCCATAACAGTCTTGATGACACTTTTGGGTTCGTGAGAGCCTTCAGTGATGCCTGGCTGTCTGTGCATATTTTGATTCGTGTGTTGCGCACTTCCCTCATGTTTTCTCTCACGGAGTGTAGGATTGCATACATTTCCGCTTGAAATACGGAAGTATTTATTCCCAGTGAGATGCTCATTTGGGAGTTTCTTCCGTCACTGTTACTTCCTTGGTTGTGATCCGTCTGTGTACCATATCCTCCCTCCAGGTTTGCCCTTGATGGTGTCCTCTCCTCTTTCGGTCTTGTATGATCACCTCGAAGTTCGTGTTAAAGAAGTATCTAGGAGTTGGGTGGTCCGTTGGTTTCATTTCAAGAATGTTACCTCCCACTATTTCCTTTATCTTGTTGTGATCCGATCTGTTGTTCGTATTTTGTAGCCTTAGGAGTCCCATTCTTGCCTCCCCAATGATTGTTATGTCAATCGGTGAATGTGTTGAATGCTCCTTCTAGGAATGCACCCAGCAAGACCTCTTTGTTTTCCAGAGCAGTTTCCACCTTCTCTACGAGTTGGAGTAATGCTGTTTCTGTAGGTCTAGCTGTTGTGTAGGCATATAGGTCCTTGTGTAGAGGTTGGTTCGCCAACACTGTATCCCTAATATGCTTACCCAGCAGTTTTTCTTGTGTCTTTAGCATGAATGACATAAGACTTATTGGCCTCAGTGCCTTCGCTCCATCCTGTCCAGTTCTTCCAGGTTTGGAAATGAAGATTACTGTGATTGCTCTCCATGCTTTTGGTATGTATCCCAGTGCAAGACTGGTCCTTAATACCATGCATATTTTATGTGCTAGTAGGTCAATTCCTTCCTGCAGCATAATAGAATAAATGGCGTCTGGCCCTGACGATTTATACGTTTGGAACGAGTTGATTGCCCATTAGGTTTTTTCCACGTCTATCACCTTTTTTGAGATCTGCCATTTTCCCTGGAGGCCCTTGAGGGAGATTCCAGTTCTGAGTGTCTCCAGGTCTCTGGTAATATTTTTGTGTTTATTGATCCTAGGAAATATATCCTGTTCAGTTCTTCCAGGGTATCTTTCCCATTCTGCGTGTATACTCCTGACTCTTTCCTAATCGTTTGGATCATTTGTAGGGGTTTTTTGGAGAGTCTTTTGTGGAGTCTTGCTACCTCGTGAGTGCCTTCCACTTCCTCACAGTACCTCCTCCACGATTCTGTTTTGGATTGCCTTAGTGCTTTTTTGTACTCGGTGAGGGAGTTCTTATATTCCCTCCAGTCACCTGAGACTTTGGATTCGTTGAAGAGTTTCCTGACCACTTTCCTTTTCTTAGCAAGTTCTTTATTCCACCAGGGCACGTTCCTGGTGGCTTCCTTGCTTACAGGTGGACAGTTGCTGAGGTGATTGCAACCTGTAGTTGTCCCGCAACCAGCTCAAGATAATTTGTGTTCGATATTGTTGTTTCTTTCCCCCTTCAGCCCATTCCCTATAGTCTTTCCAGTTGGTTCTGCGGGAATTGCGATATGTTTATTTTTCGGTCTCACTCCCCGAAATTTCGAATTGGATGTGCCTATGGTCTGAAAAGCTTACCTCATCAGACACATGTTTTTAACAAAGGTGCTAATATACCTGATTCCCATTGTTATGTCAATTACCTCTTTCCTATTAGAAGTTATGAAAGTAGGTTTATTGCCTACATTTAGAATGTCTAGATTGTTGGTCATAATAAATTGTAGTAAAGATTCACCTCTGGCATTGATGTTCGTAAATCCCAACACTGCCTCATGGTACGAATTAGAGTCCCAGCCGATGACTAACTGAGATCCATTCGCTCTACATTCAGCCACCAGCTCCTCTAGTTCTTTGGTAGGTGGAGGGTCAGGGTCATCATATGGGAGGTAGGCTGACGATATCCCTATCTCCCTCGGCCCCTTCTTTCCTGCCAACTTTACTTTTACTGCCGTTAGGTCCCTAGAACAAAAATTTCCAAGCATCAGTATTTTTATATCTTTTCTGATGATTATGCATGTCCTCGGTGAGGCAGATGAGTAAATCAGCCTGCCTATTCCCCCGAATCCCATATTTTTTCCCTTGTTGATCCAAGGTTCTTGTATAAGAGCCACATCAAATTCCCCTTTAATTGCGGCAAGGAGTGCCGAAGCTCCCTTACTGTGGTGCAGGTTCGCCTGAAGGACCTTGAGCGTCGCCATTGTCCCCCATCGACAAGATCCTTCAGGACCCGGAACGTCACCCTCTTCTGCTTATAATCAGGGCCTGAGAGAGCCAGCATTGGGCCTGGGGCAGAGTATGCAGCTGGGCCCCTACCTCTTTTTCTATTCATACCATCAGTTTTTTTTTAAATATAATCCAACTGAGGGCGTTGGCTTGGTACTGGAATAAATATTCATTAAGAATATGAACTGTTCTTTTTTTCTGAATACATAAGTCATAATATATAAATGATTTATTATCGACACGGTTCAAAACTTGTTGCAATTGGTAAAAAAAAAAAAAAAAATTTTTTTTTTTTAAATTTTTTTGTGACAGTAAAATAAATGAATGGAACTATATAATTTTCACTAATATGTATAATTAAATTTTTAAAACAAATTCGCTTTTCTGACCCTTTTGGCGGCAAAATTATGTATTATTTTTTCGAAATTCTACTGCATAGCTAATTGTGACTCGATTGAGAGCATTCCCAAACCATTAAGTAGTGTCCAATAGTCGAACGCAAATGATCTTTTAATTCTGGCCAAAGTACTAAATGATCACTCCACTTCGGCTACGGTCACTGGTATCGAACAAAATATCCTAATTGCCACGCAAACATTTGGAAACAAGCTCTGTGTACTTTTTGTTTGAAAATCATATTGAGTAGTTCCAAGGGCTGCATGTTGTCTTCGAAGCTTGCGGACTGAATATGTTTGATATGATTAATTTATTCACTGAGATCGATGGTAACATCTCCCGAATATATAGAAGAAAAATTGTAAATTATCTCTGTATGTACACATATCAACCAAAAGTTTCGGCCGTGGCGTATAGTAAAATCCAATGCTTATATGATGCTGAGGGTCTCGAACTTTTGCCAGAGACTGTACACTCTGAATCACACCTCATGCATTGGATAGATGCGCTACACGTATAGAGAGTGGTGCTGTAAACGGGGCAACAACGCACATTCAGTGTGTACCTCCATCCTTCCAAACCGATTGATATTGATGCTTCCATTTCTCATTCCCGGACACTGCCACGCCCCCATTTGTTCGCTTCACCTTACACTGTTGCCAATTCGTCACAATTGGTCGTGCTCTCGTTCTGTGTTGAGTAAAATGAATATGTTTCATCAGTTGATATCTTCGAAACTAAACGGTAAAAAGTTTCCTATATTTTTTCAATTAATCCCACAATAGTACTGGATTTACGAGTGATGTTTAAAAAAAATCTTAAGATGCGTTCAGCGTCTATAAAAAAAAATGTGAACATAGTCCTATCCGTTCACGTGTTAGATATAGGTATAGCGTTAAAAAAAAAAACATTTTCACTTGCAAATATCCGACAAACTGGACGGTGGATCGATTTAAAATGTTTGAGATTAGGTTCATGGTGGTTGTTTACACCATACTAAAATTTCAAGAAATTCCTAAGATTTGATCAAAACTACAGGTGTGGGCATTGAACAATCCATTTTTTTAAATGTTTCATGTGGACTCCGGGCCCCGGGACATTTGCCTTCCCCCCCCTCTCTCTCCGGGCCTGCTTATAATAGACCTTAAACTGGTTCTGTTCCAAGGCCCTGAAGGATAGCTCGTCGATGGAGTACGCCAGCATTGTCCGATTTCCTGCTCAGGAGTAGCCAGCTTTCCACTCTTAGGTCAGGGTTTTGCTTCCCTAATCGTGTGCGTGCTGTCTCCTCCTGATCACTTTTAGGTCCCGGAAAGAAAGCCAGGACCCTGGGTCTTTTTGGGAGGTCTTTTGACTTCACAACCGTGATGTCAGCACCCTCCCAAAGTTGTATCATCTCCTCTACCTTTTCCCGGAGCCTTACTTTTGTTTGTTATTTCGCGCAGGTTACCCAAAGCACCCCTCCGCTGAACGTTGTTTTGAGGAACTGGATTGGATTTTGGCTCCCCGAAGGTGCTCCGTCCATTTCCTCAATCAATTTCTACTGGTCCGTCTGCCTCTGATCAAGGAAAATCTCATCCTGAGATTGTTAGCGACCTCACTGTATGTCCCAGAAGGTTTGGTCGCCTTCCTGGGTTTTTTGGTAGTTTTTTCCGGTGTTTTGGTTTCATCCCGAGTTCTTTTCCTACCCTCAGTTCCTTTGTCGTCACCTTTGGGTGCGGTTTGCTGCTTTCTTTTCCCCTTGACTTTACCATTGTCCACGTCCCTGCAGCGATTTTCTCCGCCTTTACTATTTCCCTCCACTGGGCGCCAGACATCCCAGGGGGTCTTCTGTTCAGTTGGAGGTCCTTAACTCCCTCTCTAACTGTTTTGTCCGTTCCTCGCGTCCCCGTTGATTTCATACTACCGTGGTAGTGTTGGTTGAGGTGCTTGCTGATAAGTCCGAGTCCTCATCAGCTCTATTAATTTTGAGTTTTGTTTTTTTGGGTTGTTTTTCCATAAAAAAAAACCACGAGGGGAAGAGTGTGTCCAGCCCTGCAGTGCCCCCTGTACAGGGCTAAGGCTGATTACTCTGGGATTTGGCCCGGTGTCCCAGAGGCTCTGTTCTCGGTATCTGATAGGTTCAGATACCATCTATTCCTCGACACGGGTCGCATCACACCTTAGATTAAGCCATGTTGAGATGTCCTTGGTTTCACCGTCCCTCCCCATCCCGTCAGGCTCAAAGAGGGGCGGCTACTCTGCTCCCTCACCAACGATGAGGTCTTACAGCTCCTTGAGGAAGAATAGTTAACCTAATTCACTAACAATTTTATTGCACTGCAAATGATATGAACTGTTGTGTGAGTTTTCTCAAAGACAGCTACTCCCTACGTTTTCCTTACTATTATGTATTGCATGCGCCCCACGTTTTTTTTTAATCTTAGTATTTTTAACTGCACTTGGAAAATTATAACCGGCTTTTTTTTATATGCAATTTCTAATTTCTAGGACTGTGTTGAAAGTCTAATTCACATCATTTTGGGGAATGACACAAACAAGTCAAATTGAAACACACTTTTTTATTCCTTCTTATTCTATTACTCATTCATTTGCCGAAAAAAATGGGAAAACTGGTTTTCGCCCATTGAGTCTTTTTTCATTCTATCACCAGTACTTCTACATGAACTGGGTAACCACCATTCATTCTATTTGTAGATGGGTAGAGAGGAAGCAATTCTTCGCCAATGGTTGGACGTATGCGAAACAGAGGGTGGCATTTTGGTTGCTCAACAACTGCTGCATAAAAGACCACTATTGGTTGCTCAAATGGTTGAGGAATGGTTGAATCACTATAGAAGATTATCGTAAGTAAAATAACTTTTCATAATTGGTTTAGTTCAATTGACCCCTGTCGTACTATTTTAGTCAATGGATATTTTTGATTGATTTGTTGAAAATATAAACAGGATGTTCATAAAATCAGTTGTTTTCTGTTAGACATTCACAAAAAATAACTTCATTTTAATCGTGGACTTTTCAATTCACAGAAAAATCTTTCTATCAATATTCAATTGAGAATGTTTCCCTTTTCAACATGGATATTTTTGAATTCATCATAAAAGTAAATAATTAGGTGACCTACCATATTTATAAACAAAAACTAAAATTATTTTCATTATGATTTGATGTGTATTCTTGGACCACTTTTAACTTAACATTTTCAAATATGGATATGTAGTTTAAAAGTATTTTTTTGAATGTCAAGTGTAATCTCAAATAAATACATGAAGTTTCATCTGAATTTTAGAAAAAAATTAATTACATCCATAAATTTACAATTTTGGAAACTTCATACGTACAAAGGAATAAATTAGCTACTATATATATATATATATATATAAATCATTAAAACAATAAAAGGAGATTTAGAAGATTTTGAGAACGGGGGCAGATATAGTCCCCGAATCGTCAATCAAAAACTATATAGAGAAGTATCTTTTGAATTTTTACTATTTTTTTTATAGGCATATTCAGGGAACGAGAAGTTACTGACAACTCGAATCATTTTTCTATAGGAAATATAATTTGGTAAACGCAGTAACTTATCGGGGTGAACTAATTAGTTTGCCCTTTCTGCACTTGTATAGATTTTCCTGATTATATTTTCATTTTCAGACTGTGGAAGGTTATCCAAAAAACATGTCAAGAAACTTCATGTTACATAGTGAATCTAGCAATAAATAGTGGTAAAGTTCCAAAAAGTTTGAATCCATCATTAGCCCCTATACAAACAGTGAAAATTATCGTCCGTATCCCTAACGTCGGGACTATCGAAGGTCTTCGAAAAAATTATTGAAAAAGGCTAACAAACTATTTGGAAAAACATACCTTCCTCTCACCTCGCCAGTTTGGATTTCAGCAAGACTTATCCACCCAGCACGCCATTGATATCCTGACATCCAAACTCTATAACGCAGTACACGACACCAAGTCATGCCTAGGTATACTTCTGGATCTACCAAAGGCCTTTGATACCATATACCATAGGCGCTTGCTGGACAAATTAGAAAGGATTGGTATAAGAGGAAATGTCTTAAAACTCTTTGAAAGTTACATTCTCGGCCGAAAACAGCAAGTTTTAATAAATGACAAAATGAGCGGTGAAAGTATCGTTACCTGTGGCATGTCACAAGGAACATTTCTGGGACCTGTACTCTTTGTTATTTATTTAAACGACCTGCTAACAGCAAATTATAGTGGTACAATAATTTCATTCGCCGATGACACCGTCTTGATCTATGTAGGACAAACTTGGAACGAGGTGAGAGAAACTGCCAAATGACCTGAAAGTCATCTCAAATTGGTTTATGAACAGTTTGTCAATAAATCACTCAAAACTAAGTTATACCTTTTACCTCTTACGGAAATCTTACTGCATATGAGTCAATAGAAATGAATAATATTCCAATTACTCTCACAAAATCAGTTGAATATCACGGTATTGAAATTGACGCAATTCTGAAATGGGACATCCACGTCCAATCAGTTGTCAATAAACTCCATATGGGGGGATTGGCGCGGTGGGTTAGCGTCCGACTCATGATCGAAAGGTCGTGAGTTCGATCCTCGGCCAGGGCAGAAATTTTTCTATTTAATTAGAGAGAATTAAATGTTAAATTTCGTAGCCGGGCCGAGGATGGTCCTCGACGTGTTTTAATAAATATTCAACTTGTGTCTGGCCGAATGACGAAATGTCCAAGCCAAAAAAAATAAAAATAAACTCCACAAACGTATCTACAAATTTAGACAAATGAGCTTTTTACATTTAACACATCTGAAAATATAGTACAGTTCTCTAGCGGAATCCATTATACAATATGGTATAATAGGTTGGGAAGGAATGAAGAAAACAAAGCTGAAACCCTTGAAAGTTATCCAAAAACGCATACTCAGAATTAGCGTCAAAAAACCCCTACAATATCCTTGCGACCTTTTATTCAGCGAAGCACAAGTTCTAGACATGAGACAACTTTATTGTAAAACTTTTCTACTATTCACATACAACAGACCTGTAACAACCAGAATTGAACATCGTTACGAAACTAGATTGAAAATAGCTGTAAATGAAATATTTCCACGGGCTCACAAGTCGATTGGTCAAAGAAACTTCGTTTATATTGTATATTAGATTTGGCGGGAGTTAAAAAAAAAGTTGTCTGTGGTGCTGAAAAGGGTCAAATTGATAAGATATCGAAAAATGTTATTGAGAAAATGTGTTTGGAATGTAACGAGGACCCCATGTACCAATTTTGAAAAAAATCCTCTACCCTTACTAAGAAACATTATACATTCTTGTTTTATCTGGAAACAGCTTTAATAACCTAAATCATGGGTAGGGATATTCATCTAACATAGTAAGAAGAGAATGTAAATCAAAGGATTAAAACCAAGTTCAAAGTTAATAAAAAACGCATTTAAATTTATTCAATTAAAGTGATTTACAAAATAAAAATACATTGGTAACACATATAAGTAGTAAATATTAGCTTTATATACATATAAGCACCTAGGGCTTAGTAGGACCTGTATGTGCAACTAAAGAAAATCTAGAAGTAAAAATACTTGAGCTACTACAATAAAGTGCTGTGCTATAAAGCTGTTGGACAATATATAAATCTGTAGCGGAGATCAATTCAGGTAGAAGGTTATAGTTAAATGATGTTTGTATATTGTGAGTCGTTTTTTGTGATATGGATCTTACATTCTTTGGAAAACAATTTATAGTTAACTATGTTTCTTATTTTTGGTGGCAAAATATTGAATACTTTTGGAGCCAGACATCTAGCAAATCTTTCATTAGAGTCTTTACGATAGAATGGCACTGATAATTGTCTGGTATTGTACGTATGAGAGGCAAAACTTTTCATTTCTTGATGTTTATATAAAAAGGTACAGTTACTGTGGAAATAAAGCATCCTGACATTGGGAGTTTCAATATTGTTATATAATCCTTCAGTTGGATGTAATTTACCTTTATGAAATATTATTTTCAATAATTTTGTATGTCATTGAGAGGGCTCAATGCATTGGTATGGAGCCCACCACAGACCAGAATACCATATTTTATAATTGATTCAACTAGTGCTTTATAAACCATCAAAAGCAGACTTGTGTTCATAATTTTTCTGAGTTCATTGAATTTATGTATAAGTCTTTGTAATCTGTTAGTTAGATTGGTAATATGTTGATTCCATTTAAGATTTTTATCTATAGTAATTCCAAGATATTTAGTGGCTTCTGATTCTTCTATTTCAAAGTTGGTATTTGGAATTTGAAGGGTATTGTAGTTGGGCCTATTGGAATTTGTAATGAAAAGAATATATGTTTTTTTTGACATTTAGTGATAGTTTGTTATGATCTAGCCAATTTTTAACATTGAGGATGCCATTTTCAGTTTTACTTTCGACTTGGTTCCAAGTTGTATAATCAAATATAAGAATGATATCATCGGCATAAGATATTATAGTTCCATCAATAAAAGACTCCAACATTGAGTTAGATATGTGATAAATAGAATTGGCCCTAGAACGGTTCCTTGGGGATTTGGATAACTTCGTGATCACTAATTTCATTTCTTATTTTTACCTGTTGCTGCCTATCAGTCAAGTAACTTTCAAAGATCTTCAACACAATACCACGATGTACTGAAGTACATCAAGTAGTCTCTTGTGTGGCAAGGTCAAGGAATACACCTATACATTTGTTATTATGGTCTTAAGTTTTTTTATGCTATCAATTAAATCAAACATGGCATCAGTAGTACTAATTCCTTGCTGGAACCCATATTGTTTGTCATTAAGAATTTTATTGCTCGTGAGATATTCATATAACCGGCTTTTAAAACATTTCATTTGAGAAAGTACTTATTAGTTAATAATATTACCTTTTTCGCCTGATTTGAAGATTGGTACAACAATAGTTTTTTTTTAAATCCGCTGGGACATCAGCACATGAGAACATTGTATTGATTACATGGATTAAAGGTTCTAGAATATATTCATGGCAGCTTTTTATGAGCTTGGTATTAACTCCATCAAAGCCAGGCGAACTACAATTTTTTTATGATTTAATATGTTTGATCATTTCATTTTTTTGTACTGGATTGAGAAATATAGATTTTTTTATATTTGGATAACTATTTTTTACATTTACTGTTGGTTTTTAAATATTTGCTGCCATTTTGATTCCTACATTTACAAGTATTTATTACAATAATTAGCCATGTCTTTATCATTCTCAATTTTTCTTTCCATTCTCATTATTTATACCTATATTATCATTTGATTTCAATTTGGTATTATTAGTAGCCTCATTAATTGTTTCATATATCTTTCTCATATTATGATTGTCATCCATAATCTTTTCAGAGTAATATTTCGTTTTTGCTTTAGTTATAATTTTATTCAAACTATTGCTATAATTTTTGTTGTCAGTGAAGAGGTCTGGATTTTGTCAGTTTTTTATGGCAATTTTTTTCAGATAATCTCTTTATTTGATAGATGTTATAATACCATTGGATATCCAAGGTTTCATTTTGTTATGTTCTTTTACTTTGATTTTTTTAGTGGTTTTACAAATATGATATATAGAGTAAAATTTATCACTAAAACATTTCCAGGCTTTATTGGGATCTTGGCATAAAATGATATCACCCCATTTGACTTTTTTAATTAAACTGTTGAATTTATTTTCGTCAAAAAATGTTTCATTATTATACAAAGTTTTTTAAAAACTACTAGTTTTGGCTTCATCCTTAGTAATGAGTAGATATATGGGATAGTGATCAGTGATATTGTGATTTATCACTGAGTGGTGAAATTCAAGTTTTCTGCAGCGGGTATTTTTTCTTATAAATATGTGTTCTAAGCAACTTCTTGATTCTTGAGTTACTCTGGTGTATATATTTAATGGTTGATTGAAACCCAAAGGACATAAGCAAAGATAGATAGTTATTTGTGATTGCAGAGTCCAAATTATCAATATTGAAATCCCCTATCAGAATATTCCTTTTCATTAAGTCTTCCAAAAATGTTTTGTCCAAAGAAGATGGGGATCTATAGCAAAGCATTATGTTATATGATATATTGTTTAGGTTGACTCTGATATTAAATATAGTTACTTGTGTCACTGGTAAAACTGTATGTTCTACTTCATGAGTTATATTATTATTTATGAACATAAGAACGCCATCGTTTTGATTCATTCTACTATTGTTGAAAATGGTTTTGAAACCTGGGATGCAATATGTCTCAACTGAAGGGTTATTTCTTGTTTCACTAAGGATTATAATGTCAATGTTTGTTTGTCAAGTTACACGTCTCGAGGGAATATCAGAAGTTCATCAAAGTGTTTGCTAACGCTTCTTATGTTAAAATGCAAAATTTGCTGTTATTTATTTTTATTACTAAACTTATTCTTAAATTCTGTAATTTCATCAATCTTCATTTCTTTTTCAGTACTTGCTTCATTTTCAAAAAATTCTAGCTGTTTTCTCTCTCTCTCTCTCACATCATTGATTGTCCTCTGCTTCCTATCTGGCGCCATATGGACATCCCTCCCTGCGGAAAATCCGTTCCCATCCAGCCTTCGAGTAACAGGGGGGGGGGGTGTATCAAGGCATGCAGATAGCCTTTCTCTAAGCAATACTGCATCCCTAATCATTTTTGCTTGCACGTTTTTGACGGCGAGACAATCATAACATAGAATGTATCATTACGCCACCTAGGAGCAGCACTGTTAATGTGACCACAACATCTAATTGTCGAAAGACATCCTCAGCCCACAAGATTTATAACTTAAATTCTCACTATTTAAATAAAAAATCTCTGCCCTTATTGAGGATTGAACCCGGGACCTCTTGGTCTCGAGTCGAACGCTTAACCCACTGCGTTATCCCCCCCCCCCCTAACTATCTACTCCATGAACTGACAGGTTAGGAATAATTCCCACAATTTCATTTAAGCCAATGACACCTGACATGTGTTACTTGGAAATTATTTCAGTGGTACCAACTGTTGGATTAGTACCAACTGGTGTTACCAGGTGGCGGTACTATTATTTGATATTGCATTGTGACCACGATTTGGATTGATATCTAAAGACAATAAATAAGAGTAGATCTCATTTAAATTCAATTCACACTTACTTACAAATTATACAGTCTTATACAAAAATAAGCTAGTACTATATTAAATTGTGTTTGTTGCACCTAGACCGTAGGTCTGCATGATCAATGACAAAGTATAAAATTGTTTCAACACATAAATAATTATATTTTAGTGTTTTAGATCCGTTTATATTCGGAAAAGAAAAAGTAAACCTCTATTTTACAATTTCAACACAAATAATTATAGTCCAAAGTTTTAGATCCGTTTATATTCGGTAAAAATAGTAAACCTAAGAAAAATTAAAAAAATAAAAATATATGAAAATATGTGCACCAAGGAGTCAATATTTACAATAGCATCATGTATGTAATGTAGTTCTCAAAAATATGACGTTTTGAGAACTGTTTATACTCTTTTATAAGTCTGGTTTCTATCGGTAACTTGATATATATTTTCGGAGCAACACTACTTACAAATCTTCTTACCATATTCAACGAGTCCAGGCACTTTTGCCGCGAGATTTTTCCCATCAAGTAGACTTTTGTCAATGGAGTCTTCAAATGATTACCCGAATTGCTCAATTTTCACTGAAGAATCCAACTTTTCAAGGCAAGTGATTATAAATTTCCATAACAATCATCTATGGGCCGAAGATAACCTACATGCAATTCAAGAAGGTCGGTATCAATATGAATTTTCAATTAACGTGTGGGTCGAAATTTTTGGCGAATATATTATTGGACCGTATTTTCTACCGTTAAGGCTAACTGGTGCAACTTATACAAATTTTCTCCAGGAGCAACTTCCCATTTTACTTGAAAATGTTCCACTAGCTATTTGACCACGTATGTGTTTTATGCAAGATGGTGTGCCTGTCCATTTCAGCATAACTGCTCGTCAGTTCTTGGACGCCAAACTGTTGGATAGGCAGAGCAGGACCTCAACCTTGGCCTCCCAGATCTCCAGATTTTTGGACTTTTCATCTGGGGTCACCTGAAGTCCTTGATTTATATGACCCCCATTGAATGTGTGAATGATTTGAGGAATCGCATCATTGCAGCCTCCGAGACAATCCAAAACACACCAGGAATATTTCAATGTTTGCGCCAGTCTATGAGACGAAGACTTGATTCCTGTCTAATGGTTGGAGGTGGTCATTTCGAGCAGTTTTTATAACTTCGTTCCGTTTGATCTTGTTTCCTTTTTCTTTGTTGTAATACACATAATTTTGTTTTGTTTGTATTTTTAATTTGATATTCTATTAAAACAAAACATGGTACTGGTACATGCCTACATCAAAAGTTAAAACAAGCGGAATAATTTTAAAATACTACGATTGAAGTCACAAGTTGTGCAAACAAAACGTGACAGCCACCTACTAGATTTTTTCGATTCCATTTACAGAAGATCCGTTCATGCACAATATTGTATTTTTATTAGGAAACTATTGCTTTTACGAACACAACACAGGTGTTAAAAAAGTTTTGCAATGAATCTTTCTTTTCAACACATATTTTTAAATTGAGAAATTTTGATTCGTTAAAAAGTTCTGGTAAAAAATGGAATAGGGGTTGCATGTTTCAAGATCACAACAAAATTAAAAAAAATATTCATAGGTAGCTTTTTTATTGGTAGAACATGTCAACAAAATGCCATTTCTTCAACTTTGCAGCAATTTCAAGGAAAAAACAATTTTTTTTTCTTATTTTTGGAAGCGTGCAACTTTTCAAGGAAAGGCCTAAGAGCCTTTGTTTAATGAAAGACCCCCTTCAATTTTCGACAAGGAATCACCCCCTGAAAACTTTCGCACTTATTTGGTAACACCCTGTATATATATATATATATATATATATATATATTTATATGACCATTCCTATACAATGTAATTGTCATAAAGGAAAATAAAGTTATGAAGTTGTGTTTCCTTCATGACATGGCAATGTAAATTTAGCATCAGGCCTTATTCATCATAAACATTTTGTTTTAAGCTTCTTTATACATCAATGGCAAATAACATTCGAAGTTAATGAATTTCTGGATTCCTTTGTGAAATTTGTATTAGTTTTTTTTCTGAGCTTGGAATTATTTTTGATTTTGTATAAAAACATTTAGGGCTAATATTTCCGTTACATTAATTTTATTTTCCAAGTAAGTGACTCGAAACAAAATGATAGAAATAGAATCATGGTTTCTGGTTGGTGGCTATCACAGAAAACAAGACTACCCACTGTTCTGTTAATGAAAAGGGAATTGCCCTTTGAAAAGACTACAAAAGTTCATGAAAGATTCGCCCTTCCAACATGATACATACCTAATACAATTTTAATGTATTTTTCCAGTTGAAAATATACCTTAGCAGTTCACACTTTCTCCAATGGATGTTGTATCTATTTGTATTATGGCATTATTTTGCATTGATACTATGTAAAATATAATAATTTTGCAGAGCACTTCTCTGAATCCTCTTTTGGCCAAATGCTCTATCACTCTTGACACTTTTTTTGGGATTATAACCTCCCACAATCTGAAAACAAAATTAAATGGATCAGGGAATCTATATATTATTCAAAAAAGGCCTCGTTCAATCAGTGCGAGAGAAACAGCGAAAAAACTGAGAAATTTTAATCTACTTTCAGAGAAGTATCTTTAAATTCAATAATTTTTTGTAATAGGCAAAAATTAGATTACGACAAGTTACTGACTAATTAAATATTTTTTCAATTTGTGAAAAATAATTTGATGTATGCAGTAACTTATCGGGGCAAAGTAATTTCTTTGCCCTTCTACACTTGTATAGATTCCCTGATCCAATTAATTTTACTTTCAGATTGTGGAAGGTTATAATCCCAAAAAAGTGTCAAGAATGAATAAGCTTTAAACAATGCTCTATCACTCCTTTGTTTGTGCAGATAGAAAAAAATTGCTGTACTTTACCTATTTCACACACAAATTTTAACAGCTCTGTGTTTTCAGACAAATGACATCGGCCCCTTTTGTGAGGCCTCTTCCCATCCAGGATTATTCTAGTGAAGGAGATACGGATGACGAATAGCGCAGGTTGAAATTCGTGTTTTGATAACACGAAACAAGTAGCAATGCTTTAGTACCTAATAAACTGAAATTTTCTCTGAGAGATGATGAAATAAATAGATCAAATATTGATGCAGGTGCACTAGTGACTGAAATTGCTGCTAGAAACTGATTTTGGTCTTGGTAGGAAAAGGGATTGGGTTTATGAATAACATTTGGGGCAGCTTTCACTTGTCAATCGACAATTCGATTTTTGTTATGTTTTGTTTAAATACAAATTTTAGGTATTCACAAATTTATCAACCGACGGTAGAATCTATATAACATTTTTTATATTTACCTTGGTAAATTATAATAGGGAATCATAATGTATACACATTTTATTTAATTGCAAAATATGTCATTACTGAGCAAAACAACATTTATTTTCCTAATTGGGAAATCCATCAAAAACCAAATAGTGTTTCTGACTTGGTTCGTCACAGTTTGGCTTCTTGTGGATTTTTTGGCATAATCTTAATTAAACTTTCCTTGAATTGTATATGCTTTCAGTGCGGCTGAAGTAAGTTCCGTCTGTTTCCTGCAGTTACTTGTTCTTGCTTTCCATAGTCAACAACCAGAACTTTTTTTTTCATATACGTGAGATATAATTATATACAATTACACTATAATTATATACAATCACGGACGGATTTTCAACTTAAAAGAATAAATTACTACAACCAACCACACATATGAAGCAAAATTCTAATTTTCAACATCATCCACTGTCCGTAGTGAAAGAGTTAAAATACATTCAAGTTGAGAAGTTGGGCTCATCGGATGAGTAACAATAATTCTGAAAAGTATGCAGTTCACAAGTTTACCTACTGAACAAACATTTCCTTTAAGGTTGATGTTTCTTTCCATTTATTTCCATAAATAGGGTTAAGAAAAAAAATGTCTTGAATCTTCAGGGATAATGTTGAAGACAAATTAATTTTTTTGTGGAAATGTCCCCAATATATTCTGGAAAAAACATTAATTTGTTCATGACCTCCCATGTCAACATGCTTTAATAAAATTGAGGACGGAAAACATCAAAATTAGAGGACAGTTGAGGCCTAAAAAGAAAATTCCTTCATTAGTTCGTCATTTAATGTTTTTGAATTCTAGATGATATTAAAATATTTACTTGGTGGAAAAGGATTTTTCTCCAATTCATAACTCAAATGAGAAAATTCGGAAATCAGATTTGCATGTAAAATAATAGATCCTGTTACAGTGTGAATGGTAATTTAATACAGATAGCATAATCAATATGTGAAAGTAAAATATCATTTTTTTTATTTATTAAAAAAATCAAAATATAATTAAAAAGCCACAAACATTCTAAATCGAAAACATTGAGATGTATTAAATGATGGATTTCCACCTCCAAGACCAGTTCTATCACGATTCAGTTACTCTTGTGCCCAGTATGTACATAGGGAAAATTAAAAAAATGCACTAAGCAGCCTGGGATTGTATATTTTTGCCTTTGGGTTTCTACATCTAATTTTTATGAAGTGCATATTTCTTCCTCTTGCCTATGCAGAAGTTGTGTAGATTTTTGGGATTTATCTGTAGGACTTGATTATTTTTTATAGGTAGCAGAAGTACAAATAAAATCTTGAAATGAATGAGGTTCTGTTTTTCCTGATGTGGTACAAATTAAAAATGGTAGATGTTTTGTCCTATATGGTGGTTTATGAATGTTGATGCCTCCATAATCGTCTTCGTTGTCGGTGTTATCCCACTTTCCTCACTGAGAATCTGGGCTTCCATCCATGTCACTGCCTCATCTTGATGATGACCTCTGGTGCATTCTTGCGCGATTCACCATTTTGGAATTATTCCTGAAAAAAAGAAATACATTAGTTCATGTCTTGGGGACCATGTACAATATTCCCGAAACTTTTTAATTCGCCTAGATGAATACAATAAATGCCTGGAGATTTTTCTATGAAACTTTGGTGTTTGAAAATTAAGAGATCGCGATTTTCGTAGCACAGGGTCGGTCCCTATTCCACGAAACGGCCGTTACAAAACCCAAGGAATGAAACTTCATACATTAATCTTAAAAATATGTATTGTATAAAGTCATGCCACAGTGGCAGTAAAAAATTATAAGCAACAAGAAAAATCACTTCAATCTGAAAATTTCACTATATAATGTTATTGTGATGATAATATTATTAAAATCGCCATAATTACAAAATTTAATGTGAACAGATCAAGTTGCATGATTTTTTGGAAGAATGTTTAAGATGAATGATAACCTATAGTCTCCGCTCAACCTACTCTATATGTAGCAACCATCTAACCATTTTTAATTTGTATTTTTTTGTAAGTGCTTTAATTATTATTTATTGTTTTGTTGGGATGTTATTTTCTTTGTTATTGATGTTCACTGCTGTCGGATGATGTGGTTACGTAAGTAGTCAGAGGTTGTATAAGAATTTTGAAGAATAAAGTCAATTTATGTATGTAAAAATTGTTTTCTCACATCTATTTAAAATTAGGTTTTCTGAATAAGAGTTTGAATTTAAATGAATTTATTGATTAAACTATATATTACATTGTTAACACACTGTTATTAAAATATATTATAGAGAATAAATGATTTGAATTCGCTGATGGTTTTATTGTAATTCGTGTGGATTGTAGGAGGTTCAATATGGCTCTTCAGCCTTTCCGTACCTCGACCTATAAGATCTTTTGTACATTACCCTTCATCTATTCCAGACCCGAGATTCCAAGACTCCTTGCAAAGCACATTAGTTTCCTGGGAGTTAAGTTCCTGATGTTTGAGGGCGTTAATGACACCCCTTCGAGGAACTTAAGCCTTTTGCAAAATAGTGCTTGGCAGCCGTGAGGCATGTGTTCTGCAGTTTCAGAAAAGTTCTCGCAGTCTGATCTATCCATTTTTTCGAGAGGATACCTCAAAGGACAATGTCTGGTGAGCAGTCCTATTAACAGTTTCAAGTATTTCTTGTCCAACTCAAGTTGTTTAGCTTTCCTTTTCGCTTGTCTTTGTCCTACCACCTTATTCCAGTAGGTTTGGATTTGGTAGGTTCCCTGCGCCAAAACTCTCAATGTGGGCTTGGAGAGACCACAGAAATGTTCTAGGCCAGGACATTGAGTGTTTACCCCCTCCTTGGCAAGGCTGTCTGCTTTCTTATGGCCTTATGACCTGGCACTCACATGAGAGAGTGAACTGATTGTTCATAGCCTCTTAGTTGTCTTAGGGAGAGTTTTCCGTCCCAAGTCAGTCTAGATTCACAAGTGTGGGACCTTAAGTGCTTTTAGTACTGCTTGGCTGTCTGTTAGTATATACATTTTTGCCCCCTTGTGCCTCTTGCAAGGCATTCTTGTGCGCACATTTCTATAGCATGGATTCCTGTTTGCAAAATTGTTGGGGTTTTGAGAGCCTAAAACTAGGAACTGTTACTCCCACTCCATCCCTTTCGTCCATCTTGGATCCATCAGTATACCAAACTGATGCATCCCTTTCCAGTTGAGGCCCGTTCGTTGTGCATATTTGGTGGCTGTTTATGATGACTTCGAAGTCGGGCTTAGCTGGCATAATATTTGATGGTTTGTACCTGGATTTTAGGGGAATATTTTCCAGATTCTTCAGGTAACTAGTCAGATTTCCAGCTTTCAAGTTTGATATCTGGTGCAGTCTGAAGGCACTCATTGTTGCTTCCTTCATTACACAGTGCATTGGCGAAAGGTTCAGCATTATCTGAACATTGCCCCTGTGATTCCCAGATAGGCTAACCGCTGCACTTTTTGCAGCTTGATTTGTGTCGAATACTGTCAGATTTTTGGCCACCATACTAATGATGCATAGGTGACCATGGGTTTAATGATCGTTTGGCATGACCAATATATCATTTTCGGCTTCAAACCCTCATGCCTTGCCAAATAAATACATTTTATTCACTCACATAATAATATAAGCAATACAATACGTTATAATAGAAGTAGTATAAGATAATAATAATGAACACTCCACTAGAACGTCCTATTGAAATATCACACGACAGGCATTAATGAAATGGAGAATGGGTAACAAATACTAAAATAAAAGATATGATAAGTAAATATACTCGGTAAGTAAAAACTTGTTCCGAGACAGTGTAGCAATTAAGAATATAAATATAAAATATATAAAAAATACACACATATATACTGTAATAACTGAATAATTTATAACAGAACACAATAAAAATTTTGAAATTAAAGCAAGAAACAGTAGATTTATTCAACATTGACTTTTAGAATATTTGAATTTGGATCAATTTCATCTGGAGATTGGTTGCACGGGAGATGCGATATGGAAACAAAATACTTACCTATCCGGATACCTTATGAAATGTAACTTTATTTAATTATACTTTCGTTTCTATCAAACCATGAACGTATGCCCTAGGGCAGGTCAGCACAAATTTTTTTAGACTTTTTTAAAATGTTTTATTTGACATGTTTTTAAGTTCACCGGGGATGCTGTTGTAGAGTTTGGGCGCTAAGAACTCAATTGATCTTTGTCCTATAGATTTTGTCATGAAGGGAATTAAGTGTAATTTTTTTCTACGTGTGTCATATTCATGATTGCTTTTTGAATTTCTTACTTATGTGATAATTGATCATACATTTATAACTGAATTCCTGCCTGAGGTCAAACACTCCTGACTCAGTGTAAGTCAGTTCTGTTGAGTAGTCCCATTTTTTATGTAACATTAGAATTTCTAAAGGTGTTATGTGTTTTCTGAGTGCTGCACCCCAAACCAAGATGCCGTATTTCAGATGACTATCTACAAGTGCAAAATACACAATTTTTAGTTCTTTCTGAGGTAATGTGTGACAAAGATGTCTGAATTTATATAGAATAAATTGTAGTTTTTTTATTACGTATTTAATATGGACATCCCACCTCAAATGGTCATCAATGAGTACACCCAAATACTTAACACTTTTTGATGGTAGTATATGAGAAATCGATCCTTTTTCATATATTTCTATATAGTTAAAATCAGGTGCCTTGGACTCGTAGCATGTGAATGGTATATACTGGGTTTTCTCCAAATTTATTGTTAACAACTTCTGATCAAACCAATGTTTGATACGAGAAATATCGGTTTGTACTGTCATTTTTAACTCCCCCCAGGTAGCTGCTTTGTAAACGATGGCCGTATCGTCTGCGAAGCCTATGATTTCTCCAGAGCTCTCAATTTTGAACAAATTATTGATATATATCGAAAATAAGATCGGTCCCAGAACGGTCCCTTGTGGTACCCCAAACTCCACGGGAAGCTTATCACTGTACTCAGCCCGGACTCTTACACATTGGATTCTGTTCGAAATATAGCTTTCAAAGAGTGTGAGGGGTTTACCTCTTATTCCGATATCTTCTAGAGATTCCATAAGTAGTGGGTGACTAACAGTGTCAAATGCTTTAGCTAGATCTATAAACATACATAGGCAAGGCATACTTTTATCTAGGGCAGAAAATACATTATTTGTTAGGGAAACTATCGCATCTTGTGTGGAAACATTTTCCCTGAAACCGAATTGCTTGTCGGATAATATTTTATACTTATTGAGGTATGATACTAATCTATTCCTTAAGACCTTCTCGAATATTTTTGCAAAGTTTGTTATCAGTGATATTGGCCTGTAGTTACTGGCCAAGGCATTTTCACCTTTCTTGTATATTGGAATAACAATTGTGTCCTTGAAAGCCAAAGGCCAGTATCCTAAGGCCATACATTTATTTATAATGTATGTCAATGGTTCAATAAGATATTCTGAAATAGATTTTAAGGTTTCTGATTTCAATCCATTATAACCAGGGGATTTATTGTTTTTCAATTCACGCATAATTTCTCCAATTTCATGATGGTCCGTGTCAAGCATAACAAATGAGTTCAAGTTTCGTGGTGTTTGAAAAATAATATTTTTGTTGATTTTTATGTTTTTGGCTAAGTTCTTTCCCATGTTTATGAAAGTTTCATTAAACTCATTTGCAATGCCTTTCATGTCGGTTATGCTTTCTCCGGCTTCATTTATTAAACTGGTTATTTCCCTGTTCACTTTTTGGTTTTTTGTGATGTCTTGAACGACTGTCCACATTTTTTTCGAATTAACGCCCAAATGTTCTTTGGAAAAAGTAGCTGAATTCCATTCAGGATGGGGGCTTTCAGTTCGTACTTTTGCCTCCTTGTGAATGGAACCATCGTGTTTTGCTAGGATTTACATTTAGTACCTCCTTTGCGCACCACCTTCTGATTATGTTTAGGGCTGTCTGCAAGCGATTGGATATTATCCCATCATGTTTGCCCCTAATAGTATCGACCAGGTCATTGGTGTAACCTTGTCGTAATTCCAATTCAATTCTTTTTCAATGTATCAAATTACATCCCTCAGGAGATATACATGAAATGTAGGCATTCACAATTCAATTCACTTACTTTAGTCACTATCTTCCATCGTCAAGATAACCTCTTGTGGGGTATTCATGTTGAAAAGGGAAACATTCTCAATTGGATATTGATAAAAAGATTGTTCCGTAAATTGAAAAATCCACGATAAAAATGAAGTTATTTTTATTTATTTTTTTTGTGAATGTCTAACAGAAAACAACTACTTCCCCGTTAGTTAGGGTCTTTCCAGAATATCTATCAGATGTAGTTCAATGTCCAGCGTGGCTTTGGCCAGGAAGCAGTTGTTTTCTGTTAAACATTCACAAAAAAACAAATAACTTCATTTTTATCGTGGATTTTTCAATTCACAGAAAAATCTTTTAATCAATATCTAATTGAGAATGTTTCCCTTTTCAATAATTTTCAGATTCTTGTTTCCCTTATTGAGGTATAAAAGTAAATGTGAGTAATCTGAAAAAAATAGTGGAGAAGAAAATAAATGAAATGATATGAAATATGTATTTGGCATATTACATGAATCAGAAATGCAGGAACTTTCAGAAAAACATCAAATCATTCTGGTAAATCTATAAATGACACAACAATCCATTGTTAGATCAGTTCTAAAATTATCATGGTTAAAAAAAAAGACTCTTGCACTGAATACTACAAATGAACACGTTTTTTATATGCGATTCACAGTTTGATATGTCCCATTAATTGGCAGTAATTTTATTTTTTATCACAAAAGGTTACCACTCAATCACACATGGCAAGCAGGTGAGGTAGACTAGAGAAACCTCATTATTGGAATGATCATATTAAATTAGTATGAAATGCCAGACGAAAAAATGTTTTTATTTTCATAGAAGTTTTTCAATGATTAAAAAATATAAATATAAAGAAACTGTAAAAAAACAAAAAAGGTTTTTTCTCTAATTTTTGAATTAATCTTAAGAAAATAACAGAATGTTATGGCATAAAAACTTCAGCTATGGAAATTCTAGAAAAAATTTCTGAGCAATATTCGAAAAAAAAAAAAAGTATCGAAAAAACTTGAAATATTGAACATTTGACATCCAAACAATTTATATGGTACCTAATTACTCAAACAATAGATTGTGTCTATTTCGAAATTTAATCAGCTTTGAATTATATCAAAGTTATCTTTGCGAAATTGAAAATGACTTCAAAAATATAATGGAAAAACATTTCAGGATTTCAGTGGTTGGGTATGGACTTGGAGCATGGAGGAGGAGTTTAACGTGCAGCGCCGTAGTGGCAGAATCGGACAAATTGGTCCAGACATCATCACTTATCCCCGTTTACCACTGTGATAAAAAGGGTGTCTACAAAGTGCGATAGTATAAATTTTTCGGTTGCAAACGCTAAAATGGCATTTGTATTGTGATTCGGCGGGTAAAATCTTCGTATCTAAGAGAGACCAGTGTCGAAAGAGCGCGTATAATAAATGAACAATTCAGCCGTCCTCCGTGAGCGTTTATGTATGAAAATACTGCATAGACGTGTTTACATTATCCACAAGCATTCGCTCTGCAAGTGCAGGAAGCTTTTGTAACTTCTCTGTTTCAATCAATCTACGAAAGGAAAAAAGATCCATTGACAAATTTTGCAAGTTCAATTTTCACATTGATATAAACAATTAAATTTTTTCATACTAATAATTACAGTAATCTAAAAAACATGCATGAAACATATTTTTATTCATGTAATACACATTAAAAATTTATTTTTTTGTCAAATTCTGACAGTAAACGAACAATATGAAAAATATTTAAAATGTAGGTATGTAGAAAAGAAAACAATATTTTCAATATATTTCTTTCATATTTATTAATATTTTTGTGTCGCTGCTGCTTGACTAATCACTTCCGCATGTATGCTGGAATAATATTCTTTTTTACTTCCTGCACCTGACCCGATCGCACTAATGCTGCTCCTTTTTTCACAGACTGATTCTCGAAAACGATGTGGCTTGAAATGGGTGGAAACCCAGTTGCAACCACTTGATCCAACACTAATATAAAACACTTTTCACCTTGACAATAAATTACATGTACACACTACGATGACAGGCGAATTATGTATTCGCAGTGCACGTGTTCAGTCGTTTAAATGTGGTTCGCAGACTACTCGTCTCAATCTGCATTTTATTCATTACTAGGGCAATTTCCAAAACCGGGGCTCAATTTAATTCAAAGGTTATACATGCCGAATCACAACGCAACCGCAGTTTTCATGCTTGTAACAAACAAATTTAAACTGTTGCACTTTGAAAACACTCCATTTATCAAAGGGGCAAATACGGATAATTTGCGCTATCTGGAGTAATTCGCCCGATTCTGCCACTACGGCGCCACTTACAAAGGTGCTCCAAGTCCATAGTAGGTGTTGGGGATTGAAGAATAAGACACTATTTCATTGTTGCTGATGTTTCGAACAACAATGAAATTATATCTTATACTTCAGTCCCAATACCCACTATAGGGTGGGAGAGCCAGTTTGCCGGCCACTACCGCTTCTCGGCCACATTGCAATAATAACCTCAAAAATAATCATCTTTCTTGAAATACTCACAGACTGACGAGAATCCGTTTCCCGGCCAATTATTCTGTGTCTAATTCAAAAGAAATGTTCCCCTGGCGGCAAATGAGTAAATCACAAAAAAGTTTCAATGGCTGCATAAACGTGCCATGTTCGAACATAAATTATTTTCAGCGGAAAATTTAGTGGACAAGTGTTTTTGAAATAGTAAGTACATAGTTAACTACTTTAATATTGCATCTGCATTGTGTTTTACAATACTGTGATACCAAAAACTAATTATTCAATCCAAAATATATCTTAATTTTCAAGTTTCACAAATAAACATTAGGTGGCCGGTATACGAAAATCTTCAAAACAAAGATATTCTGGTGCTATATCTTTTTCTATGATTATGTGACAATATGCCCTTCTCAGGTTCCATTGTTCATTCTACAATATAGCATTGACTTCCTATCTGGTTTTCAGCCATCGAGAAAATAAGTTTCATACTCTATTACCTTAGGAGCAGCTGGGTGACCGAGTAGGGGGATTCCCATGCACCTGTTTTCGGCCACCTTAAAAATCACACCCATCCTATGTGGCCGAAAAAGGCTGCCTGCCAAGATTAAAGATGTGATTACTGTACCTAATTTTCATTTGCTTCAGATGTTTTTTATACTTTTTAGACCTAGTTTCTGTTGAAAATATAATCTGTTGATTTTATGAATTGTGTATGACAATAACTTTTATCATCTTGTATATTAGATTGGTTGTTTTGTTTATATTTTGATGATGTACTATACCATAGAGAAACTAAAAATAAAGAGAGTTGTCAAACCTGCAGTAAAAGTTGGCACCACGTTTAGACAGTGGCGACATATCTCGCAACTGGCCGAACTAAGTACAGTTGGTAAAACCGATTGAGATAAGGCGGGTTTTTCAAATGTGTTACTTTTATATGATTGATATGGTATATATTTTATAAGTGATCGATTTGCCATTCTTGTATTCCATATGAATGGTTGTATCATATAAAATACTGGAATGGTAAATCGATCACTAATAAAATATATACAGTAATCGATTCGTAGAATCTGTTAGTTCGTTCGTGGTTAACATAAAGTTCTAAACTAAATCTTTATTTCATGATATCAAGAACAAAATTAAACATCTTATAAAACAAGAATAATAAGTTGAACACTATAAAAACACATTTTATTGTATCTAGGACAATGTACAACTACAGACAAAACAATAATAAAACTCCGAAAAACAACAAAATTAAAAATATTCTTCAGTCGCTTATCATCAAATCAACCAAAATAAAAACATATTACATTTACAACAAACCTTCAATAATTTTGTTAATTTATTAGCACAAAGGAGACCATGTACTTCGTACTTCCTCAAATGGTGATAGGAAATGAAAACTGATGGATGGAAATGAGTACCAGTTTGTGAAAAAATGTCTGCAACTGATGGATGGAAATAACTATCAGTTTGTGAAAAGCAGCTTATATTTTACCTTGGGAAAGAATATTTCGAGGAATTTCAGCGTCAACTCGAATAACATTCCATTTTCGACGTTGGGTTCATAATTCAAGTCCATGGTATAATTTCTATAATTAATTTTTCGATGACAATTAACAGTAGAATTATTCTGAAATTATTACTTGGTTTGTCATTTTTTGACAAATGTCGAAATTGGAAAATTATCATGTCGCCAGTCGTCTGTTGATTGCGGGCAGCGCCTCCATGCGCGACTGGCCGTACCAAAAACTTGGTGGTCAAGATCGCCAATGTTTCAGTCTCTTTATTTTTAATTTGTCTATGTACTATACTGTCAATAAATCCTTTGATGAGAAAAGCCAAGTACTTCTAAGAAAGGTATATTTAGCAAGCAATGTAATATAAAGTATATATATATATATATATATATATATATATATATATAAAGTAATATTTATTTGCAGCTATTTTTGTTTGCTATTTAATTTTATATGTATTTTAGCTGAATAAACATTGCAAGAGAGTATTCATATTTATTCAATAGTTAGCTATAAAAGTAATTTTCAGTGCAAAAAGAAAGATTTGTAGGTTGCAAACATTTTCAATTTAAAATTTAAAAATATATTTTTTAAGACAAATCAAACATTAAAATGAAGCTATCTAACAGAAAAACACAATTTTCCCAGCAAAAGCCGCACTGGACGTAAAACTAAACACATCTGATAGATATTGTGATGAAAAGACCCTAACTTGACATAGCATGGAGTTTCAACATGAAATTTATTGGCCGAGAAGTGGTCTAGTTCTGACTGGTAATTGGCGAGTTCTGTCCGACAACCGGTAAAAAGTGCATGTTTCCCTTTTTTTTCAGGACAAAATGAAAATATATTTGGGGAATGGTTGAAAAACTTTTCATTATTTCGCCCATTAGGGTAAAAGAGTCTGTTAATCCACACCACTTTTATTAAGGACCACTAATCGCAGAAAAATTGGTTAAGTGGCCGACAACCGTCTCACCCTACCCAATCACTGAATTAACCAATAAGGGACGTGAAATTCAAACACAATGAAGTTCAGGATTTATTCTATGAAATCTCCCTGTTCTGCATCACTTTGTGTCTTTATGAAAGGGGTTTATTTTATGCCAGTAAAAAAATATATTCAACCTAAGCGTTATTCAATCACTATCAAACTCTTCTGAATTCTGAATCATGACTGTCCTTTGAGGACAAAGCTCCAGTTGAGAAGTATTGACGAAAACTTCGTCAGTGAACTCCATTTTCACTTTAGCAGACGTATTCCTATTTGGATTGGTTTCACTGACAGAGTTGGTTGGCACAGGTGCTTCCACTTCTGTAGAATTAAGTTTCTCTGAAACACTCTTCAAATGTAACCATTCGACGTCGGTTTGAATTATTTCTCGGTCGATTTTATCCACCAATGCTGTGAGGGTTTCTTCCAATTTTTTCAGTTTAGCTAGATTCTGAAGTTCAAAATCCATTGTCTGGTATACTTGTATAGGAAATTGGATACCTAACTGATTCGTTTATATCAGCTTAATTACATGCAATCGAAAATTCGATATTTCACCGTATTTTTAGTTGGTCACTGGAAACAAATGTATACTCTTTTTTTAGGTTAATTAATTTAAACAGCCGTTTTTTGTTGTGAATCTGTGGTGAACATAGGCAATAATATGGACTGGTTGTGAGAAAGAGACCATTGATATCAGAACCTGTGAAAAAGGACAGAATGAGTTCAGGCATAACATTGGTTTCGTATATTGTTTATATGTGTTTTCGTGTGGTGTTTTGAAAGTTTTTTATAAATTTATCCAGTGTTTCTGAACTGTTTGACAAGTAATAAACATTCTCAAATATCTTACGTGACTTCTCTTGTTTAAATAACTTGGTTTTATTTTTGTGCCTCTATTTATATTGTAGCTGAAGTTAATAGATTTATTATTATTTTCATAGGTGGGTTGGTAGGATTTTGTTTGATTCAGGGGTAGAATTTGATGTTTTTTACCGAGCAATTGCTTAAAGTAATGTTGTTTTATAATATTTATAAAAGAATAATGTGATTTATTTGATTCACAAAATTTTCCTTTTTTACACGCTTTTTATTAGCTTCACTTGTATGTTTGTTTGTAACCGACTCCTTTGGGCGGATTTTGACCCACTTCCAGACGTACGAATGATTTGAAATTTGGCAGGTGTACATAATTCGGGTGACAATGCATAAAGAAATTTTTGTTTGAAAAAAAAAACAAAATGGCGGCTCCAATATGGCGGACGAGTTTTGTGATTATGGTCCGATTCGCTTCAAAATTGGTATCTGAGGGTTTTCGTGGTCAGATATTATGATTCTTTTGTCGAAACTGAAAAATTCAAGATGGCGGCTCCAAAATGGTGGACGAGTTTTGTGATTATGGTCTGATTCTATTAAAAATTGGTATGTGGGGGTTTGTATGGTCGAATATTATGATACTCTTGTAAAAATTGAAAAATTCAAGATGGCGGCTTTAAAATGGCGGACGACTTTTGTGATTATGGTCTGATTCTATTCAAAATTGGTATGTGGGGGTTTTTGGGGTCGGAGATTATGATTATTTTGCCAAAATTGAAGGATTCAAGATGGCGGTTCCAAAATGGCGGACGAGTTTTGTGATTATGGTCCGATTCTACTCAAAATTGGAGAATAATAGTTAAAAAAATTAAATAATAAACTAAAAAACACGCTTTGAAAGAAAACAAAACTAAAAAGTTGAAAATAAATAATAGTTTAAAAACTAAAGAACACGCTTTAATAGAAAACTAAACTAAAAAGTAGAAAATAATTGTAAATGAGTTTGAAATAAGAATACAGTGATTATATAACAACAAATTTATTCCATCGTAAAAAAGCGTGGGGTGCTTTTTAAGATATTTTCATAATGATTCTACTTTTACCAATATCTGTCCATGAAATATTAACAACAATTGACATCACACTCTTTTTTACGATGAAATAAATGTGTTGTTAATCATTGTATTCTTATTTCAAACTCATTTAAAATTATTTTCTACTTTTTAGTTTATTTTTCTATTAAAGCGTGTTCTTTAGTTTTTAAACTATTATTTATTTCCGAGAAGAAACGCAGAAATATATGTTTTTAAATCGAAGAATGTTTTCTTCAAACGTTTTAAATATACATGGAATTTTTACTCCATTTTACTCCGTTTTACTCCGTTTAACGGCATACTTTTACTCCGCCGGGGTAAAGATATTCTTTTACAGCGCCAGGCTGGAATAGACTTCCCTACGGATTGTCCGTCGACCTCCATCACGCTCGATAGAAAAAATATCACTTTCATTCCCAATAACACGTACTATTTTCCTCGGTATTTCCCAAAAATAATTGGGCCAGTTTTTCTACAGACATGAAATTTTATAGATTACATAAACGTTTTTTATGTAGGCAGTATTGATAACAAATTTTGAAATCGCCGGAGTTCCCAATTTAGTTCAATTGCACTTCTAACTTCATGGTATCGAATATAAATTTAATTATCAATAATTTTTTCATTCCTGAACTTTCTGAAAACTTTGGAAGAGATATAAAAAATACTTTTATTCAGATGGAGGCTCAATGGAATTCTTTTGTTTCTGAAAGATATCATTTAAATATGTCGCATAAAGTTCCCCACTGTGATTCCTTGAACTTTTTCAAAACTCATCTCATTCAAAGTAGTCTATATTTCCCTTGAAAAAATAACAAGAATAGATTTATTGACTCTTGGTATATTTATTTAAAAGATCTTATCTATATCACTATAATAATTCGACTAGCATAATCTTGGAAATAAACATACTCAAATATAAAATAAAATAATTGTTGAAAATTCAACGCAACAAGGATAACACTTGAATTCTATGAGAATTCACAACAAAAATAAAAAAAGACAAATAAATACTGTTACCTGTTCTTCTAAGGAATCTAGAGAAAAGATCAAAATTCAACATAAAACTCTGAAACCAATAAACATGGCTACGTACCTCCTCATTTCTGAGTTTTACAATTTAAATAATAATAACATTTGAACACTCGGCTTACAAAAAAAACCCAATTTCATAATTCAAGGTATTTACTGCACAGTATTCAAACAGGAAACAAGAATCGAAGAAATATAAATAACATAAAATTAAAAATGATCGTTGTTGAACTAAAAGCTAAAACGTAAAAGCTACAAACAAGGAAAAAAGAAACGGATTGAATAAAGAGGGACAGAAAAATAATTTGCAATGCTGACTTGCTTGCTTGTTATTTATGGCCTATATATTACAACATAATTTGCAAGTAATCGGAGCTGTAGCCACAACTCCGCCCCCCTTCCTGGGCAAACGAGATTGTCTCACTCGAAATAATACCACGAATGTCCAAAACTTTCACAATAAAATAACTTTGCGATGCACGTGGAACGGCTGTACAATAACTCACATTAAGCTGACTGCCTGTCCACGTGGTCAACGTATGTCTCCCACGACAGCCGGAAGTCGAATCCTCCCTCCAATGTTGACTGATGGCACATGGCCATATTTGGTGTTTTGTGGTTGAAAATATTTCATGTTTGCTTTTGTCCAAAACGTACTAGATTTTACTCGATTTCCCTATAACCGTACGAAGATACTAGGTTGCATCAAAAAGTACTAGATCTAGTATGAAAGTACTGATAGGAACAACCCTGTACTCAGTGGTTGAAGGTTGAACTCAACCAAAGAGTAGAACTATAATCTTTGACTCAATGTTCAAGTTCTATGGTAAGGATGCACTTCAATAAAACGGTGATGACTTAATGATATGAAAAAAATATTCAGAAACTCATTCTAACTAGCTGTATATTATTGTGATTCATTGAAGAGTGGTTTGGATACTTCAATAAAACGGCAATGACAGATTACAGACAACAAACGTCAAAGAGAGTAAACATTATCTGAGTAGAAGAGTCTATTCCCCATAAGACAATGGCGACACTAATAGAAAAAGATGAAAGATCATTTGTGACTCATAGAGACGTATATGGACATGTCATGGCAACCATTCTCCCTGGACAGTGGCGGACTAGCGCACTCCGCACTCTGGTATCTGAGAGTTACAGGCTCTTGAATCTATATTGGACCACTCTGTATGTTACGTGGGCCACCTGTACTCATGTCCATGTACATCACTATGACGGATTAATGCTACAAGATTCCGATTGGTTGGAGCTTATTAGTACCTCCTATTCAGATAACCTTTACTCTCTTTGAGCAAACGTGGCATTCAATACCGATTCTAACGATTCTGTCTCCGAATATGGAATGTGTAAGGTTCAAAGGAGTTCAAGTTCACCCCAAATTCAATAGGGGAGTTCCACACAAGCTACCAACATAAAGAAAACTTCTGCCTCTCCATATAGGCCTTTTCACGACAAGTTATGCGCAAGCGCATCCGCCATGTTAAAAAACTGGATATTATGAAAATTTAGGACACCCTAACAAAGAGTAGAACAATCATCTTTGCCCCTTATTTGCTTGCTTGTTTTTTTGGCCTGTCTACTACGGACAATATACCGGTATCAGGGATATTACGCATATTCACGGGTTATACACGCATACATGAGTTATGATAATAAAGACAGCAAATGTGAAGCCAAAACAAATGAAGCATAACCATCGCTCAGACTCTGTCTAATCGGCAACGTTGAATTGATGCGCATGCGCGAAATTGGAGGCGTGACATGCATTGGTAGATTTTCGGTTGCCATAACTACGCGCTGCCAATATGACAGGGAAAGACATATATAACCCGAATTCACTTTCATTGCATTGCTCTTATGGCCAGTTATCAATATTCGTAGTTAATAAATATATGTATACACAATATTTTCAAAAATATTTTGATTTGCACATAAAGATTACCACCTAGAAAGCTCAGCAACAAACTTAAAAAATGTTGGAAACGCCAATTTTTTCATTATATTCGAAAATGTATTCCTAGCGCCTCTGATGGACGTATGCATCGTTACTTTCCACAGTTCAAACTTTTACCGCTAGTTGCTTCAAACTGTCAAATATAATTTCATGTCTTCGTTTATATGTTGTACTACATTTTTTATTATCATAGTATTTTAATGGATACTGAAACATCACATTACAAGTGGGGTTGAATTTATGTTTGGGTTGTAGGAAATATTGTGGTATATCAATATTCCTGAAACAACCTCAATTGGCGATAGTGATTGATGGATGTTATTCAAGTAAAGGTAAAATGTAGTTTGAAAAATTATTTTCCCAAAACCTGATTTTTCAGGACCGGACTGATGCAAAGAAAAAATAAAATCCCTTTTGTAATAATTTCATCAGGGATGTATAGATAATCACAAATTGAATATGCTTGATCATTTATTGTTAGTCCCAAAGTGTTTATATTTTTGTATATACAAAAGTTATATTAATAGGGAATTTTGTGTCTATATTTCGAGTGTTGGTGCCCTGTCCCAATCTGATTCAAGCATTATCGACTGTCACAGTGCCATTTGAACCTTAACACCGAAGAATGCAACTTCTTTCCCTTGTTGCTTGACTTCCGTTGTTACTGTGTTCTTTTTAAATCTTTTTTCTTCAGGAGGGAGTGTCATTGGAAGATCTGTCTTTCAGTTGAAGAGATGTCTTGAGTATTGGGAATTCAAAATTACATGCCAACGCCAGAGTGGCGAAAATTCAAACCAGACATAAGTACATTGTTTGTTTTCTTAGAGGTTATACACTTGTGTTTGTAATTTTTCTTAACATATTTCCATTTGGTATTATTTCCCAGTTTTTTTGTGTAGTGTTATTCATTTCAAGACTCTAGTGAAGTGGTGTATTTAAATCTTAAGACAATATCATTTGCGAAAACTTACTTTGAAGGAGACAAAGTATGTTCTAAATTGCTTGCAAACAAAAATCTTCTTCGAAGTTTCTGGACAGCTTAGTGGAGAAATGATTATTATTTGTGAATGTTCGAATTGAAAATAAAACTAACAAAACAGGTTTTTTTATTTCATCTAAAACAAACAAGATGTTGTGATAATGTGTCCTTATCAACTGGGTGAACATATATAGTCACTTTTTTCCATACTGTATGAATAATCTTCGGTATGTTGAATAATATCTCTTTTTTCTCTTCTTAACTCTCTTTTTTTTCTCCTCAACTCTCTTTGAAGGTTCTCTTTTCAACTTTTGTTCTTGGTCACACACGATACAGGAACATTTTGGGAAGGAACTGTATTCTTCTTCAAGATCCCAAGATAGTCTAAGATCCCGATATAAGACGACCCTCACCGAGATGTTTATTTGATTAAACGTATTTTATATTTAATTCAATATGTCAATAAATTTATCTCGGAATGCTTTTATACTCCCGCAAGATTCGATAAACCTATAAAACGAAAAAAAATCTGTAATTTTGCTTCTCAATGTATGATTAAATTCCTCAGTATCAAAGACAAGAACAAGAAAGTATTATTGAAAATGGAACGAGACGTATTTGGGCGACTTTTGGCATCCATACAAAAAAATTAATCTCGAATATTGCCTGACTTTTCCACTAGCACCATTGCCCCCTGCTCTTTTTTCATGTACTGGAGAGATGTTAAAAACTTCAAAATCAACGTTAGCAAAGATTTTGAAATCCAAAACTGAAATGGTTGAGCCAACACATATCAACGTTGAAATAATAGATGGTTTTTACTACTTGCACCTAATCGGATCTTCTATAGCTCAAACTTTTGATAAAATTGCCGAGTCAATACTTATAAAAATATGTTCAACAAACGCAACAGAAATACATTTAATTTTTGATCGCTACTTATCACCGTCAATCAAAGATTCCGAACGTGAAAGCAGAAAAGAATTCGATATTCCGTACAAAATTTCGGGACCTCAACAAACTAGACCAAAAATTTTTTGCAAAGCCTTAAAAAATTGTCGTTTTAAAGAGGCTCTGGTGCTGTTTCTGGCTGATTATTGGGAAAACGACCATTTGGTAACAATAATCCAAAACAAAAAAATCTTTCTAACCGTCGACCATCAGTGCTACTCTTATCAAGTTCAGGAAAATTCCGTTAAAAAAACTGAAGAAAATAATTATGAATGTCATCACGGAGAGGCAAATACAAGGATTATTTTTCATGCTTCTAAAGCGGAACCAGGCTCAAGAATTTTAATTAAAGCCTCTGATACTGACGTTTTGATTATTTTGTTAGAAAATATGCACGAACTTATCGAATCAGAATTTTGGCTTGCCAGTTCAGCAACTAGAAAGACTAATATCAAACTGTTGATTGCATTAATTGCACCGATTTAGCATTGAAGTTAGGAATCAAATTATGCCAAAGTCTTCCCGCCTTCCATGCGTTTACAGGTTGCGATTACACGGCAGAATTTTATAATAAAGGAAGAGTAAAACCTTTTCAGCTATTTTCGAAAAATGAAAAATATCGAACATATTTTGCATCATTAACAGATGCTGCTGATATTTTCATTGATGAAAAAATGAACACCGTTCAAGAATTTACGGCTAGTATGTATGGTATCAAGAACTGCACCAACGTGAATGATGCGAGATATCGCATTTTTATGAAAAATTACTCTGCTAAAGAAGACAGCAAGCAGTTTAAAAAAAAAAAAAGCTTCGACTCCAACTCCATACCACCATATGCTGGATATCATTAATTCAGAAAATTTTACGAACTATTTTCGTAAATTCCATGTGGCTTAATGCAACGGATCCATTATGCGTGAAACTTCAGCCTGAGAATTGCGGTTGGTTCTTAGATGAATATTTAAAACCAGTAGGATTCATTGGGCATCATACACCTTCAAAGATAGAAGACATTGTCGAAAGAACTGAAACGGAGAGTGATGACGAAGAAGGTTCAGAAGTTGGAGATCATAGTTATATGTCCGATGACTCGGAACCTGAATAATTTAAAAAAATTAAAAATAAATTGTATTTATAATTTTTTACAATAAACGGAAGTTTTTTTTTTAATTGTTGTTTTTTATTTTGTCTAATAATAAAGATAAAATTTGCAAGATTAGTATTAAATATGTATTACTATAACCTTCTTTTTTACTGAAGATGTATATATACTTTAGTGTCACATAAAATATATTCACACATAAATAATTGATTGATTAAACAAATATGAATAACTATTCCTCTATTTTAATAATAAACTACTCCAAAATGATGCACAGCATATACGAGTCTATCGCTATCCTTTTCATTTTCAAGAACAAATAGCATGCGCACTCTCTTTCTTTAAATGGACGGACATCAAACAGCTGCTATGCTGTGTCCTCTTCTATCGCATGGGATGGTTGGTTGGGACCTCTCAGTCGCACATATTCACTCGCAGCAATATTTCACTTTTCAAAATTCGACAACCGGAATTCGGGACTGATTTTTCGCAGGCAACCCTATACCACCGTGTTCATAATGAAATAATCTTTATTTTCATTTGATTTTAATTCAATAATCAGACCGGTGCAAAATGCTAGTATCGATTTACCTGTTTATACCTGGCTACCCGAGACTTGTGACCGGAAAAGAATAGGCAACCTAACGTTTGCATATTCTATGTGCTTCATACTTTCAATTGATATAGAATTTGTCTAATAATCAAACCGGTGAAATGTTTAAAAACAAATTTTTTAAATTAT
This sequence comes from Gonioctena quinquepunctata, assembly GCA_018342105.1. Taxonomy (NCBI): domain Eukaryota; kingdom Metazoa; phylum Arthropoda; class Insecta; order Coleoptera; family Chrysomelidae; genus Gonioctena; species Gonioctena quinquepunctata. The sequence goes on from JAFIRS010002509.1 coordinate 125,229, forward strand.
TAATTAATCATATCCTGGACTGAAATTTGTTAGGCAACCCATATGCAATATATTTATTGACATATTAAATTAAATATAAAATACGTTTCATTAAATAAACATCTCGGTGAAGGTCGTTTTATATCGGGATCCTATACTAAGAGCCCGTCGCCTGTCTATATAGGGATAATACTAGATGAGATGGAATGCTCACCTAGAAAAAGTATCCAACAGAGCAAGGCAAGCCCTATGGACTTGTAAAAGAATCTGTGGAAAAACATGGGGAATGCAACCCAAACAAATGTACTGGCTCTACCTCACAGTGGTAAGATCTATGGTCACCTAGGGAGCGGTCAGCTGGTGGAGCAAAGGGGCACAGAAGAGTGCACGAGAAAAGCTCAACAAACTCCAGAGCCGAGCGTGTCTCATCATAACAGGGGCAATGTCCACCACCTCGACAGCAACAATGGAAGTCCTCCTCAACATCCCTCCTTTGCACATCTGCTTAAAGAAGGAGGCAAGAGTGAGTGTATACAGAAACCTGTCGAGGTCAACGGGTAATATGGGAAGAAAGTAGTCGCAATATCGTGAACGCGATAAAATACCATCCTATTCTAGCAATGCCACCAGACACAATGATCCCCCTAGACAACTTTGATAGACCTTATGAGATTCTCCTCCCAGAAAGAGACGGCAGAACGAGAACTCACAAGGGCCAATCTACAATGGTACACATACGGCTCCAAAACGGAAGACGGAGTTGGGGCTGGAGTACAACCAGGAACAGTTCGCCACAATATTACAGGCAGAAGTCCTTGCCTGCAAGAAATTCTGAACAGAAACAGTAAACATCTATCGATCAAAATCATGTCGGACAGCCAGCTGCACTGAAAGCTCTGACATCAAGTCGGATAGAATCCAGATTAGTATGGAACTGCGTTAAAGAACTTCAAAGCATAGGCAAGGACAACAGAATAACTCTGTTATGGGTCCCTGGATATTAAGGCTTTGAAGGAAATTAAAAAGCCGACCTTCTGGCAATAGAAGGGGATGAAGGAGTTCATAGGATCAGAGCCCTTCTTCGGAATATCAAAGAGCAGAACCAAAGAAGGGTTTTCAGACAGGAAAAAACGCAGTACTGGTATGAAACAGTGGGACAAGTCCACTCGAAGGCATTTATGCAAAGCCCTTCGAAAAGAAAAACAGCACCCCTGTTAGAACTGAATAGGAGGATTATAACAGGGCCACTGACAGGTCACTGTAGACTGCGAAAGCATCTTCAAAGAATCGGACTTGCGGAAAGTGCAGAGTGTCGCTTTTGTCAAAATGAAGAAAAAATAGCAGAGCACATCTTTGTGTAGGGAACTGGAACGAATGGAATTCTACTGTATGGATTACGGGTAGCTAGAGCCCGAAGATCTGGAAAAGGTATCACCAAGCGTCATCATCGACTTTGTCAGAAGCGCAGGACTCGAAGGTGAACTCTAATTTTTTTAGTATCGAGCCACAATAGGTTTGAAGGTCGCCCCACTCGAAAAGAACCTAACCTAACGATCGTTTGGGTTGAAATGTCCAACAAAATGACCTTGGTATATGTATGTCCAAGTAGCACGTTTAATTTGTATTCGGATAAATGGTAATTTGGTTGTTTTTTCTGTTTGCGTATTTACTCATTATACATTTTTCAATATCCAGTTAATGTTTCATTGCCAAACATGACCGTTAAGGGAAGGCAGCAATAAAAAAGGCGAGAATTAGTTAAATTCAGAAGCCAAAGAAAAATAAAATATTACTATAAAAATCTCATAAGACTCGGTCAATTCCGGATTTAGTTATTTGGGGGTATAGGTAATCAAAACCCAATGCCAATCAATCAGGGGAAAACCTCAAATCAACATGGTGCCAGTCAATGGGCTACTAGGCTTCATATTAACTAGACTAGAGGGACACAGAGACAAAAAGTTGCAGCGACAATGGTTGCAGCATTGTGTTGCCGTATGATAATTTAATATCTGGCAGTAACGACAGTTGCGGCCATATTGTATATTTAAAGTATGGTATCCCTTCACCAGATGGTGACAGTGACCGAATCTTCTGTTGAAGGACCTACTTCGAAATAGGCATTTCTTTAATTAATAAGAAAAAGTGCCCTTTGCAGACAATTAGAGTTGAAATTTAGAAGAAAAAGAAGTTATACGCTTATTACAACTATGGACATCGGTGGGATGATTTTTTAATGAAGTTAGTTTTTATGGAAAAAGTAATAACAGATCATAGACCTGTTTATTACAACTGGTGATGGTGTAGGGGATAGTTTGATATAGAGTAATAATTAAAAAAAAATACTAGAGAAACAAGTCTAGTATCACAACATTTAGGCAAAAAATATGTAGTGTAAAACCAAAACAAATACCCAACAATGACAAGATATGATGATCTATAACCTATATATATATATATATATATATATATATATATATATATATATATATATATATATATTATATATGACCCTCATTCCAATAACAACCAGGTTTGATAAATGCTACTAGAAAATAAATCTTCCAAAAGACAAATGATACGATAAATAATCAAGTTGAAGAGAAATATAACATTCAGAGAATATAACCAAAATAAAATCAGGAAGAACTAGACTATTTGAACTAATCATGGACTCAATAGTTCCAATCTACTATCATCATCTACTATCATTATTTTCAAAAATATTCTTATCTATTTTTGGAGCACAACATTGACAACAAAACGAAAAATATTAAAAGAAAGGAATCAGATAATGAATTAGGAAAGAATATATGATCTACTTTCAAAAACTGAGTGTCGAAATAAAAACTTAGGAAGCTTATAAGTCACGCCGTAAAAAACGCCTTTTTAGGCGGTTTTTGAATATTTCAACGAATATATCTAGATCAATATAAGCTACAGAGATGATCCAAACAGCACTCGAACCACATTGTACTTATTTCAGGACAAATTGTTCATTCTTCTTCTTGCGTGTTCTGTCATTTGAACTTCATGAACACAATTGTGAAATTACTAAGGACTACGGTACGCACTATTGCCAAACTTAACCTCACTAGTGTCTCAGTAGAATGAGGTGTGTAACTAACGGTAGCACATACCTCCAAACTAGCAATTTGGATATTTATCCGTAACGTGGCAAAACTGATGGGTATATGATATCACACGGTTTTTTTCAGTCAGTATAGAGTGATGAGGATTCATAAATTTACAAGTGGAAATTAGCCTACATTAACAGAAAATGGTGTTCTTTTGATAGAGAAGTTCGATAACAAATAATTTGAATGAGACGTGAATAGGTTATTCATATATAGATATCCCCTCCTTTTCAATAGGAAACACGAATGTGCCCCTTTTCTAGAATATTTTGACTTGCACGTAGAGATTACTACCTAGAAAGCTCAGCAACAAACTTAGAAATTGAATAAATGGTCAATGTTTTTATAATTTGAAATTGAAAACGCCGATTTTCTCATGACATTCAAAAACTTACTCCTAGCACCACTAATGCTAATGGACGTGGGCATCGTTACTTCACACATTTCAAACTTTTACCGCTAGTTGCTTCGAACTGTCAACAATTATTTCCTCTGTCTTCGTTTATATGTTGTACTGATATTTTAATTATCATAGTATTTTCAATTGTTACTGGAACATCACATTAAAAGTGGGTTAAATTCATGTTTGGGTTGTAAAACATTGTATTGTCTATGGATATTCCTAAAACAACCACAATTGGCGTTTGAATTAAGTAGCACTTTAAAATTTGAACATTTTCGAAAAACAATTGGATTTGAGAAATTATTTTCACAAAATATAATATTTGAGGACCGAAGTGAGGCAAAGAAAAAATAAAATAAAATCATGCGAGTTCCCTATTGTTCCATGCACATGATATTAGCTTATATATATATATATATAATCTTTTTTGTATACGCTCCCCAAAACGGTATCTTTGGGAATTTAAAATAAATCCGTAAAATGCTACTTTTACGGATTTGTCAGTAAAATGTCGTCATGGCAACACTTTACGAACTGAATTTTATTCATTCATAAAACATAACTGAACATTAACGGGTGTTTATGAATACTATAAAAACTATGAACCGATAACATTTTACCGCAGAAAAGCTACGAATTTTGATTTTCTCAGAATGAAATTGTCAATGGTTATTGTTGCGGTAGGTACGAACATGATGACTTTTTCACTTTCTTTCTTCGAACAATCGCAAACAAAATGATAGTAAATTCAAACAAGACATAATCCACTTACAAGAATATACGAATAATGGTTTAGTTTGGGTTCAAATCAAGTTTCGATTTTCACACCTACATACATTTATTGGATGATAACAATTTATATTTCATTTAATCCAAATGTCACTTACTATTCAGGACTACCACGAAGTGGTCGACATCTAGTATTCACGATTCGAATGTCAAACTAATGGAAACCGGATTTTGCTGTACATTGAATAAATTTTTCAAATTTGGAGTATCTTTCTGAATGGTTGTCATCTTTACTTACAAGTTTATTATATTTAACTATCTATATCCCCATAATACGTTAGTATAGTTGGATCCTGAAAAAATTACTGAATACACGATTAGAGAACAAACGCAAAAGTTATTGAGTTGACATATTTGACATTTGACACGTCGTTAATAAAAAATCTGATTTGATATTTCACACGGCCTTCTGCCGGTGCGCCATACAAATATATTTGCTTATTGATAGCAGAAATGAAATCATAGTTCCTACATGAAACATTCTTTGGAACGCTTATACAAAAAAAAATTGTATGCAACACGTACGCAAATGGCTTTCGCGGACTCATTTTCGTCCGAAAACATTAAGATTTGTCCGCGAAAGCATAATTTTGCGTACTTGTTACATAAACTACTATTTTTGTACACGCTCCTGATTTGGATATTGAAAATGTCCGCAAAATGCCACTTTAGCGGACTTGTACTCAATTCAACACTGGAGTGAAATTTGTTTATTCAGAAAACTTATGATGTTCTTAAAACGTTTCAGAAGATGCAATAAACTATATATTACTCGATATTTTGTCGAAATATTCTTTTGGAATACTTATTTCAGGAACAATAAATAACAATATTTCAAGTATTTGACAAACTTGTCATTGATAAACAATCGCTTGCAACATTTTTACACAACTTCCTTACATTCCTGTATGGATGGTAATATTTTTTTTATATCATAGTTATTTTGATTCACTAGTGATTCTGAAGGAGTAATTATGAAAATAAAACAAAGGACTTATGCTTGCATGTGTCTGTCCGATCTGTGCAGGAATTTGCACATAAGCTAATAAAAATCTGGTACACTGTTTTTCTCCACGAATATTCCAAATCATCTGTTCCATTTTTTTGTCTTCGAAATTGAGAATAATACACTTGAAGAAAAGTTGATGAACATATTTCTTTAACTTTTGCAAATATTTCTCTCGAAATGTGTATAGACGTGCTCTTCAATAATATTCAGAAAAACACGCCACAACACAACACAACACACAACACAAAATTGGATGGAAAAAACCCGAAAAAACTTATATCAGATACTTTCTGAAGTATCTGATAGCATCCCTCAAAAATATCTAATATATAAGTTATTTATATAATGAACAATATTTCACGACTAGTGTAGTCAGAAAAAATCTGTAACCACAGTGGGAAAAAATGTCGCAAGCCACACGTACGCAAATAGTTTTAGCGGACATCATCTTTATATTCCGCGGACTCTACTGGCGCCTCGTCCTTGAACATTTCATAAACTACTACTACTACTATTATGTTCAACTACACCTCGAACGCTTGATGTATGACAGTCCATAAGCAGGCAGATCAAATGATTAGTCCGATAATGTCATCTGTCATTGTCTTCTGTCAATATCAGCAGCAGTAAATCTCTTGCATTTCGGCCTGTTGTTTCACATTTCCAGGCACGTTTTCTCTAAAGCCGCGTAGACTGTTTCGAGATTTTAAATGTAAATGCTAAACCTGAATTTGAATTTTCAGTTGCTTGAAAATGAAGTTTTAATGCAAGCCTCTCTTTAGCGGGTAGGTATAGCTCTTCTGAAATTTGTACTCTGCTTTTCAATTTTTGGCTTTACGAGAAGTAATGTATTGAAAACATCGGGTGTCATTCTGGAAAAATTTCTAGAATGTCCACTATCTTCACTTTGAAGTTCCTCTAATAAGCCACTTCCACTGTACAAGTCTGTTTTTAAATTTTTAAATGGTGTTGTCACCCACCAACGCCTAGGCTGCCGTATCTTCTTTTTCTTTGTAATTAAAGAATGTAATATTACAAACCCCGCACTTGCTAATTCCCTTTTCTATTGCAATGGGTACACATTATTACATTCGCATTGAAATTTCTAAAATTCATATTTGCTGGATTTGTTAGTTTCTCAATTAATTCTTCCTTTTCTGCTAATTCGATGGCTTCTTTTAAACTGACAGGACTGGCAGATAAAACTTTTTTTCAAACAGGATCTAACAGTCCCATTGAAAATTGCACAAGGGTATCCTGTTCATATTTTTGCCTTAATACATCGTCAACCCTATTAATTCCTGTGAATTTCCGTATTTTCGTTGCGCATATTCCCAATCTTATGAAAACATTCCTAACTGATTCATTATCTTTCTGATAACAATTCAAAAATTATTTTTGTTATTCTCCAGGTATCTTGAATCTGCTAAACTATTCCAATAATTTCTTTTTAAATTATTTCCAATTTACTGTAGTTTTTAATTTATCGTCTACTTCTAAAAATAACCTGGCGATTCCTGTCAATTTTAATCTAACTATGAAACTTGTCTGACTGTCTGTCCATCTTGCTACAGCTGCCAAATACTCAATAAAATCTTTGATATCTGTGGTACCATTATAAGAAGGTATATTGTCCACACTGATAGTGATTGTCGATTCATATATCACCCTATTAGTCCCCGGTACTGTTGTCGGAGTTTCCATGGTTTAATAATTATAATAAAAACCCCCAATGAATAAAAAAAAATTCACTTGTCCTTCCGAATACTATCTGAGATCAGCCTTGTATAAATGCTATAGGTGTTTTGATTTTCCGCTCGTCAAACTCTCTGTACTGATATTACTTTCTAAATGCTCTTCTTATTATTTTTTTCTCCAATTTTTAAATATTTTTCTGACCTTATTCGTTTATCATTGCTAAATATTTCTGCAATTTCATTCCTTTTAGCATTCCACAAATAATATTGTAAGAAAAAATTCTATATTTGCACTAATATTTTTCCAGATCAATTTCCAATGTGACAACATAAGTGCAAACTGCAATATATGCACAATTTTAACCACACAATTTCTGATGGTAGTTTTTACGACAAAAACAATTTTTACTATATTTTCATTCTTATTTGCATGACTTCCTTTGCGAAAATTAACATATAAGCGTTATTTTTCTGTAAATTAACATCGACATCTGACACCAAATGTTACAGCTGGTCATATACAGGGTGTTATGAATCAACATACCACTCCTGCAATACCAATCTTACGATTGCTCGTATTTCTATTAAAGCTAGGCCTTAACTATACTGAGCGTTATTAGTCTATTGACCAATAACTGGACAACCTCCCAGATCGGCTTGAGAAGCGTGGTACAGTTACCAATCTCAGATAGTTCAGAAACAATAATACACTTAGGACTGGTAATAATATATATATATATATATATATATATTATATATATATATATATTATATATATATAGAGAAAATTATAGAAAGTCAAAATTGAATTTAATATAAATATGAACTTGAATGAGAAACAAATATGGAATGCCTGATAAAATAACTGTTCTTCAGTTATTTTGGCGATTACTAATAATACAGCTTTTATCGAATCAATAGTTGACTACTATGAAATCAATAAGGGAATAGTTTCTTATTACACGATACATATATACCTTGCCAAATAAACAATGTTATTTTATTTCCCTCAACTGGAGAACCCACCACGTTTCAATGTTACTCAATTATTCTTGAGATTTGGATTACCGATTTTTTTACGCGTTCACTGATTCGTAATATGATTCTTTGACAAATATTAATTCCATTCGTTGAGTTATTACTGAGATTATTTCTGAGAGTTTCACTTCCACTATTTTTCTGCATACTTTTGATGAATTGGCTACTTTGTGAATACTTTCCGAAATCTACATTTGTTTCGTATCAGAAGATGGGACTGCATCTCCACTAGGTGGAATTTGATTTTACTTTAATTTGCTTCATGAAGACGTTTACTAAAACTGAACGTCTCTCTGTACTGGCTGAACACTGAATGGAAAAGATAAGTCCTTGATCATGTTCAACTCCCTTCATATAGTCTACCCCCTTCTCTCCTTTGATTTGAAAAGCCGCCATGATATGTTAAAGTAATAGGCCATTAATTTTTTCTTAGTTTACGTAACCCTTTGAGTTCCTTTCATTCTTTCCACTATCACAGCGTTTGTTGACTTTTCTAGAAAGCCGATGGTGGCATTGGGATGGCCATGTGTTTATGTTCTTTTAAATTAGATATTCCTTTCTTCGTAACTGGCGGCAAGCAGTTACGATCTAATTCAATGTGAATGGAGGAATTTCTTATGTGTGAAGTCGCTCGCTTAGGGTACTTTATCTGATGAGACGTACTATTAAATTAGTTACGAATGTCTGAAAATATAATTATCAATTATTTTGGGTGTACCGGGGCAAGTGATAGTGACTTGATATTTTACGAGATTGTTACATTCCTTGTCGGAACTCACAACTCATGAACAGTCGTTCCCTTTGTATTGCCGCATTCTTCAGTTAAGGGTATTATACATGGTTACATTAAAATACTTGACTGCTAGTGATCATCACAGAACATTCCAAGAGATATTGCAAGGTGAGGGTACCACGCCCGTCATCACCTTCCAGGACACCCCCACGTTCTTACTCATCTACAAGGACAGAAAACTAGGATTAGACAGCAGATTGGGGTGCATGATGGCTAGTGATAACGAAGCTTCCAGGGTCACCCACGTCAACAGAATCAGGAGAACTACCGATAGTTTGACTATCACAGGAAAGAGATGTCATACTCCGTCCCGAGAAGTTAAAACGAGCGGCAGGCAAAAGCCCGATCATACACTACATGTTTCTCGAACGAAAGGCCTTAGGAGAATCAAATCAACCAGCTACCTACACGATTTTCTAACTAGAATATACCAATCACTTCTCTAGGAGGTGCACCAGATTAATAGAGAAGAAAAAATATGAAGTGGAAAATGAAAACATCAATTTTCGAAGGAAACGCCAATCCAGCCATAGGCAGCGAGTGAGTCGACGAACCATGGGACCAGTACCGAACTAACCAAGTGAAGTAAGTCACGTATCAAACAGTGTGCAGCGGCAACAGCACAATGCTTGACGATTGACGATGTAGAGAGGCTAGAGACTTCAGCTTTTGTGAGTACCATAGAAGAAGATGCGATAAATCATTTCGTTTTGATTTCTATTTTTGTATCATTTCAAACTCCACAATCTTATATAGTTAGGGTATTTTCATAAAATGTCGATGCTGGGGGATTTCTTCAGGAAGAGCGCATATGTCAAAAGTATGTACCAAAAACTATAAACTCGTGCATTTAGAATTTCGATAAATAGCTCGCATTTCATGAACTCAAACAAGGTCAATAACAAATAAAATTCATTCATGAATCAAAAAACAAAGTCTACAACAAGGTCGTCTTATAGAATACAGCTGACAAAGCGTAACCTCAATCCAATTGATGGATAGAAATAGTAGATTTGGGACGCGCGAGGAGTCGACATTGTGATAGTTTTTGAGGCAGTCGGTGCTCAAGTAGTTTATTGGGATGTAGTTTTTTTTTGTAGTTTTTGGGGTTGTGCTGGAATGGGGTTGAATTTGGGGTTTTGTAGTTGGAGTTATAGTGGAAGTGCCTTCTGAAGACACTTTTCAACCCAATTGATAGTTCCTTTTGTCTCAGCTCTAGATGGTAATTTGTTTCGATTTATCTCATATTATTGATTATCTTCTCTAAAGTAACATTTGTATAATATTATTATCTTGAAGTAAATACTTTATTTTTCAATTCCTTGCCTTTTATTTTGAGAATCCCCAAGTTCTATTGAGTCTACAACCCCTAATTTGCATAAATAAAAGGGCCCATCTCCTTTGCGACACTATCACCAAGGAAAGCTCAGAGTGGCTTTCCAAGTGAAAGTTGAAGATAAAATCACAGAACTAAATTTAGCGAATAAAAATAAAGATATCTATACTTGCTGCAAGGCGGGATAATACCTATGAGATTGGCCAATTGCATGTACATTTGGACCGAATCTGTTGAAGTAATATGCGGAGAAAATGAAATGTAGTCCTCTCAAATGAACAGAATGGAAAATGCAAATGTAGTAGAAAGCTTTGATCCGACATAAGTACTCTAGCCTGGGTTTTCGCGATTTTACGAATAAAACGACAAAGAGGTATTTCTTGCGATTCTCGAGGATTTCTCGTTCTCGGAGTGTGTATTATGCCTACTGAAAAAACTATTTATCATGAACACGGGAAAGGCAGATTGCCAAATTTTAATGTTGAGTGTGGTGAAAATAATTCTCATTCTAAACAAAATGTTTTTATGAATTACCGTGGTATCTTCTGAATATTAAGGTGTGCAAAAGAGTCAGACTGCTTTGATATTTCAAAAAAAATAGGTCATTATTTATGTTTTGAATACACATTCTAGTTGACCGTAGCATCTAGGTGATTCGTTGGAAGAAGTTTATACAGTGCATGCAAAAAATATCCTTCCTCCCTTATATTTTTTGATAGGGTTGATATTTTTCAACCAAATTTGGACAAGTATATCAGACCATAATAACTACTTTTTGCATTACTCGTTTTTTATGACGTTATTGGCTCTTGATGATAAATTGTTGAATAGGGAGGTGGGTCACGTGTTACTTCTTTGCATAGAGTTTTGATTCTGTATACAACTGTGTGTCCAATTTTAATTTTCGCCTGGCAATAGGGCAGCTTTGGGCATTCAAATTTTGAAAAGAAATCCTTTCTGCACCTTCACCTCGCCTACGCAAGTTAAAAATAGTTGTATTATTTACTTGCCCTACAACAAATTAAAGATTAACTTCCTGAATATATTTTTTTCAAAAAATAAAATTACCGAAAACTTTGCAGCTAAAACACTAAATATTGCGTGTTTCAAATAAAATATATCAATTTCGCCACGGATCACAGTATTTATTAATACAAAATGACATAAACATTCAAATAATAAGCAGTTTTGCAGTTTTTTAAGTATCAGTTCAATAGGTGTTCGAAATATTCTCTCCGAGTTTCCTAATAATCAAATACCTTTTTAAATTTTAACACGATTTTATTAGCTTCACCTGTATGTATGTATGTGTGTATGTAACGGAATATTTGAAATTAATTTTCATCCACTTCTAAACGTCCAAATTATTTGAAATTCTGCAAACGTATTAAGAACCGATGACAATACAATAATTTCCCAGCTATGACCTGGCATTCTCACCAAGATTGTCAGAAAAAAGACTAATTTACATTACAAAGATTTGTTGACTGCGCTCGTTTGGTATCAGCACCTTTTCCAAAAGTTGGTAAAAACTTCAATGCCATGTGGATGAATCAATCGAAGGGTTTTTCTCCCATAATCGAAATGCTTGAAAATACGCTTTTGCGGCCATATAAACTAAAAACTTAATGAAAATGATAAAAAAAAAAATAAGGCAAGCTTTTATTCAAATGCACTGAAAAGGAAAAATAATTTATTGAATTGTCTGACTAGGTTATTCTGTGAGTAGCAGATTCAAAATCTTGCCGCGCAAGAATACCTATTTTATATTCGCGGCAAGCTTTTGAATCTGCCACTCACAGAATAACCTAGGTCAAATAATTAGAGCAATAATTTTTTCCTTTTAAGTGCATTTCAATAAAATCTTGCCTTAAAAATTTTTTCAATAATTTTTATTTATTCATGAAATTCCAAAAAAACCCACACACCAATTTTGAATGAAATCGGGTCATAATAACAAAACATGTCACTATCTTGGAGCCGCCATCTTGAATTCATGAATTGTGACAAAACATGTTCGACCCCAAATACCCCCACACACCAAATTTGAATGGAATCGCGCGATAATCACAAAACTTGTCGCCATCTTGGAGCCGCCATCTTGAATTCGTGGATTTTGACAAAAAAATCATTATTTTTGACCCCAAAAACCCCCATATACCTATTTTTATTGGAATCAGGATATAACCACAAAACTCTTCCCCATATTGGAGCTGCCATCTTGAATTCATAAATTTTGACGAATGAATTCGTGATATCTGTCCCAGAAACCGCCACATACCAATTTTGAATAGAATCGAACCATAATCACAAAACTCGTCCGCCATATTGGAGCTGCCATTTTGTATTTTCTCTAGAAAATTCTGGAATGCATAATTATCGGAATTATGAACACCTGCCAAATTTCACGTTAATCGGACAACTAGAAGTGGGTGAAAATTCACTTGCAAGATTTGTACTAAACATACATATACACACAAATGTGAAGCAAGCGCGTATTCAAGGGGGGGGGGGACGGTAATGGGGAGGTAATTACCCCCCCCAAGAAACTGCAAAATGTTTAAATTGATGGAATGGCCACCACATCTCTACTGAAATCTGAAACGTCGTGGCCGCTATTGTCGCCAGGCATGTTCTCATTTGTCCAGTCAAAAAGTGAGTTTCCTGCGAAAAATCGTCCCAACTCTACTGAAATCTCAATTAATTATAATTTTAATTCAACGTTGAAAATAGGGCTTCGCGTGGGCGTTAATGCAGGAGTACAGCACTTCTCGAGAGAGCAATGCACATAAACATTTTTTTTTACTGTTAAATATGATTTAAAAAAAATATATCATTTGAACACTTGAAATTTCGTTGGATTTTTTTTTATTGGATTTTGATAATGTGAGGCTATTGTTCATTGAGACGTTTTTTTGGAACCGTCGGTTTTATTAAAAACAGAATTGTTCACAGAACGACTCCATAATTTGTGCTTCCTGGAACACATTTTATATGTTTACTCGATAATATCACGCTATAAAATTGTTTAAAAGTTGATTATCATGTTGATTATTATGTTACATATAAATATGAGAAATCGAGATAATGTTTTTTTTTTTTATTGATATATTACATTATTATCAGTTTAAGCAAATTACAACGTTTAAAAAAATACATTTTGTTTATAAAATATTTATAAATAAGTTGAATATTTTTTTTTTTTTTATTTGGTTATTATGATTACAAAAATTATAATGTCAATCGAAGTTTGTTTATAACTAATTGTTAAGTTAATAAACAATCAGATTATTAATATAAAAAATCTTATAAGGTAGAGAATAACCAATTACTAATTTATAGAAAAACATTCTCAATATATTATTTAAATAATAATAAAAAATAACAATTGAAAAAAGGATAAGAATTTTTTTAATAATAATACATTCTTAGCAACCTTATGCAAAAAAACTGTGTATTTTTTTTTAAAACGTAAAATTTCTTTGTCAGTCATAAAACTGACAATGATATGAAATATCAATGAAAAAATGATGACAATATTTACTCAATTTCTCATATTTTGTAAACCTTAGAAATTTATAATTAACAAAATAATCAATTTTTAAACAATTTAATAGCGTGATATTATTGAGTACACATGTAAAATGTGCTCCGGGAAGCAAACAAAATATGGAGTCATTCTGTGAACAACTATTCGGGTTTAAATAAAATCAGCGCTTCCAAAAAAATTACTTGGTTAACAATAGCCTCACATTATCAAAATCCAATGAAAACATTACTTTCCAACGAAATTACATTCTTTCAAGTGTTCAGCAGATACTATCATTTTTTTGAATTTTTAAATTATTTTTCTTTTTAAATCTTGTGACGCTAACATATTGATAAAAAAGTGTCTTCCGCTGAACGAAGTTTTTTTTTCGTTGAAGCGATTGAAAACTTGGATGCGATCAACGATGATGCAACAGGAGCGGTTGGTTGGATTAGGTCTACTTCATGTTCATGAAGATGTGCAAATAGATGTTTTAAATGTTATTGAAATGTTTGCAAATAACAAACACAGGATACTCGATTTCATTTTGTGATTTTTATTTTTATTTTAACGAAAGAAATCTTTGTTTTTGTACCTACTTATAAGTATATGTCTATATATTTTTTTATTTTATTACATTTTGTATTTTTGTTTGAATTTTAATGAAAAAAAAATTTTAAGTTTTTTGTACCTTTAAGTAGAGGTATATAACTTTTTTATGTCATTACCCCCAAGCAGAATTCCTAGATACGCCACTGATGTGAAGTTAAATTAAAGCTTGTAAAAATTAAATTACAGTTTAAAAAAACTAAAAAACAGTATTTTATAGCAATATGGACTAGGAAGTTAGAAATAAAATTATAGTTTAAAAAACCTAAAAAAACACGCTTATATTGAATATTTACTAAAAAGTTCAAAATAATAAGAATAAAGTCAATGACCAAATAAATTCTTCTTATGTAAAAGAAGCACGAGGTGCTCTTTACTTACTTTTCATAATGAATCTACCTTTACGAATCTCAAGATAACTGATATCAAGCACCGCACTTCTTTTTTACACAAGAATATATTTTTTATTCTTTTTATTATAAGCTTTTATTTAAATTCATGAAATCAAAATGGCGGCTCTGTGATTATGATCCGATTCTATTCAAAATTGGTATGTGGGGGTTTTCGGGGTCAGATATCATGAATTTTTTGTAAAAATTCATAAATCCAAGTTGGCGGACGAGTTTTGTAATTATGGTCCGATTCAAAATTGGTAAGTGGGGATTTTCGGAGTCGGACGTAATGAATTTATTGTCAAAATTCATAAATTGAAGGTGGCAGCTCCAGGATGACGGACGAGTTAATTTTGAGATGATCTCCTCATTGATAGAACAAGATAGCTCAAAACTTACAGGAAAAGGCCTCATAATAACGATGCTTCAACAAAAATGCATAGATTGAGGTGTTCTCACTAATAAGCACAAAATAAAATGAATAAAGAACTTTTTTTAAATGTCAAATGTCATAAAAAGTAAAAAATAATTACTTCGGATGTGTGACGAAGGTTATTTCGTGAGCTACGGATTCAAAGCTTGTCGCTTTTGTATTCGAACTGAAAACTTTGCTCTTGAATCTGTAACTCACGAAATAACCTACATCACACATCCAAAGCAATTATTTTTCACTTTTCAAGGCATTCGAATAAAATCTTGTTTTAAAAAGGTTTTTTATTAATAATTCTATTTTGTTTTCAACTTTTTAGTCCATATTGCTAGATAAACGTGTTTTTTTTCAGTTTTTTTAAACACTATGATTTTATTATTGTCATACAATTGATAAACTGTCAGTTTATTGTTAATAAGATGTCCAGAAACGCTGATGTATGCAACTCATACCTGAAAATGAGTGGGAGGGATCAAACGGCCTACTTGATTGCTTGTATGAGAGAAGCTTCGAATGACTGCTGAGTAGATGGCAACTCGCTTACCAAATTTATTCCACATTCTCTGAACTAGATTCTACGCTCCGAAATCGTGTATGATTTTATTGTGATGGGGCGCTCATTTCGGTTCCACAATGCCAGATAGTGGTAGGGTTTCCTTCATTACTACATATATTCAAAGCTTCTGTTTTCTGCTCCCCTGTGCCGCTGTTGAATTAGTTTCAGCATTGCCTAAAGATGGTTTCGGTTTTGTGATTGTAATTTCACATTATTTCAGTTGACACGTGACTTTATTGTCTATAGATTACTTAACGTTGTATGGTCTCTTTGTACAGTTGAATTTTTCTAATCGAATGGCAGTCTACCAATATGGAATTTTAAAGTGATGCATTTTGGTTGACCATTACTTTGGAGTTATTTCAAGACTGATAAAAAATATGTATATTTTGTTGAAAAATATCAAAGGAAACTGTATGTACCATTGCATCTGTACAATCTCTTTCGACTTTGGAGTTTTTGAAAAAACCGTGGTGACGAACCAGGATGAGTGACAAGACTTTGATAGAATTTGCGTTGATAGATGTCACACTGTTCCGAATAATTTATAATAGTTCAATATAATTTATTGAACTAGAAGCTAGTATTCTATTTACAATAAGAAGATTATTACAGTCCATTAAAGGATTCAACAGTCAAGTTGTTAGATATCGAACATTGGTCCATCGAGTCCGATACAAGTGAGAAGAGAATCGGACTTTTTGGCGCCAATTGCCAGGCCTTAGTCATTTCAACACACCGACGACGTTCGTTATAGCCAGTTCCATAATTTAGGAGTGATATTCCCATAACAACTCCCTAGAGGTATTTATCTCTGTTCCTTATTTGACCTATATAATATACCTTACGATTTGAATAATTATCGGAATAAATACAATTAGTTCAGTCAAACAATGGCGGATATTAGTAGGTTAAAAATAAAAAGACGTACTTTGAAGTCACAATTAACAAGATTATCTAACCAAGTGAATGGTCTAGATTTAACTAATTTATCAGATACAGCAATTTTGGAATTGAAAAATAGACTTTCAAATTTTTTACCATTATTAAACAATTTCAATGAAGTTCAATTAGAAATCGAGTTGTTAGAACCTGAGGGGGCGGAAGAAGAAACTGTGGCATTTGAAACACAGTATTATGATTTGCTTGGTCGTATACAGGGTACTATCATAAAATATGAAGAACAAAATGAAAGTTTGTGCTCTACAACTATACCATCGAAATCGGTACGAATGGCATCTAACATTAAATTGCCAGTGATTAAACTTCCTGGTTTCTCAGGGGAGTATGATCAGTGGATCGAGTTTCGAGATGCATTCAAGGCCATGGTACACAATAACAAATCTATTGGTAAGGCAGAAAAGTTTTACTATTTGCGGTCTTCATTGAGTGAAGAAGCTTCTCATGCTATTCAAAATATAGAAGTTTCAGACAATAATTATGATATGGTTTGGGATTTGTTGTTGAAAAGATATGAAAACAAACAATTGATAGTTTTTACTTATATCAAACATATATTTGAATTAGAAACTATAAATAAAGAATCACATACTGAGTTACGACGTTTGTCGGACAACATTTCCAAGCACACTCGAGCTTTGAGTTCTTTGGGACTTCCTACCGAGCACTAGGACGTTTTAATAATTCATATCATTACCATGAAGTTGGACTCTGCCACGAGACGTGATTGGGAGGAATATGAGTTAAAGGGTGAACTTCCGACATTGGAAGAAATGAAGTCTTTCTTGAAACATAAGTGTGAGTTGTTAGAAAAATTGCAATTTAATAAAAATGATATAGCAAAACAAACTAATAATACAGGCAATCATAAAAATAAGCAAAGGGTTCAAGTTCATTTAAATACTCAAGAGAACAATATGAAGTGTTTTTTCTGCAAAAACAATCATGCTATATACAGTTGTGAAAGTTTTTTGAAGTTGTCTGTAGAAAACAGAATTCAAGAGGCAAGAAAGAAACACCTATGTTTGAATTGTCTCAGACCAGGACATACTAATCAATTTTGCAGGCTTTCTGGTTGTAGGAAATGTAATAGGAAACATAATACACTTATGCATTTGGAGCAGGTGTCTGAGAGTCACCAGGCAAGGGTAGGGGATGCCGAACCACTTATCAATAAAGAGGACAATGCTTCAGTAGTGCAAACTACTACATGCAATTTGAGTATGAGTACTCAACAAGTTATTTTATCAACGGCTATAGTTTTAGTAAAAGATAAGAATGATCAATTTCACGAGGCTAGAGTTTTTTTAGATGGTGGTAGTCAAAGTAACTTCATAACTAGGGAGCTGTGTAATAAATTGAGTTTGCCAATGAAACAAGTGGATTTTTCAGTAGAAGGCGTTGGACAATTACTTTGCACAATTGATCACTCTACAACTGTTAGCTTGAGAGCCAAACTGAGAAACTATAAGGCTAATATTTCATGTTTAATAATTCCTAAAATAACAAGTCCAATACCCTCAGAGTCGTTTGGAATTGCTCAGATTCCAATTCCTGATAATATTAAACTCGCAGATCCAAATTTCAATAAAAAGGGGCAAATTGATATTTTGATTGGGGCAGAGCATTTCTGGAACCTATTATGTGTAGGCCAAATTGAGCTTGGGAGAAATCTACCAATATTGCAAAAGACTCAGTTAGGATGGGTGGTTGCTGGTGGACTGATTCCAAGTTCAAAAGTCAATTATAGCTATTGTAGCATAATCGCAAAAAATCCATATTCAGAGTCCAATGACTCCGAAATTGAGGCTCAGTTAACGAAGTTCTGGCAGATTGAAGAGTATAGTCAGACTAAAGCTACATTTTCCACGGATGAACAATTTTGTGAGAATCATTTCATGAATACTCATAGTAGAGATATTAAGGGTAGGTTTATTGTTAAAATGCCTTTTCGAGAAACTTATATTATTTCAGTGAACTTGTTGGGGGAGTCAAGATATTTGGCATTGAAGAGATTTTATTCAATGGAAAAAAAAACTTATCGAAAATCCTATATTAAAGGCACAATATTCTCAATTTATAGACGAATACAGAAACTTTGGACATATGTACGAAATAATCGAAAATAATTCCGATTCCGAAAAATGCTTTTATCTACCACAGCACGCAGTGATTAAAGAAGCTAGCTTAACAACTAAGGTGCGCGTTGTATTTGACGCGTCGATGAAAACAGATAGCGGATTGTCACTGAATGATGTGCAGTACATTGGGCCAACGGTTCAAGATGATTTAATATCTATAATTTTACGGTTCAGAAAATATAAATTTGTAATCAGTGCTGATATTGCGAAGATGTATAGGCAAATCCTCATTACAGAATCGCAACGCAACGCAAAGAATATTTTGGAGAAACGAGTCTTCGGAAGAGCTTAAATGTTTTGAACTCAAAACTGTTACGTATGGTACAGCGTCTGCACCATATTTGGCAACGAGGTGTCTTCGCCAACTTGCTGACGAAACGGAAATTTCTTCTCCTATCGTGAGTAAGGTAATCAAAGGAGATTTCTATATGGATGATCTACTGACAGGATCAGACTCAATCGATGACCTGTTGAGAATACAGGAAGGAGTTAATACTATTTTATATAGCGCAGGTTTCGAACTTCGAAAATGGCGCCCTAACAATCTGGAGGTTCAAAGGGCTCTCAAAGTACAGTCCGATCTAGAAGTAAGTATTTTAAAACTTGGAGACGGGCAAAATAAAACTTTGAAAATTCTATGGGACTCCGCCGACGACTATTTACAGTATACTATTAACACTGCAACAGAACCAGTAACAAAAAGGTCTATTCTATCGAAAATAGCCCAAATCTATGATCCGTTGGGTCTGTTGGGTCCAGTTGTGGTGGTGGCTAAGATGATTATGCAGCAGCTATGGCAAGCAAAATTATCTTGGGATGAAGGAGTGCCTCAGAACATCCAGACGCGATGGGTAAAATTTAGGAATAATCTAGCGATATTAAATCAAATTAAAATACCTAGATGGGTTATGACTAATGACGTGATACGGGTTGAATTGCACGCTTTTGCAGACGCCTCTGGAAAGGCATATGGAACCTGCGTGTATATAAAATGTGAAAATAAAGATGGAGCATATACAACTAGTTTACTATGTGCTAAATCGCGAGTAGCACCAATTAAGAAAGTAAGTCTTTCCCGACTGGAACTATGCGGAGCATATGAATTAGCTCAATTAGTTTACAAGGTACAGTCTGCCATAAAAATAAACTTCGATGCCTGTTACTATTGGTCTGACTCAACTATCACATTGTATTGGATAAAATCCGATAGTAGTGGATATAAAACTTTCGTGGCAAATCGCATAAGCGAAATACAGAGTTTGACCAACAAAGCTGATTGGCATCATGTGAGATCCGAAGATAATCCAGCAGACTTTGTGTCGAGGGGCATAGATGCTGATCAAATGATATCTTCGGATTTATGGTGGAGAGGACCTCTATGGCTATTGAAAAATGAAAGGGAATGGATTCATTCGGATATCGGAGATATTAAAGAGGTTCCTGAGCAACGGATCGTTGTTTCAATATCCACGATCATACAGACAAATACTATCAGGTTCATTAACAATAATATTTTTCCCAAATTTTCGAAATTCCGTAAATTGCAACGCGTGGTAGCCTACTTATTACGATATAAAACAAATTTACGATGCACTACACAAAAACGTCAGTCAGGAAGTTCAACCGTAAATGAATTGAATGGGGCTTTGTATTTATTAGTTTCAGTGGCACAACAAGATTAATTTTCTAGGGACTATATGGCTCTGAAGAATAATGTACAGTTAGACAAGATTAGTAAACTGCTATGTTTGCATCCCTTCATGGATGAACAAAATAACGTCATACGCGTTGGCGGTGGGATATCCAATGCAAATTACAAGTTGGATAAAACACACCCTATGATACTACCACCAAAGCATGAGATCACACAACTCATTTTAAAGGGAGAACATGAACGCTTGTTACACTGTGGCCCACAACAACTTCTTTACTCGGTTAGACAACAATTCTGGCCGTTATGCGGAAAAAATTTTGCTAGACTGACTATCAGGAAATGTGTAAAATGTTTTCGGGCAAGACCTACAGCATCAGAGTATCTTATGGGCAATTTACCTGCCATAAGAATATCCCAGTGTTTTCCATTTCATAATACGGGCGTGGATTATGCAGGGCCCTTCCTCCTCAAAGATCGCAAAACTCGAGGTGCAAAACTGATTAAGAGTTATATCTGTCTGTTTATTTGTATGAGTACTAAGGCTATGCATCTCGAAATTGTAACCGATCTAACTACAGATAATTTTTTGTCCAGTTTGAAACGATTCATATCTAGGAGGGGAAAACTGGAGGTCATTTATTCCGACAACGGTACCAATTTTGTAGGGGCAAATGCTAGACTGCGCGAATTTGGTGAATTTATGAAAAGTAACGCTCAAACTATTGTAAATAATGTAACTCATGAAAATATCATGTGGAAATTCATACCAGCAAGAGCCCCACATTTTGGAGGTCTCTGGGAAGCTGGAGTTAAAAGCGTAAAAAAGCACCTAACTAGAATAATGGGTAATGCCCATTTAACTTACGAAGAATTTAATTCGGTGATTGTTCGGATCGAAGGTATATTGAATTCCCGACCACTTCATCCTCTATCCTCTGATCCATCTGATTGCAATCCTCTGACCCCATCTCATTTCCTAATTGGGAGAGCGATGACAGCCATTCCAGAGCCCAGCGTTCTACATCTCGAAAAAACCGTTTGGACAAGTATCAGCGGCAGCACCAAATTCTTGAACATTTCTGGCGTCGTTGGCATAAAGAGTATATATCGGAACTACAAGTTCGATCAAAATGGAAGGCAGCAGCAAGCAGTATCATTAAAGTCGGGAGCCTAGTGATTATAAAGGAAGATAATCAGCCTCCACTGAAATGGACTTTAGGAAGGATCACTGCACTTCATCAGGGCAAAGACGAAGTCATACGAATCGTTTCGGTAAAAATTGGACAGCAGATATTTAAACGTCCCGTAACGAAGATTTGTGTACTTCCAATTAGTGACAATGAAAAATGAAACCTCAATGTGAAGTGTCGACTAAACAATTCAATTTATTCCAAAAAGTTTGAATTCAATTTATGTTGAAACTAACTTATAGTTTTCAAGGCGGGCGATATGTACAATCTCTTTCGACTTTGGAGTTTTTGAAAAAACCGTGGTGACGAACCAGGATGAGTGACAAGACTTTGATAGAATTTGCGTTGATAGATGTCACACTGTTCCGAATAATTTATAATAGTTCAATATAATTTATTGAACTAAAAGCTAGTATTCTATTTACAATAAGAAGATTATTATTACAGTCCATCAAAGGATTCAACAGTCAAGTTGTTGGATATCGAACAGCATCTATTTGTAAATCATTTAGTTGGGAAGCTTGAAACTCTTGTTTCGAAATGGATTACGTTTTAGGAAATTTCTATCAAATATCTTATGGAATGAGCTCCTTTTGATGCAGTATGTGCAAACTCCACTCAAAACATGATATCAATGGCAGTGCATTGATAATGAATATAAAGGGATGTTTCTCCTATATATGGAAAAACAAACGTATTATCAGAAATAACAAGGTAAGAATGAAAACTCATTGTCTAATATGAAAAACATTAAACATGATAATAATAATAATGTATTCACTCAGCAGTTCATACCAATATATAACAAGGCCAAGGACTACATAATACCGCTTGGCAAATGCTCTACGATATTCCAAGCAGAAACACATGCTATTATGGTATGCATTCAGAAGAATCTAGAAAATGGTTATTGGAAAAAACACATCTACATTCTATCTGACAGTCAGAGTGCTATCAAAGCCCTCAACTCTACAAAGATAAAGTCTAAACTGGTCTGGGACTGCCTCTAGAACCTCATCGAGCTGGCAAAACACAACAAGGTCACCTTGATGGGTGCCAGGTCATAGAGGCATTGAAAGCAACGTAAAAGCGGACCAGCTAGCTAGACAATCATCTGAAATGCTATTCACAGGGCCAGAACCTGTGCAAAGGGATCAGCAAAAACCGATGCAGGACCCTGATCGATGAGTGGATAAAAAGAAGACACCAAAAATACTGGGATCAAACTGTCGGGCAAATACACAGCAAAGTCATGGTAGGGCACCCAAACCGGACCAAGGCGGCCGACCTTCTGAACCTGAACAGAACGAAGGCACGTATAATAGTGTCTGCTAACTGGACACTGCGGCCTGAGAAAACACCTAAATACCATGGGAATACGCAGGGAAACCGTGGAGTGTAGGCTATGTGATGAAGAGGAGGAAACAGCCTCTCACATTATCTTCGACTGTGACGCCCTAAGTAGAAGGCGACACAGAACCTTTGGAGAGATCAACCCGGAAACAGGCATGAATCCGAATAACCTCATCACAGGCTACTACACCTAATTAAAGGCACAAACCTGTTTGAATGAGGAACCACTGACGACAGAGTGATACAATAAACCCTAGCTGGTCGCAGTGTCAAGGGAAGCTAAGTGCCAACCCTGTCTCTGGCTCTTCAGTTTTCAACCAACCAACCAACCAATATATAACAAGCCCATAATGTATATAGAAAAAATTTACTAACAGTACAATGAAAACAAAGTGAATATACTGATAATAATAAATCGACATTATTCATCATCAAATTCCTGAAATAAAAAACAAGTAAAAAAAGAGAACTCCCATATTTATACTAAGGAAATGATGAATAGGCGAAGTATCAGCAGATGCTCTTTTTCAACTCAACCTTAAAGTAAATAATATAAATTTAAACAGGGATAGGTGATAATCTATGGTACACAGATGAGCTTGCCCAAATTCATTTTTATCATGTAAAAAGCTAAGGTCGTAATTTATTTGATTTTCCTTTTGTACTCTACTCAAAAGGACCTTAACCTTTTTTTAAAGTTCGACAGAGAGAGTAAGATCTAAAGTCACTGGGTAGTTGATCATATAACTTTGGGCATTATATGAAAAACTGCGGGTGAAAAGGGCAGAGCGATGTTTAAGAATACCTAACAAGTACATTATTGAAAAGGAAAACATTTTCAATTGAATTTGTAAAAGACGTCAATTGACTATTAATAACTTTTTTTTATAATTATTTCAAGAAAAAAAATAAAAAAAAAACTATTTTGCCGATATCACTAGTTGTACATGTAGTAGCTATTGTTAGACCATACTCTTTGTTTTTTATAAACAATTATCGGAAAAAAAAAATTGAATTCTTATATTACTCAGAAAAATGTAAACTATACTTTTTCAATCCCGCCACTGGTCACCAGTGTGAAAGTAGTCAATAATATACCGTACTTTTGAACAAAAATAAATTATTCATACTTACTAACACTATCTTTCTCTGATGTCCCATATTGTCACACTGTCTGGTTTTTTCGTTTCTAATAAACCCAAAAGAATACATATAATACTTTGAATATTATACGGGCAGCTGTCACTAGCGGAATGGCCAAAAATAGATTTTTCGACACATTCCACAAATTTTGAAAATAATTTAATTCACCAGATTTTGAAAAATTCTTCTGAGGCACTGATTAATTTTAGTCACCTGTCCTTCAGGACAATAAATTCGACCTCGGCTTAGCATGCGAGGTCTTCTTTTGAACAACTTCTCTTTTCCAATGAATCAAATAGTATTTTTTTCCTCAAATAATTTTTTTCTAAATATGAAATATATATATATATATATACTTTTTTTCTCAAATAGAATGACTTTTACATTGAATTTAATTCATCTTTTGCTTCACTCTATTTTCAAATAATACACGAAATAACTTCAATACTTCTATTGGATAAAAGCATAAAAAAATATAACATCGTTAAAAAAAATCATCGAAAAACATTAACAATATAATAAAATGAACAAATAAAATCATATCTAGCTTCAACCAAAGATCGAAACCATACATTTGAAAACATCGATCAACACCAAATTTATTTCAATAAAAGAGCTCATACTTTTATTTTTAAAACAAATGAAATTCATATTTACCGTAAAACCCTCATATTTTATGTTCACCGATAATTCCCCAATTTTAATAAAACTTCATGTGCATTGGCGTCAAAACAAGAACCGGTAATACACCTGCATAAATACGAACGTTTTTGTACATGTGGTTCACCCCAACAATAAAATTAAAGCCAGCATTAAACTACCTTTTTCCTGAAAGTTTTGCAATTACCCTGTAGAACAATTATTGCCTCCAATAACCAATTGTCCCAAATACTTGTCCCAATTTTCTGTCCCATGTTTCATAGACACTCGTATATATTCCCTTTCGATCTACCGATACAATAAAAATCCCATACTTAAAGTACACCACCCATTTTGACTCACGAAAAACTCACTTTATCCCGAAATTTCATATAAATATGTCTCGACGCTTCAAAATTTTAGTCAAACAAAATATAATTCCCCACCGTCGTATAAAAAAACCCAAATCTGTTAACAAACATTTTCCACCGAACCAATGCGCCCCTGCCTAGCACGCCTGTTCGGGTAATGACCGCCGATCAGTGTGACCAGATTTGAAATGTCATAAGTGCTACGGTTTCCTGCAAATAGTCAAAGATTATTGTTCTACGAACACTCTACTCTTTGAAATAGTGCTACACGGTGCTACAACAATCAAATTCAAAGTGCTACCATGTTGCCACGTACCAGGACGAAATTATCAAATCATTTATATGTATCATGATATCAAATATGATTTTGAAACGCTTTTTTTTTGTTGGCAATTCAAATCAACATGATGTATAATGTAACAAAAGTATGGTTCAGATGGTTCTATTTCCATCTTCCATCGTTAGGGGGCGTCAAACTCAATTCTATTGGTCGAATATCATTCGTCTTTCTCTCTCTCTCTTTCTCTTCATTTTTATAGAAATTTCAGGTTGGCAACTTGTGATGACTCCTCTATGGAAAAATAATGAACTGTTATGTGGTATCTGCAATGAACATAAACGAAAGAACCTATGTTTGTTCCAGCGAGTTTTTGTGCATTTGTTCGAACGAAAGAAACCGAATAAAGCTACTAGTTCAGAATTCGACCAAAAGATGAATTCCTGTGAATCACTTGAGTTGGATTATTATCAACCAAATATTCAAACTTCAAACATTCAAAACACAGAATCAGAATACCTCAATCCTCAATCTCTAATTCAAAGGGTCAGTTTCAAAGACAAAATACATAGAGAATGAGAGTAAGATAAGATTATTTATTTCGTCAATTGTCATTATTGTCAACCAAATATTCTGAAACTTAACAATGCAGTGTTGTCGTACGTCATAGACACAGAAAAAAGGAACTTACTTCAGTGCAATATCCGCTACCCGCGTGGGTCCACTTTCATCACATAATACAATATAAAATAAGTGCTACAAAAGTGGTACATTTCGAGAAGTGCTATATTTAATGCTACGAACGTTTTTTTATGCAATATAGTGCTACAGTTGCACCGAAAGTGCTACATCTGGTCACACTGCCGCCGACCGAATTCATAATTTCATCTCATTTTTTTTCCGCTCCAAGTTGACGTCAAGGCCTAGCCCCCATTCTAAAATCCCTTATTGGCCTTTCATTTAAGAGGTACTTTTGCATATTCAAATCCTATTGGCTACTAATTATTGCGTAATTTTTCTAGATGAAGTCTTTCCCCGAATAATTCTTGTTATTTCAGCACAACGGCAATTAGACCATAACACTTAACTGTGTGAAGAAATCTTAACGCAACGTCCGAAGTTAAATAAACAATTAAACTCTCAACCGATAATAGATTATTTTTCAATCTCCCATCGAAGATTGATGGTTGACTTCCAGTAACCACCATATTTGAATATTATTTCAATGAAAGGAAATGATAATTTCTGAATAACTAAGATATGAACTCTTCCAGTATTTCTTAAAATAATGGAATTTCAATCTCATAAGTTACCAGAAAATAGATACTTTCATTATGGCACAAAAAGAAAATAAAAACAACAATAACATAACACCTTACAGGGTGTTACATATTGAATAGAAATATTTTTCTGTGAATTGAAAAATTCACGATAAAAGTTATTTTGTGATCATCCTGTTCATATTTTCAAACAAATGAAGTACATTGTTATTTCGAGTCACAAACCTATTTAAATTAGAGAAGGTAGTTAGTCTTTTGAAAAGGTATTCTGGTTTTCTGAAGATAAGGATTTTATGCGCGTGAGTCAAGAGGTGCAGCTTTCTGAGGTTTTCAAGCCTAAGTCTTCTGGAGTTTTCATTTTAGTTCAGATATAGTCTTATTTGCGGATGCCATAACAAAGTCTCAGGCATGAGTTTTGTATACGTTGTAGGCGATGAGCATCGGACTACAAGAGAGATGAGAATTTTGAGAAAATCAACGAATCGCACAGTTACTTTTTCAGTTCTGTAGAAAGTATATCATGATTTGGATACAGTTGCCTTGAAGTATTATATGAGCTTTGGAATAGATGGATTACATGTCTCATGAATCTTAATTCTGAATCGAAGTAAACTCCAAAATTCGTACGTTCCTCCAGTCTAGGATAGCACGTTGACTACGGTTACTTATGTAATCTGCAATTAAATACATTGATGTGTCACTGAAACCAAAAGAAGCAAGTTTTTTACAGAATATTTCGTGATCCAAGTTGTCGAAGGCCTTACTATACTGAGTTATACTGAGCAGGTTAATTTACCTCCATCAGTAGCTTTGAAAATATTGTCCCTGATATCGAGTAGAGCGGTAGTCGTACTGTGCTGTTGTCTCAACCCAGACTGCACTGAAGTAATGATGTTTGTTCCATAAGCGAAATCTGTTATTTGTTCTTTCATTGCTTTTTCTGCGACCTTGGGTACGGACGC
This sequence comes from Gonioctena quinquepunctata, assembly GCA_018342105.1. Taxonomy (NCBI): domain Eukaryota; kingdom Metazoa; phylum Arthropoda; class Insecta; order Coleoptera; family Chrysomelidae; genus Gonioctena; species Gonioctena quinquepunctata. Next base: position 152,896 of record JAFIRS010002509.1, read on the forward strand.
ATGTGAGTTACATTTAGGCAAGGAAATAACCAGAGCATCTTTCCACTCATTTGGAAATAACCCTGTAGATAAAATGGTATTTATTATGTGTGTGATGATATGTTTCAATATGTGGTCATCTATCAAATGAAGCATACGGAGTGAAATTTGATCAGTACCTGAAGCATGACTTTTGATTTCATAAATGTAGTTTCTCACCAACTCTTTAGAAACAGGAGAGAATGTGAATGAAAATTCAGAGGTGGGTTCTTTTTTATAATTTCCGAGGAGTAACAGCTGGGATTCCGAAGGTTTGGACTGTGGAATGGTTATTTATTGCGTATTGCACCAGTAGTAAAATTTCTCAGTTCCTTGTAGGAACATCAGTGAATAGTAGAGGAGTCCTTTTAAATTTATCGAACGCTCGGAGATTATCTCTTTTATATTGAAAGTCAGCCATGGAGCTGGGGGTTTTGTGACTCTTTTTCTTCGAAGAGGTGCATGTTTATCGAAAAGTTCTATTACTTGTGAATTGAAGAAGGAAAGCATGTCGTTGACTTCGTTCATGCTAGAGATGTTGTTCCACCGAATATTTCGCAGTTCGCTGTGGAATAATTCATTGTCAAACTCTTTGAAGTCGCGGTAAGTGATGTATTTCTCTTTATTTACGAGTTTGCTATTTTCTATCGAACTGGTGATAGCAAAATGATCAGATATGCCAACATTAACTGTTGTTATTTTTTTTCATCCGATACTATCAAAACATCTGATAAAGTTTGGGAGTTGTTAGTAATGCGTGTCGGTTTATCAACAAGTTGTTTCGAATTATATGCCTTCAGAAAATTATTCACTAGTAAATCTATATTCAAATTTTCCGCTACTAGAATTGAATCACGTGTTGGCATTAAATTTGAGATTGTTTCCTTCAGTTCGTCCGGGCTTTGTGGAATATTCCCATTTGGAGGGCGATATAAGATTCCGCAAATGAAAGTTTTACCGCGTAGTTTTATGGAGATCCACAACTGTTCTAGGCCACTAACTTGTGAAAAAATATTTTCATAGGAGATATTTGTATTGATGAAAAAAGCAACTCCTCCACCACTACTCAACCTATCTGTCTCTAATAAATTGTAGGACACGATACCGATTTTATTAGAATCCGTATTTGAGTCCAACCATGTTTCGCTTAAGCCAATGATGTCAACCTTTTCCGCGCAAACATAATCCACAAGTTCGTCATATCCAGTGAAAATAGATCTTACATTTAAAAAAGTGAATTTCAAGTGGCTCATCAGACGAAAAAAGAGGTTATAATAATACGGCAGGGAAATAAGAAATATATTTGGCAGGCGAAATACAAAAAACATACATAAATGGTAGGTACTGTGAATTATAATAATAATAGTTTAAAAACAAAACTAAAAAGTTGAAAATAAATGATAGTTTGAAAACTAAAGAACACGCTTTAATAGAAAACTAAACTAAAAAGTAGAAAATAATTTTAAATAAGTTTGAAATAAGAATACAGTGATAAACAACAAATTTATTTCATCGTAAAAAAGCGTGGGGTGCTTGATGTCAATTGTTGTTAATATTTTATGGATAGATATTGGTAAAAGTAGAATCATTATGAAAATATCTTAAAAAGCACCCCACACTTTTTTACGATGAAATAAATTTGTTATTAATCACTGTATTCTTATTTCAAACTCATTTAAAATTATTTTCTACTTTTTAGTTTAGTTTTCTATTAAAGCGCGTTCTTTAGTTTTTAAACTATCATTTATTTTCAACTTTTTAGTTTTGTTTTCTATTAAAGCGTGTTTTTTAGTTTTTTAAACTATTATTATTATTATTTAACTTTTTTAACTATTATTCTCCAATTTTGAATAGAATCGGACCATAATCACAAAACTCGTCCGCCATTTTGAATCCTTCAATTTTGACAAAATAATCATAATCTCCGACCCCAACAACCCTCACATACCAATTTTGAATAGAATTGGACCATAATCACAAAACTCGTCCGCCATTTTGGAGCCGCCATTTATAATTTTCCAATTTTCACAAAAGAATCATGATATTGGACCCCACAAACCCCCGCATACCAATTTTGAATAGAATCGGATCATAATCACAAAATTCGTCTACCATTTTGGATCCGCCATCTTGAATTTTTCAGTTTTGACAAAAGAATCATAATTTTCTACCAGGAAAACCCTCAGATACCAATTTTGAAGCGAATCGGACCATAATAACAAAACTCGTACGCCATATTGGAGCCGCCATTTTGTTTTTTTTCAAACAAAAATCTCTCAATGCATTGTCACCGGAATTATGTACACCTGCCAAATTTCAAATCATTCGTACGTCTGGAAGTGGGTCAAAATCGCGCCCAAAGGAGTCGGTTACAAACAAACATACGGTTACAAACATACAAGTAAAGCTAATATAAAGCGTGTAAAAAAGCTACAGATGCCTACTAGATTACCACTGGTGATTTTATGAGAGTTTTCACATGTAACAGTGGTGTGATGGGGGAACGGGAAATTTTTAACGAATACAATAAATAGACAAATCAATTTGCTTGAGGAATTGTACGAAGACAAATAAATTATAATTAAGATAATTTTTGAAGAAAAGAAATCAGTCACTACGATTGGAGTTTGGACGGGGTCTCAGCATCATCTTTGAGTGTGGTGAGGTGGTTAGAGTTTTTTCCTTTTGCTGGGGTTGGGCTTATTCAAATATCTACCCGAAAAATCGGGATTAGATTCGAGATCCTCGAGAGAATAGGAATTCCCATTCATTGCCATCTGGTTGTTTCGAATAGTAGCTTCTAACCCTATTTTGTTGGCGTTGTTTGAATGAACTCTCAACGCTTTGTGAACCACTTGGTCTTCCGGGCTCAGATTATTAGCTAGAAAAATTCCTTTCCCCTTAAGTTTGGATAAATTTAGAAAAATCTCCGTCTTCTTGAGGTATGACAACAATTAGATTTTCAGGACTTTTGTGTTATTTTTGTTAGGGATGCAGTAGACATCATTGAGATCTGATTCACTCATACTGATAGACTACTACTCAGATTGGCTAACGCTCCGTAGGTGTCTGTGGCTTCTAATCCGAAGACGCCTAGTCTATGGTCGAGTAACTTCACTTTGCTCAAAAGTTTGATATTAGATTTCTACAAAAGCGTTAATCGGTTATCAACATCTGACAAATCATTTTTTATTTCCGCGGGAGTCTCATTTGTTTTGTCAGTTTTTTTGTCTGAGTTCACAAGGAGTTCTATAATCTTTTCTAAGGACACACTTCCCGAGTTTTGTTTCCTCTCAGACGTGACGGCATTATTATCAAATGTGCAGGCAATCACCCGTACGAATTTCCATTCGAACGAAGTACGCAGTTTCTTGTCACTCTGTGATTTTAGAGTATTTGATTTTATTTCTTATATTTCGAATAATTGGACGAATTTTATACAGGTAACCGTGAATATGAGGTGATATTAGGTAACTGCAATCTCACCCATAAGCGGTGTGGTTTCTTCCTTTGTACACTATACCGGAAAAAAATAGTGAACTTTCTACGATAACTGGGGCCGGCACAGCTGGGGTACAATCGCGAGCTCACACAAATACGTCTTTAGCTTTTATTATTTTATATTTACTTGAATACACTCGATTGATTTAATATCCGTCTATGACACTTCGAAAACACAACACAATAATTAATGCAGTCTGATATTAAAATACACGCTTTACACTGTACTATTTTCCAACTGATCACACAAATTATATCATTAAATAAACTGAACTCTCGCCGGTTAGGACCATTCTTAAATAGGTTTGTCGTCCTTTCTCGAAGTTGCTGGATTAGTCCCGATCATTCTGGACTATTTTCTTGGAATATGCTACGATTGGGTTGGGAATCCAGGTTAACGGTCACTTCCGACGTAAACAACACAGGAGCGAACTGTTTTCATTTTGGTAACAGTACTCACGTACTGCCTTCTGAACACGAATCCAAACTCATAACTCGGCCCTTTCAAATACTTTCGAAGGACGAACAAATATAATTTTTCAGCGCTATTTTAGGCTACTGAAAAACTCAAAATTCGAATCTCTTTGATCAACACAGCTTACACAGCCGAAATTACGTTTCATTGCACGTAAAATTGCCGTTGTCCAACATTTCTACATTTTTCACAATGAAAACAATAGTTCAAATTCCACATTTTCCACTGTTTATTGCATCCGGAAACTGCCATGTTTTCTTACGACTGCGAGCAGTAGGATAGGTCAGGTTAGGCGGACACTGGTTCCCAAGATGTGGTTGAATTTGCCTATTTTTATATATTTTCATCAATTCAAACACTATACTGTACACACTGACTGACGGGAGTACAACAAAGAAGGTTTCCACCCTGTAGTTCAATACTTCTAGACTATGTGAACAAACAGAATGCAAAATATTATGGTTCAAATAAAACTTTTATGATAGTGACTCAAGGCAAATTATTACATTCATAATGCATTCCAGATATTTTTTTGATTTTTTACCACCTCCTTCAAAAAATCAAAATAGCTGGAATACTGAAAAGGGAAACATTCTCGAAGTTTATTTTTCAGTCGCAGATGATTCCACATCTGATTTTATGAACATCCTGTTCATATTTTCAAACAAATTAAGCTGGAATGCATTATGAATGTAATGTTTTGCTCAAGTAATCAATAAGATAATTTGTCTTAAAAGTTTTATTTGAACCATAATATTTTGCATTCTGTTCTACACAAAGTCTGGAAGGTTATGGGCCCAGTTCGTTCATAATTGAACAGAGTGAAGACAGCACTGCAAATTAGGCGATGTGGAAAAGACAGATTAGTTTGCTACTTCGTCATCAGGATGTGCAAGGGATAGTTACAGGGGAGAAAACTGCACCTATTCCTTTACCAGAAGATGCTTTAGCAGCAGATAAAGCTGCGCATGAAGCTTCTCTGGAAGTTTTTCAGAAAGGCGATGCATTAGTGCAATTAATTTTGGCAAGCAGTGTCAATGATACAAATGTTGAGGTGTCTGCAATATGTGATACAGCCAAAGCTACTTAGGACAAGTTAATTTCTATCTTCGAGCAAAGGTCTGGTCAACGAGTATATTGGTTAATGGAACAGTTTTTCACTATTGAAAAGACATCAAAAGAATATATTGCAACTCATATTGGAAAATTACAGCGGAATTTTCTTGAGTTGAATGATGAAATGGAACGGCTAATAGGTACAGTATTACCTGATCTACTTTTGATGAGTCGTATAATGTCAACTTTGCCTCCTGAATATTTCGAGTTCAAGAGTGTGTGGGAATCAGTTTTAGTTGAAGACACAACAATCAACAAATGTCTTTGGTTGATTGAAATGCGATTACCAACAAAACAAGATGATTCCGTAGCTCTGTTTGCTAAACGCAGCATAAAAAAAAGGTTTTAACAAGACTCGAAAAGAAATGTTTCAAATGTCATAAGGTTGGCCATTTCGCGAAAAATTGTCCACGAAACGAGATTATATGCAACAATGCACATAACCTACAAATTTCCAGAAAAAAAACACACTGAAGATGCTTTTATTTGTTTTTTGTGCGACAACTCATATGGCGAGTAACAAACACAATTTCGTTACTTACCAGGTGTTTGTTACATCGAAGTCTGTGCAAGTGGGCAACAAAGATTTAATTTATGCATACGGAAGTGGAATCAACAACGTAGAGATTAATATAAATGGCAAGTGGCAACGAAACCATTCAACCAATGTGTGGTATGTTTCTGAAGTTGGCCGAAATCTTTTTTCAATAGGACAAAATATTGAAAAAGGTTTTAACTTCAAAGTTGATCGAAATGGATGCACGTTCATCAAAAACGGAGTGATACGAATGAAAGGAAAATGGTCTGAAAAAGAACTTTATGGACTAGAAATGCGAGTAATTGTTCCAAAAAGGGCAGCGGAAATATTGATTGCATCGCAGTTGTGGCACGAGAGATTCTGTCACCAGAATAAAAGCCATGTGAAGAAAGTTCTGAATAAATGCGGTATCAATGTGAATATCAATAAAGAATTTTGCGATGGGATGGGATGTATGGAAAACAGTACAGGGCAAGTTTCGGAATCAGGAAATATCGGCCAACGATTGTAACAGAGGTCATTCATGCTGATGTCTGTGGACCAATGCAAAAGGATTCGATTGGTGGTGCGAAGTAGTTTTAGACGAATCTTCTTTTTAGAATTAGAAAGTGAGGTTGCGAATTGCCTAAAGACTTTTGTGGATGAAACTGCGAATGCTGACCATACCATCAAAGAATTTATGTGTAATGGTGGCAAAGAGTTCGATAATATCATGGTGCGAAGTTTCCTTCATTCGAAAGGTATTATTTTTCTTAAGAGTATGCCTTACAGTCCAGAACAAAATGGTGCGACACAACGAGAAAATCGCACGTTAGTAGAAAGTGGACGTTCAATGATTCACTCAAAAGACTTACCGATTAGACTTCGGACACAGGCGATAAATACAGCGGTTCATCTCATAAATCGTACGGATCCAACCCCGATAGTGAATAAAACACCTTTTGAACTATGGTTCGGATATGATACTGTAAATATTGATAGTTTTCGTGTATTTGATACGGTCTTTTTTGTTCATGTGCCAAAATCCCGGAGAAAAATGGACAAAAAAGGCAGGTTCGTGGGATACTGTGGAGGAAAGGATGGATATCGTATCTGGTTCCAAGACAAAAATCAATAGAATAATTTGTCATAAAAGTTTTATTCGAACCATAATATTTGGCATTCTGTTCTACACAAAATATAAAAAAAATGACCAACTTTTTCCTCACTCAGGCACTTAGCGGGCACGGTTCATTTGAAACATATACCTATAAAATAGAAATCAGCTAATGAAAACTGCATTTACTGCATGGAAGAAGACGATCCGCTCCAAACTTTTTTTATATGCATCAGATGGAACAGCCGAAAATTGAGGTGAGAGTTAGAGCTTCACACTATAACGATAAATCTGTTACATTTCTTATTGATATGCTCAGAGATACAAGATAACTTAGAGTAGCTCCAGTTATCTTATCAATTCCAATCTAAGAATCACTATGACAAATCTTAACGCCATCTAACGGCGAACAGTCATTAGAGTCAGAGAGAAGAAGAACGCAAAGCATTTTTAACAGCACGTAGAAGGGGTTTGCAATTTGGTTTTTAAGTAAGCGACGAGCGATGCTCGCCCCTTGTTTCTCTATCTTTGATCGGGACAGCTTGTGTTTTTTCAACTCTTCAGCCATTGCGTGGAGAAATAAAATTTGTTCCTGTTTAAATAACTAATGAATTAGAGCATCTTCCTTCCTTCTGCGAAATTGATGTCAAAGCAGTGAATTATAGTGCGATATCGAGGTATGTAGGAATATTTTTGACCATTTAAATATAGAACTCATGTAGAAATATTGTCTCACGAGAACGTGGAATATTTCTTCAAATAATTTATCGTGATTCATCGCTAATCCTTCAGTTCACAGCAAATAAGTTATTTAAGTCGAGCAGACGATTCGACTCCAGTGCAGTACCATATTTATTTTTAAAATGAGTTCAGATGGAATTATGAATTTCGCATGTTTTGTTAACAGTATACTGCGTATTTATTCAACAGGTTGACCAATCTTGAAGGAGATCCGATTGGAGTAAATCAGTCGTTCAGGAAAAGACACACTATGTTGAATAGAGGAAATCAGTTGAATGGAAACGTGGTGAAATTGAGAAAATGGATCCTTGTCATCTCGGTGAAGTCAGTGAAACAGGTGGGTGCTGAAATCACGTGTAATATTATCAAATTGATATATGTATTCAGTCTCATCTTCGTTCATTGCTTTCTCTGACAAGGGTTCATTGAGGTGAAAAGAGGGGTTTCTCAAATATCCTGATATTATTTACACTGCATTTGGATATATTTTTGTGTTGATCACAAGAAGAATAAGATATAGTTGAATACTACACATGTTTCATGGTCTTGGGAATGTATTTTTTGGATGGTTTCTGATTTGGTGATTTGCTTCTGACCTAAGTGAAGCGACCATATATATGTATATATTTAATCTTTGGAGTTTGGAATATTCTTTCATCATACAGAAAACTTTATGAAGAAGTATTTGACGATTGATCAGAATAATTCTTATACACTTCCTCTAAATATGCAATTGAAGTGATTTTTGGATATAAAACTCTTCTAAGTTCATTGTGCTGAATTCTGATTTTTAGTTTTGATAAACCATAGTCCTAGCCACGAGCTACAGTACTCCGCTCAATCAGAGATACATTGTCGTCGATAAAACCGACAGGTTCAGAGAAGATAAACAATATTATTGGAATTGTATGACCACGTGAAGAAAAATCAATTGTAATATAGCACATACAGAAATTTTTGTATATACTGATTGTCAACTCATATATATATATTCTTTGTTAATAGACTAGTGAATATTTCGTATTTGTTATATTGTTGTATTGATTTAAAGAAGGAAACATCATTTGATTTGCAATTATTATTGGCTAGGAAGTTTGAATTTTTATCCTAATTGAACTTAAAATTCTGGCGTCCATTCAAATTTACAATTTCTGAAAAACCTTTGCTTGAAACATAAATAAATCTGAAACTAGCAAGGCCAAACCCTATGCATTCGATCACGTACTTAACTTGTTACAAAATGAATATACTTCATTTTTCTGCCTAACAATATTGAAAACTGCCGCTTTCGTGATTCGCAAGGCTTATATATCCTCGTTTTTGCCTTCTCGAATCTTCAAGCGGCTTTCGAAAACATAGGGACCATTCGATGACGTCATTGGAATTTCCAGACGGTTTGTTTGGAGAATCTAGGTCAATGGTTGCTTCTCGCTTATGCAAACAATGCAATGGCGTACTCCACTTATTTCCATAATACTAATTTGATCATCTCTATCCATGATAGGTTTCAGTCTTTCGAGGTGAACAACCTTCGTCTTCGTCCTTGGGCTGCGCTGGATTCTGTAAACCACATCGTTGATTCTCTTCTTCACCTCGTACGGTCCATCCCAAAACAGTGGTAGTTTGGGGGATACACCTTTCTTTCGCAATGGGCTATACAGAAAAACCTGGTCACCTTCTTTGAATCCTCCTGAATTAGCTTTCGAATCATGAGGAGATTCCATCCTGTCAATGGCCAGTATCAACCTCTTCCGAACTGTTTCGTGGATTTTCAACAGGCTGTCCCTCAGTTTATCTGTATAGTCATGTACTTCTATCTCTTGGGTGCTTGGTGATCCAAACACCAAGTCACAGGGCAACCGAAGTTTCCATCCGAAAATAATGCTAGCCGGGGTAAGCTTAGTTGAGTCATGGACGGCTGCTCTGTATGCCATTACAAATAGTAGTAGGTGTCTGTTCCAGTCCTTTCGATGTTTCTACACTACCTTGGAAAGATACTGTTCCATAGTTCGGATAAATCTTTCAACCATGCCATCTAACTGGGGGATGAAGTGCCGTGGTTCTTGTCTTGTTGATACCCATCAGCTCGCAATCTTTCTTGAATAACTTCGTTTCGAAATTCCTTCCTTGGTCGGAACGTCGATTCTCCGAATCTTGAGAAAATGTTGTCCACCAATGACCTGGCCATCAATGGCAATTCATTCAAATGGTGCACCTACGTTGTTTTCCTTCATTCTACCTCTGGATCTTTTTTTGAAACCTTCAGTGGTGCCGCACTCTGGACATCTTTTGCTCCAGCTTTCTACATTGTCTCGACATTGAACCCAATAGAACCTATTCCTGATCTTGTCCAAAGTTCAATTGACTCAGATGTTCTCCTGATTTTCCTTCGTGAATTTCCTTCTAGACTTCATATCCCCTTCCTGGGCAAAACCAATTGAGAAATTGATGACCTCTCATCAGCTGACTCCCATATTCCTTTGAGTAATTGAGTAATCCATCCTCCACAACCAGGGAATCCCATTGTGCCCAAATTGCCTCAAAGATGGGATCTCTGTCTGGAATATTTCTCCAGAAGGGTTTCCGGGTAATGTCTCATGTGTGCGGTAGTCAAGTCATCCCGTCCTCGTTTGTCTGATGCCTTCCTGTTCTCTGACTTTGCTCGGATGCTCTAGGATGCGGTCTTCTAGACAAGACATCTGCTTTACTATTTGGTCTATCTAGGCGATGTTCGGTATTAGCATGACGCTGGTTAGTCTGTTCCCTGATGGGCGGATTGTCGATCATTCTTCTAACTCTGTTGACTTGGATGAATGAAATTAGAGGGACCTAAAACAAAAGGATATACGCGCATTTCCTATTATAAAGGAATATTTCGATAGCAAATTACTTACAATCAATTTGAAAAAACTGTGATCATGCCTTTTACCAGCTATGAAACAAATCTCCCAGATTATTCTGTCATAGACATTCCACTCAGTAATGATGAAATTCAAATAACATGTTCAAAAATAGTTCAATATTACTCTAGACAGCAATCTCATATAAGTATTCTGATAAAAAAACTGAGAAATTTAGTATGGAATAACAAGTACATGATGAAAATTCCCTGGCCTCGAACATCTGAAAATAATTTACCATGCACTAGTGCAAACACATTTGTTATACGGAATAATTGCATGGGGAGGAGTTATGAATTGTTATTTGAAGAGCCTAGAAATAATTCAAAAATGGATAATCGAAATCATGTCGAATAAAACATATACTTATTTGAGTGATGATCTATATAACGAATCAGGCATAATGTATATTCGTCAAATATTTGCCTTCACACTGCTTGTGCACCAGCGCAAAAACCTGAACCAAGCCAAACCTGTTGATCACATCTATAAAAAAATGGATTTTAGAGACTTCTAGAATTGAAATTCATCACCTGAATAATTAAGAATAATCGATTGAATGATCATATCACTTCACAAATATTCGTTTATATTAGATATATGTTAGAACGAATGTATATATTTATATATCCGTACCTACAGTTGTATTATAGCAACACAGTACACAATTTTTTATTTTTTTCTCTTGAAATTATTTTTATATGCGATAACTCACTTCAAAGAAGAGTATATATAGTTATCTATATAAATAACACCTTCGTACAGGCCCAGCTTGTGGGGTTCAGTTATTTCTTTGCCAATCTGGCAGTTGATTGTGTAAAATACTATTATGTTCTTTGTGCGTGTGAAAATACTATTATGTACTTTGGTAAATAAAAGTTATTATTATTATTAACTCAGGACCCTCGCTTTCACTAGCCTTCGTGCTTAACGATGTATTGGCCAATCCAGTCCCCCGGTATCTAGTCGAAAAAGTAGATGATCCGGTCCTCGTCGGTGAGAAGGAACGTGCGGATATCTTCCAAAGTGATGACAAGTAGTGGCAACCTCAACCCGCAATTTTTCTTGTAATGTCGGCTCCTAACACATCTAATACAGTTTTCTCTTGACTCTCCCAGTGATCGTGTCCTCGTAGGTGAGTAATGGTAACCTCACCCTGCCATCTCTTTGGAAATATCCTCTCCTATCATACCGGTAGCAGTTTTCAATGGTGTAACCTAACCCTGCAGTCTTCTTGGAAATGTCCGCTCCTACCACACCTGAAATAGTTTCCTCTTGCCTCTTGCTGTTTTTCTTGGGTTCCAGTTCATTCAGTATTCTGCTGAGCATCTGTAACTAAGCTATCGTTTTGTTCATCTTCCTGAGGCGGTTCTTCAATCGATATGGCTCTTACTTTCGGCTTTGAAATATTGAAAGCCGTTTCCACTTCCAAGAAAGAAAGAATTTCTTGAAGTGCGGTAATTCCAGGGTGCTTTGTATTTCGATATCCCTCAATAAATGCCTTCACTGCCAACTGTTCGTTGAAATCCTCCAGAGCATCTGAGAAGGAAATCTGAATGAGTCTCTGCACGTCTGCTCCAAACTTCCTGCAGACTTTCACCAGATTTCTGAACTCGTATTATTAACTGTGCCTGATTCAGCTGTTCTCGATGTTGGTCGCCGTATCTCAATTATGAAGCAGCAATAATATCTCTTTTCTTGCGACTTTGGTCTGGGATGGTCGGTTACATTGCCAAAGCAGGTCCCTTCAAAGCCACTATGAGTGCAGTAACTTTCTGTTCATCGTCCCATCCATTGGCTCTTGCTGCAGCTTCAAACTGCTTTCGATGTAGGGACCATGGCGACTGCCCATCGAAAGTCGGTGGTTTTACGGATTCGTGTGATGTGGCAACCCTGTCACAGTGGTCTTGGATCTTCAGTGAAGCATTTTTTTCTAGTTCTTCTCTTACAGCCCACTTTTATTTCTTGGCTTCTTCTCGTAATGTCCTGGCTTCTTTTCTCTCTTCTTCTCGTACTCCGTCAACTTCTTCTTTTCTGCTGTTCTCGTTGTTCAATTTCCTCTTGTTTTTCTCTCTGCTGTCGTTCCTCATCCTTTTGCTTTTGCTCAGCGAACTGCTGCTTGATGATTTCCGTTATGGCCCTTCATCTTATCGTAGGGTATATTTCTCGTATTCACCATTAATTTTCCACGGAATGTCACCAAAATCCTCACTTCTGACGCCAACTGTTACGAAACTGGGTTCGCTTTTATGTATTAAAACTATACTCGAATAATTACTTTTTCAACAATGCACTCTGACAATACCCAGTTTACTAATAATTTGTACCGCGCACTGCACTATATATTCACATTGTACTCGCTAATATGAAAATACTTTGTATCTCTGCACAACAATATCCAAAGTTTGCAGCTTCCGTGACTCACACGCCTTGTAATTCCTCGTTCTTGCCTTCTTCAATTTTCGAGCGGATCTCGAAAACATTAAGACAACGCAGGGGCGTATTCCACTCATTTACGCAACATTATTGATATACTTTTTGTGCCTGCTGTAATATCTGTATTTTTACTTACTCTTCATATGTAATCATTCAGTATTTCATTCAACCCGTATTTCATCTTCAAACTCGATAATAACACTGTTATAAAGCAGTTGTCGAGAGAACTCGATTTCCTTTCAGGGCGAATTCGTCTTTAAATTATTTTCCCGACGTAAATGGAGCTTTTATGTAGTTGAGGTGACATGAACATGATGTTCTCTTTTCATACGACCATAAACTCACATATAATTCATTCCACGACCGTCTTGCTTTCGATTGCTTTGTATCGGATATTCTGATAGCGTAACATTGGAAAACGGAAGGTGGGATTACGGGAAACAAAGAGGTTTGTTATACTGAATGATCCATATTTATTTCATAGGCTTATACTCTAAACGAATTCTCTTTGGAAACGTATGTTCTTCATAGACTCGGTTAATCAGAAACTCTTCTCTGGAATAGAGAGAGGCAGGAAAAAAATACGATTCAGAGAGAAAACATTAGCTAGAATTTCGTTCATATGCTGACGATATCATAATACGTCAGGTACAATGTGTTTCATAATAATAAAAATTGACTGGAGATTTTTTCTTCGACAAATGCACTTATGCCATAAAAATACAAAATTTAAAAAAATCACGTCGTTTTTCTATCGATGAAAGAACGTCTAAATGTGAAAAAAACTAAATATTTTTCACTTATAATTGCACGAGAGGTTTGTATTTTTAACCGACGAAACCAAAAAGGAGGAAGTTCTCTATTCGACCCGTATTTTTTTTTCCATCATATTTTTTTATGTATGATCACGCATAACTTTTTACTGAGGCGTCCGATTCCGATAATTCTTTTTTCAGTGGATACGGTGTACTTCGAATTTGTTCTCATTTGAATTTAAGAGATGAAATCCACCCCTAAGGATAGCGAAATGAAGGATATTGATCACTCACCCTCTGAATTCTGGTCCGTTAACCGATTCTATCAGGCATAACTCTGTACTGGGTTCTTCGATTTGGATGATTCTTTTTTTAATAGATAGGGTATACTTTATATTTGGATTTCGAAAGGAATTAGCAACCCTTACATAGTTGACAATGACAGATCGTACTGACATTATTCTTGTTTCACCTCCTTGAAAATTAGTATTTTATAGTTTTTAATTAAAGGATGGAATGATATACAAAGTAATGGAATAAACTAACCAGAACAACGAAAATAATTTATATTACAACAAATAGTAAAAGTAGATAATCATATTATTTAACTGGTAATAGTTGAAGTAAGGTGGGTAAGTAAGTATTTTGGAAGTAATCAAAAAACAAGTAGGTAGTAATTGGTAGATTTTAGCCACAAAAAATTGAAAAATTAAAACTTTTTAACAAAAAATTAAACCGACGAAATACGGAACTAAAAAGTAAAAAATAAAAACTTTTTAACAAAAAATTAAACCGACAAAAAAACGAAAGAATCAACTGAAAAGCAAAAAATAAAATAAACCTTCTCAGTCTAAATGATAATTGAGCTCCTAAACTAATGTAAGTAACTGATTTTGAGTCGGCGCCAAACAAACTAGCAATTGAATTAGGTGAAGCGTGAGATGATGGCAGCGAGATGCACGGCTGCGTTTTGATGACTTCTTTCATAGATAATGAGCTTCGATAACTGTTTGTTTGGCGCCGACTCAAAATCAGTTACTTTTTTTTTTTTTTTTATGTTCTGGTTCCCACGAAAAGGGATATCCTGTAATGTTCAGAGAACATCGTGGGAACCTAGGGAAAGAAGGTAGGAGTTGGTGTTCTTCTTAAATTTCTGAAGGTTGTATGCCTCGGGGAACACCTCCCTAGGCAATGAGTTCCAAAGGTTTATTTTATTTTTTGCTTTTCAGTTGATTTTTTCGTCGGTTTAATTTTTTGTTAAAAAGTTTTTATATCGGGTAAATTTGGGTAGTTTAATGAAAAACTGTTGCCTAGCAATTAGACGAGAAAAACTGTTAACTATTAAAAACGCTACACCAAAGGTGGAACGTTTTTAGGTTGACAGTTTTTCGAGTCAAATTGCTAAAGGAAACAGTTTAGAATTTGAACAACATAAATTTACCCAATATCAATACAAACATCGAGTGTAATTCGGCAGGACAATTTAATGAATAAGAAATTTAGAAATATATCAATGCAAACTTTATTTATTTTGGCAACCAACACCGCGATAATTGATAAACAAATGAATTAGTGAAAAAACCACGAGTGGATTTGTCGCTGTAAAAATTTCAGCTGTCAAACTGACAATTGCACTGTGGCATATGCGATTTTTTATACATGAGTTGAATTGTCGTGAGAAAAACATGCACTACTGCATTTCCGCGACAACAATCAGGTATTTTTAACCGACGAAACCAAAAAGGAGGAGGTTCTCTATTCGACGCGTATATTTTCTTTTATCATTTTTTTATGTATGATCACGCATAACTTTTTACTGAGGCGTCCGATTCCGATAATTTGCAAAATGAAGGACATTGATCACTCACCCTCTGAATTCTGGTCCGTTAACCGATTCTATCAGGCATAACTTTGTACTGGGATCTTCGATTTGGATGATTCTTCTTTTATCAGATAGGGTATACCTCATAGTTGATCATATTTGAATTCCGAATGAAATTATCCACCCTTACGGGTAGAAAAATAGGGGATAATTGATTTTTCACTTGTGAACATTGGCACACATATGTAGTTGACAATGACAGATCGCTAGTGTCATTATCAAAATCATTATATTCTATGAGAGGATGGAATGATATACAAAGTAATGGAATAAACTAACCAGAACAACAAAAATAATTTATATTACAACAAATAGTAAAAGTATATAATCATATTATTTAACTGGTAATAATTGAAGTAAGGTGGGTAAGTAAGTATTTTGGAAGTAATAAAAAAACAAGCAGTTAGTAATTAGTAGATTTCAGCCACAAAAAATTGAAAAAGAAAAACTTTTTAACAAAAAATTAAACCGACGAAATACGGAACTGAAAAGTAAAAAATAAAATAAACCTTCTTAGTCTCAATAACTAAGCTCCCAAACTAATGTAAGTAACTAATTTTGAGTCGGCGCCAAACGAACAATCAACGAAGATCATTAAATTACTTCAAAAAAATTATCAGAATGTCATCGCCCACCTCGATGCCATCATTTTACGCCTCACCTAATTCATTTGCTTGTTTGTTTGGCGCGACTCAAAATTAGTTACTTACATTAGTTTAGGAGCTTACTTATTGAGACTAGGAAGGTTTATTTTATTTTTCACTTTTCAGTTCCGTATTTCGTCGGTTTAATTTTTTGTTAAAAAGTTTTTATTTCACTGTTGTCAAGACAATTCATTGAATGTTGCTTACATTGCTGATGACAATTCATTATTTGTTGAACGTCAAATTGGACACACTGTCTTTGATATTGTGCAATGAATTCAAGTTATATCTCGATGTGCCAGGCTGAGTAGACGTGAAATCGAGAGCTTCTACTCAAAAATCAAATAGCAGAGAAATTCATCGAATTTAGATCATACATTGACTCCGAATGAGTGCAAAGTTTACAATAGTTCTTTTTTTGCCATAGTGGTGAAAAAAAGTTCGACCCACTGAAGAAATCATTATGGTGTTAACTCGCGAGCAAGGCGAAGAATTAAAAGCAGCTGTAAACGTTACAATGAAAAAACTGTGGACAGACGAGACATTCTTAGAAAACGTCACAGATAAAGTGGCAAATTGTGTTTTATCGAACGTAAACAAACAATTTCTCGAATAGGAACAGCGATTACTGGAAATGGAAAAAGTAATAGAAAATCAAAACAAACAACTAGTATCCGAAACAACAAAAATGGAATCATCATTCACCAACCTACAGGGTGAACACGAAAAACTTGCTCTAAAAGTTGATTTTTTATGAACAACAATCAAGAAAAAATAACGTTCGTGTATTCAATATAAAAGAAGAAGCTCGTGGAAACATCAAACGAAAAGTGAGTGATATAATAAATCAAGCAATGGGAATAAATATAACTGATGAGGACATTCAAATGTGCTGTAGAATTGGAAAAATACGTGATGGAGAAAATAAAAGTGTATTTCTAAAACTGACAAATTACAAAATGAAACAACAAAAAAATGTTTTAAGGAACGGGAATCGTGATAAAGGAAGATCTTACCTCATCAAGAATGGCCCTCATGGATAAAGCGATCCAAAAAACGGATTTCAGAAGTGTATGGTCAGAAAATGAAGAAATAATTATTATTAAAATAAACAATTGAATCAAAACAGTGAAATGTTTAAAAGACTTGGAAGCCATATAACCAGTTCTCAATTATCATTATTATCATACGTTTGTAATATAGAAACTGTCTTTCTTTTCTCTTCATGCAAAAAAAAAACAATTAGTAATAATAGGAGTCTCTGGACAATTACGTCTAATCTCACATTAGCTCATGCTGAACCTATTGAATAATTTAGAGCAGGGATAGGTGCAAACTAAGTTCTTGGAACTTATAGAAGATACATTTACAATAAATTCAGAGGAAAAAAATTTCCACATAATACATTTTGATATAAGGAGTGTAAATAAAAACTTCGAGGAACTACTAGTGTACATTGAACCAGTGAAAGGAAATTGATATTATAATTCTCTCCGAAACATGGCTTGTGGATAGGGTAAGTGACAGACTATGAAACTCATTACAAAAATTCAAAATTTAATCAAAATGACGGTGTCTTGGTCTATACAAAAAGCTGTCTGGAAGCAGAGGTTACTATTATTCCCATAACTGAGAACCACTTACCCAACTTTCTATAAAAAATTATAAATATAATATAAACATTATAGCTTCATATCGTCCTCCATCAACAAATATGGTTTGTTACATACATAATATTAATAATTATTTTGAGAGTCTGAACAAAAATGATGTAGTTAGACGTTTTTATGGGTGACATAAATATCAATTTACAAAATGAAGAATCCCTTGATGTGAATAATTACATATATGTTCTTAACGAAAATGGGAACATGTCTTATATCAATACAACAAGAGAAACTGAAAACTCTTATCAACTATTGATCGCATTTTTGTCAGAAACAATAAACAAATATTGAATATCAATGCATACGTTATTGAAACGAATCTATCTGATCACTACTCGACCTTATTATCTGTCTCATACAATGAAAAACAAGAAGATGAACAAACTATAGAATTACAAAAAAGCTTTGCCGATCATAACAAACTAAACCACCTCTTGAGAAAGGAAAAATGGCAAAATATATTTTTGAGCGATGATGTTCAACACTGCTACGACATACTCATAGAAAAAAATTAATGAAAGCCTAATGAAAAGTACTAAAACTAATGAGTCTATTCTATACCCCAAAAAAATTTAAACATGGATCACAACAGGCCTCATTAATTCAATCAAATATAAAGACCGCATAAAAAAAACTTATAAAAAATTCTTCAATTGAAAATAAAACAGATTGCTCACAATATCGTAATATGCTCAACAGATTACTGGAAGAAACCAAAAATCAATATTATAGAGACAAAATACACCATGCAGGTGAGAACTACAAACAAATTAGGAAAATTAAACTGCGCCACAAATATTAATAAATCAAACAAACATGAACTGAAAAACACATCAATCCTAAATAGGGAAGGCATAGAAACGGTTAATAATCTTGATAAAACAAATATACCAAATGAGTTCTTTACGAATATAGGCGAAGAAATACCAGAAAAGGTAAATAGAGACACTGAACTAAAACCGAATGAACTGATAAAAAAACTAAATGTCTCATCTACAATTTATCTGAGACCAGTCATTGAAAATGAAATTATTGAACATATATCTAATTTAAAAAATAAATCCTCAGCTGGCCCTGACGGTCTGACCGTAGAAACTATCAAAGCTATAGATATGCACATCGTTTCACCACTGACATACATCGTCAATCTATCTTTTTCAAAAAGTGTGATACCAAAACAATGGAAAGGAAGCAATATTACACCCGTCTTTAAATCCTGAAATAGAAAAGATTTCAGTTATCAACAATTTCGCGAAACTGTTTGAAAAATGTTTAAAAGCTAGGCTGATGGATTTTTTTGAGAACAATCAAATAATAATAAACAGACAATTTGGTTTTAGAAGTAATCTAAGTGCGGAACATGCTATAATTGACTTTACAAAAGAAATCATAGACTGCATGGACAAGTCTGATAAATGTTTATGTATATTCTTTGACTTGGCCAAAGCATTCGATACAGTTTCCCACGTAATATTATTAGATAGACTAAATGAACTAGGAATTCGCAGTCCAATTTTGAACATTCTAGAAAATTACTTAAAACACAGATATCAGAGAGTAAAAATTGATCACATCTATAGCACACCACATGAAATAACTACAGGTGTACCACAGGGAATAGTATTGGGCCCAATTTTATTCCTTGTGTACATCAACTCCATAGCTGGATTAAAAGATTTCCATGGACATCTTGTTTCATACGCTGACGATACAGTAATCTTATTTACTGACAAGAACTGGGATAATCTATACAATAAAGCTGAAAAAAGTATTCTAAAAATCTCCCAATGGCTCAATTATAGCAAGTTGTCGCTGAATACGTCTGAAAGTGAATTTCTATTATTTTCTACATATGTCAACACACAACCAAACAGAAATAATATTATGCTACATAACAAAACATGTTCCCAACCAAACTGCAATTGTCCATCTATTGGCAGTCGCAAAGCAGGTGTTCTGCAGTTTGAGCGAAGTTCTCGCAGTAACGGCACAATTCCCTGTCTGATCTATCCATCTTTTTGAGGTGATACCTCAGACGACAAGGTCCGGTGAAGTCTAGTTTCAAGTCTTTCTTTCCTACTCGAGAAGCTGTTCAGCTTTCTTTGGCGATGGACTCAGAAGCCTTTTCGCTTGTCTTTGCCCTGGAACCTTATTCCAGTGAGTTTTGATTTGGTCAGCTTCCCAGCGCTCTTCGTTGATGTGGGCTTTGGAAAGACCTCAAAAAGGGGTTCTGGGCTAGAAAATTGAGTGTTTGCCCTTTTTTTGGCAAGGCCGTCCGCTTCTTCATTGCCTTTGATTCCCTTGTGTCCTGGCACCCACATCGGAGTAACCTGATTGTTCGTAACCAGTTGTCTTAGTAGGCCAATCGATAGAGATTTTCTGCTCTATTGATTCTGTGACAAAAATACTACCGGGAAATCGATTGTGCCATCATACGGAAGACGGTCCGTAGTTATATCCTGTTATGTTCCCTACTCCTAACTATCATTGCTAATATATGGATGTAGGCAGTACTTAACGAGATTAAATGAATAATGAGTAATAGGTATGTATAGAGTTCAACATTAAATTCGAGAAAATTCATGAAAATTGGATGACGTGCAGACCCCACATATAGATTGTTCGTTTCTTATAGATTAAATGTTCTATAATATTTAATTTTAGAAAGAGAAAGACTGATGAATTATGTGTGTAAAAGAAAGAAAAACTATTGTCAAATGGCAATTAACACGAACAAAGGAACCCCCTATGAAAAAAGTGCTCAGGGCAAACAAAAATTATTAATTTATTGAAAAACATCAATGGTAATTTACAGCGAATATATGTTTATGTATATAGAGAAAAACGTTATGAAAGACAATTGTTGGGCTCAGGAAGCTCTACAAAATGAGTTTACTGCTAATATCGATATGAAAATTAAAGATTGGGACTTTTTCTACAGCCGCCAATTCGGAACTACCCTACTGAATTTGCTGGGTTATTTATAACAAATATTTTTGTTACAAATTTCTTCGTTTCATTCGGTTTAAAAATGTGGTTCCAGTTTGTATACAAATTTCGAGATGATTGAGAATTAATTGCAAATGCTTCTTTCTGATAAACATTAACTTCTAGTAAATGTTGGTTTCTATTAGATATTACAATAATTAACATATTTTTTGAATTTGAATTTTTGCCCATGTTTTTCTTTGTGTTGTTCCATCTGGATTAGGCCTGTGGCTTTGCCCACTTTCCGTTATCCCGTTTCCCATTAAAACATTATACCGTTTCCCCTTTATCACTTTTCTCGTTATTCTGTTATCCAGTTACCTCGTTTGCGTGGCATAATTGATTTCACAGCGGAAGTAATGCTTTATGACAACTACTACAAATTCACGAACCCCATTTCAGCCCTTTAGGGAGAAATTTCCAAATAAGGTTAAACACGATTTATTTATTTGTAAAGAGAGCTGAAACACCAATTTTCATGGTCCTAACTTAAAAACTAACGGAATCCCCATAAAAAATTTCACCCCCCATTTCATCCCTTCAAGGGTTGCATTTTCAAAAACACTGAAACATATATTGCTTTATTTGTAACAGGGACCTCAAATACCGATTTTAATTACCCTAACTTAAAAACTAATGGAGCCCCCATACAAACTATCACCCCCCATTTCACCCCTTTGGGGGTTGAATTTCTGAGAAAACTGAAACTGCAGCGTAACAAGAACCTCGAACAATAATTTTTATAACCCTAACTTAAAAACTAAAGGAACCCCTATACAAATTCCCCCCTACAATTTCACTCCTTCAGGGGTTGGATTTCTAAAAACACTAAAACATAATTTTTTATGTGTAACAAATCCCTCAAATACCAATTTTCATGACCCCAACATAAAAACTAACGGGACTCCCAAACTAACTTCCAAGCCCCATTCAACCCGCCATTTCACCTCTTTAGGGGTTACATTTCCAAAAACACGTATTTTTCTATTTGTAAGAAAATACCAATTTTCATGAACCCAACTTGAAAACACTAACGGTACTCCCTGAAATACGTGTTCCTTTATTTGTTAATATACGCTAAAATAAAAATTTCCATGACTTCAAAACTAACGGTACTTTCACTTCTCACCCCCCTTTTCATGCCTTCAGGGATGCAATATCAAAAACTAATTCTTAGTGGTTACCTATGTCAACATAAAAATACGCTGTCAAAATTTCAGCACGGTCCAGCAGTTTAGTCTGGGCGTTGATCGTGAAGCCGGGATCCAACGGCGCGTGGAGTGGCACTCCTCGCGCCAAACTTGCCAGTTCACGCGCCGTCGGATAGGGCAGGCTTGGCGATCTTCGGTCGGCGCGGTGAGTCCCGTCGTCTGTCGGTAAATGAACACGGTTCAAAGGAGCTCGGACGATGGCGCTCTACACGTGTATACCGCTCCAACGACGCGGCTAGGCGCGTGGTACTGTCAGTGCCGTGGTAACTTTCACCATGGAGTGGTCGAACGAAGTGGTGTTAGAATTTTTATCCCTCTCCACCAGCTTTTTCGTTTTCGTTTTATTTGTCCTCTTGTCATCCTGTAAATTCTCACGGTTCATCTTTTCGTGCAATTAAACTAAATTATTTAAATTTTTACCGCCAACACTATCGATCTACAACAGACTACAACCGCTGCGTGTCCACGTCTGAAACCGCGATCCTACAGGTGCCGTGGAAACGGCCCGACACATTTCGTTGCGCCAACCTTGACACTCAACCCTCAATCCAGGATTGCCACTCCACGCGCCGTTGGATCCCGGCTTAAGTCAGTGAATCTCAGTCAGTCAGTCAGGACATGCATTTATATATGCATAGATTATCGAGGTATATTAAACGAAAAGATAATAGAGTTTTTCTACGACTGTCACAAAATACCTTCATTGTATGTTCAATGATGATTTCTAAATGTAGTACATTGTAATACTCCTTTTCATTATGCACTAGTTGCTGGGCAACTAGTGCACAATGTCTGAAAAACGCACGTGTAAATTTTCGCAATCTTCGTCACGACAAAAGAGGCGTGGAGTAAATAAAACAAAAGACGCCGTAACCAGGTAACATTACCGTATCCATACAGACAATATAATCACAAACATAAGTGGCAATTCAATATTTCTTTGACAGAACGATATTATAAAGGTATTTCGAAATTAGTTCAGCATGGAAAGTAGTGACAGTGAAAGAAGTTTAACACCGCCAAGTGTTATGGAGGCAGCAAATAACGCTTCACCAAATTTAGTGCCTGAAAAATCTAAAGAAAAATACACAGTTTCGTATACCCTATTCATGGACTGCTGCAAAGAACAGAAAACTAGTTCTCGTTCAGGGAATGTTCTGATGGCTTACTTTGGAAATATATCAAATAAATTTAAATCTTTCACTTTATGGGCACACTATAGCATGTTAAAAACGATGCTTAGTATCAATAATGGCGTGGATATCAGTAAATATTCCAAATTGAGAGCATTTCTAAAGCGGAAATCAGATGGATACAAAGCAAAAAAATCTAAAGTTTTCACAACGAAGGAGATTGATACGTTCATCAAAGAAGCCCCAGACAACGAATACCTTGTAGCAAAAGTAAGTTCTACAACAATCAGTTAATTAATTATAATTTGTTTAGGTATATTTTTTTATTGCAGGTTGTACTTATCATGGGAATTATGGGTGCTTTTAGGAGAGATGAGATGTACAAAATGAAAATTCACGATTTTGAAGATTTAGGTGCCGCAGTTTTGGTCCACATTCCGAACACTAAAACAAAAACTTCTCGAAAATTTACTGTAACGGGAGAATATGCTAACATTGTGAAAAAATATTGGAATCTGCGACCAAGTAATGTAAACGATGCTTATTTTTTTCTAAATTATCAGAAAAGAAAATGCACTGTCCAAAAAATTGGAATAAATAAAATAGGAAATATGGGAAAACAAATTGCTTCATACTTGAAACTTCCGAATCCTGAGTTATACACCGGCCACTGTTTCCGCCGATCTTCAGCTACAATATTGATAGATACTGGCGAAGATATAACGACATTAAAACGGCATGGTGGCTGGCGCTCTACAACAGTAGCTGAGGGTTACATCGAAGAGTCCCTGACTAGTCGAAATAACATATCCAATAAAATATTAGGGTCGATCAATAAGTTGTCAGACTTTCCATCGACATCAGTTACAGAAAATGTTAATAATGTCAACTTTTCCCTTAAAAAAACGGATTCTATTTCCCCAAAATTTGTTTTTAATAATTGTACCAATGTAACATTGAATATTGTTGATCACAAATGAGAAGATATTTTTTCGCGATTATTGTAGTAGGTGCTTAGCACATTTACCTAGTACGTTATTTTTTTCAATTAATTAATAAAAGTACATTTCTCATGTCTGTTGTTTTTTACTTACACTTAAATTATAACAGTCGTAGAAAAAGTATAGTGTAAAACTCGCACGGAATGACCATTTCCTACTCGTATGATTTGCAGCACTCGCTTGCAGCTCGTGCTGCAAACTTTCATACTCGTAGGAAATGTATGTCATTCTGTGCTCGTTGTACAATATACTATTATCTTTCAGTCGCATTCCCTATATGATTTTATGTACCCCTGTTTATATTTTTTCTTAACTTGTGCAAGTGAAAGTAATTGATCGAAGGATTTGAAAAATTATTATCAGTTATTAATATCAGTTAATTTCAATCACATTATTAGTAAAAAAATCTTGTAATTGATATTTCAATATAGGATATATATTGGTCAAGAGTTTGATTATATGAATACAAAACAATATCGGTTATTCGAAATCATGAGATGGAAAATCGAATTGAAATAATAATATGGGATATTACAAACTCTGATGTTTTTCTTTTCCACTATCTCTCTACAAATCTACAAATCACATTTCTGGTCACAAACACGAACCGGAACACACTTTTTGTAACGTCGAGTGGATACGAAGCAGCTATATACTTGGACGCCCTTTGGGTCATTCATCATGTCAAATTTATAAGGTAAACGGAAGATAAATTGGTTTTTCTATTGGATTGTCCAGCCGGCGACGTGTCTGGAAGAACTGAGAGACATAGAGGGACCTGAAAATTGTACCCACTGCTGGGTATTTTATGTACAGTTCTAACCAAAAAGTTTGAATCACTTGAAAAAATATCAATATAGCCTTAACTATTCAAAGGATCCTATAGTTTTTTCCAATGATATCGAAAAATACTCTGGGCCTATAAAGACGTAATATTTTACATTACATGAAGTTCTACAACGAAGTCACCTGGTATTTTTGAATCATCTTCAAAATGTCAGGAAATTATCAGTTTGAAATATAACATATAATTAGTATTTATGTATGTTCAAGCATAACCAAATTTTTTTATTCAACGTCGGCCTATTTTTGCTGCCAGGTGAGCATCTATAATTGAGGAGGAGGGTTTTTCATTAGATATGGTATACCTCGAAGTTGGTCCCATTTGAATTTGAAATCCTTAAGAGTAGAAAAATAGGAGATATTTATCGTTCACCCACCGAATTTTTGCCCGTTAACCAATAACTTTGTACTGTGTTATTTTTTGATTGGATAGAGTATACTTCATAGTCGATCATATTTGGATTTGGAAAGGAAAATCCACCCCTAAGGGTAGAAAAATAGGGGATGATATATTTTTCATCGGTGAACCTATTCTGTTGAAACTTGGCACACAAATGTAGTTCTGATGACACTACAACATAATGGATACCTGGTGTCAATGGCAATTGAGTATGTAGTTATAAGTGGCAACAAAAAAATTAAAAATAAAAACTTCTTAACAAAAAATTAAACCGACGAGAAAAGAAAAACCAAAATGGAATAAACTTTCTTAGTCTTAATAATAACTGGGCCCCTAAACTAATGTGAGTAACTAATTTTGAGTCGGCGCCAAACAATCAATGAAGATCAGTAAATTTCTTGAGAAAAATATCAAAACGCCGCTGTGCATCATTTTACGTTTTACCTAATTCAATTGCCAGTTTGTTTGGCGCCGACTCCAAATTAGTTACTCACATTCGTTTAGGAGCTTGGTTATTATTAAGAACGTTAATTTTATTTTTTGCTTTCTTCAGTTTAATTTTTTGTTTTGAACAATTCTTATTTTTGATCAAAAGGTCTTTTTTCACTGTCGATCTCAAATGAATTTCGTACCATTTCGTCTGCAGACTGCACACTTTTGTTTAATTATACAGGGTGATTCAAAAGTACTTTGACAAACTTCAGGAGGTGATTCCTCACAATTTTTTAATATGAGTTGTCCAAATAAATAAATGTCCGGAAACGCTTCGTTTCCAAGATACAGGGTGTTGAAGTTTTATTTGTATTTTCGTTTTTTTCAAATAACTTTCGAAATACTGTCTTTAATTGAACGAAAATTGGTATTGAGAGGTTTTTTCAGGTGTCGAATTCGAACCTGATGTTATTATTGCTCTTAGTCGTAGAGAGCGCCACCTACAAGTCTTTTTCTTTTTTGAAGATTCATAACTTTTTTGAGCGTACTTCTAGCACATTTTTCAGTGGAAAAATAACTTTTTCTATTATATCTACGTAAAAAAGTTATCCTTGTTACAAGTCGCTATAATCATCCGTTTTCTAGATATTTGGACTTGAAAATTTTAAGTCGATTATTTGATAATCGATGCGTGTTGAAGTTATTACCATTATTTTGTATTTTTCACAAGAATGCTTAGGAAATGAATTTGACGTTTGAGTAAGTAAATTTGGTAATTACTAAGATGCCTAAAAACCCTGGTGTATTCACTGATTCGATTTTGTTTAGAATTTTTGGGGGACAACCAAATGAAAAATGTTAAATTCTGCTTAGAACTTCATTAGTAGATGGCGCGGTTAAAAGGAATGTTTGTTGTTTGTGTCACGCAAAATGTCAAACTTCAAACCTATAAAAATTTTTTTTCTGTCAACATTACTTCATGCAAAAAATTGTGAATTCATCGTTTACAAAGATTATAGTTCTACGAACAAGATCCTGCTCAGAACAGTTGGCGCGAAAATGAGATGGAATCCTCGAAACTTATACAATGTTTACATCTGTCTATCAAAAATCTGATTTTTCTTGAAGTCTACCTGGCGATTTTTTCAAACTGATTTCTTCTCAAATGGCCTTTTTTGGGATCATGGAAACTTCTACAAAGGAATGAGAAAAGGTAGGAGTGTGGACTGATGTCTCTAGATGATGAATTAACTTGAAAATTGAAGGGATTGGAACATGTCCCCGATTACATTGTTCCATTAAACTTTCCGATACAAACTATTACCAAGCCATTCACGGGCCATCTCTGCAGGACTATTACCTCTCTAACAACCTTCTGATATGAACAAAAAAATCATAGAGCTCATTGTAGATATCATAAAATCTGTTGATGAAGTTGAGAAATCGATTAATCCTGGTGTGCGACAGTTTAGGCTGCTTCCAGCTATCTTAGAATGACTTCTCAGGAAAAGGTGAGCCCTACTAACAAAGGCGAGGGGAGAAAATAATAATCTAAATGCTTCTCTTTTATTTTTTCAGTAGCACCCCACATGAGATAATCGGAGGAGGCGATCTAAACCAGGCAGTTGTTCGGAAGAACAAGGCCCAGTCCCAAGATCGATAGGGCTAATGACTAGGATTAGGATGATTATCACTTTTTAATAAAGACATGAATTTCACAAGTAAGCGTGGACTTTTCATTCTATGAAGATATCTTGATTTTGGCTAGTGAATTCCGAACCGTCACAGAGGGTCCCATGGCTCTTTGGAAGAAAATATCCACTATATTTAGAATTTTCCAATACTTTCAGTCAGAAGATTGTCATCTCATGGGAAAAATTTTATACAAAAATATATATATATATATATATTTTGCCAAATTACATTGTATATTGAATATTTAAAAAAATGGATAAATAATGGTGCCACTCGCAAAAATGGATAAAATTTTTCTTTAAAATAAAAACTATAAGCTGCAGAACTTTTTCGCTAACGTGTGAAAAAATGTGAGACGGCGACTCTGACGTGCAGCGCTGGAGGAGCACGTCGCCACGAGCGAAAATGGTCCAATAGTCTCAAAATGGCAGCTGTTGAAAAACTTCGCATTATTTCATTTCCATACCCAATATCGGCAAACTAAAAGTCGTTTGATAGAGCTTCACTATCTCACAAATTTTACCCGATTTTTATTTCTCTTAGATGTACACATAAATAAATAGGTAGCTGTAAATTATCAATCATGAAATCTACCTTTACGACTGGCCACGCCATCGTTTTTTCAATGTCATATTCTGGTTCATCGACCTCAAAAACCCCTATAGTATCAATTTGGGTATAATTTTCCCAACAAAATTGTTTTTCATTGTTTAAACAATTAATAAACGATAAGATAGTCGTGTTGTCTGCCAAAATAGTGAACACCTCTTAATTTGTCCAAAAGCTGAGAGGTTCTTTCACTCAGATAGGATTGGAACCAATTGAAGCTTCGTCCTCTGAAGCTGTAGAGATGAAGCCTACGTAACAGTCAAAAGCTTTAGATATGTCGCAAAACACTTCCTTCAGACTAGAATATAGATTTTTCAGAAAGCGAAAGAATTACATCTCCCGTACTTTTATTGGTTTGGAAGCTATCCGCTCCATCATAAGATTTTTATCACGAGCAAACAGGGACAGAAATACATAAGTACCAACTCGGTGGAGCTGTATCAATAGAAAATTAACCATACAAAATGAATTGGTACGGTACATAATTAGAATTATTTCGGAACCCTCTCGAAAATTCTATATAACAGTCAGGGTTATTATATATATAATACTGGCAATATATAATAACATGGAATATGTTACATCGATCGATCAACCACAAAATATTTCACAACGAATTGACATTGAAAAGGTTACAAGCTATATGAATACGCTCCCGAGAATACACTCATAAAGATAGTTATATTCGCGTTTTTTGAGTTGAAACTTTTACTAGTGAAATCAGAAAAACTTCGCCGTCACGGTGATAAATTAGGATAGTTAGTACATATAACGCATCCTCGTGAATTTGAACATAATTGCAGCTGAGTGAAAATCAAAGTGCTGTTTTTCTATAACCAGTCTCGCAAAAACTGTCAACAAAGCAGGCCAACAAAAAACAAACACCTGCCAATTAGCCTTTTTTCTCGATCCAACAATAGAACTACTTATACAGGGCAGACCACAAGCTCCAAACGATCAATTATGGCATTGAATTGTTGCAAATGCAATTTAGATATTGTTGACGACAACTACTATGAATGTGACTCTTGCAAAAGGCCCATTCATAACCAAGTAAAGCTTGTAGGAATTAAGCGCATCCGAGGTTGAAGTGCATGCAACTGGAAGAAACGGATTCTTAGATTTTTATGCAAGGATTGCGCAGTGGCCTACTGATGATACCAACAATCATAAAATCTCTGGACATTTAAATCGGAAATAAACCAATTGAAAAACCAAATGGGACACTCCCTAAATCCTGCGATAGGTAGAAATGATCCTGCCGAACTAAATGATATAATTGCTGAAATAACCGATCGAATCGCGCAAAAAAACATAATATTACTTGGTCTTCCTAAAAATACTAATGATCAAACAGCTGATAAAACCTCCGTCCACGAAATAATCAATACTGTAAATCTGAAATCACACTAATATCAACGAAATGAAAGCCTTGATTAGGACGTCATGATATAACTTCAGCAGACCCAGACCCATAAAACTCCTTTTATCTTCTCCAAGCGATGCCTATTCGATTATTTCTAAATCAAAAGCTTTAGAAAATATGGAGAAATTCAAAAAATCTCACAATTACGGTGACAAAACACCAAATCAAGTAAAGCTATATAAAGAAATCAAACAAAAAGGGTTTGTAAACCGTATCCAATGGGGAGGCCAATCTGAATTAAGTATATCCGAGGGGAACCCAAAATTGTAAAACCAATAAAACTGTCTAATGGAGACCCACTCCCATCTATACTGCTACTACCAGAATGTACGAGGGACTAAATACAAAACCACGAATTCTACAGAAACTTCAGCCATTTGCAGACTATCACATAGTAGGAATTAGTGGAAACCTGGATTCAAGACAACATTAACAACCCGAACTATTTAGGGGACAATTACCTAGTGTTCAGATCGACTAATCTCGAAGCAATGGAGTGTCTCGAGGGCCGGGGAGTTCTAGTGGGAATTAGATCAGACTGTTTGCAACTGAAATTGACCTCTGCATATCGACAGTCGTTTCCTCTATAGAAGTAGTTGGCGCAAATAACGTTTAAACATAAATCATATTTCATTTTGTAGTATATATTCCACCCGTTGTAAGTACTCAACATGTAATTAACTTTATGAGACGCTAGAGTCCTTGGAAACCTATATGGAAGTAATTTGATAATTTTGGCGATTTTGAACCTACTTTATAAATGAAGAGACAACCTCATCTGCTACTCTCTTGGCTCTAAGAAACCTTATCAGCTTTTTTTTATTGAAACAGCACAACACAGTTCTCAACAGGTCAGGCCTGTACTCCCAGATTTCATTCTGTCAAACATCAACTGCTCTGTTGAAAGACGCCTACCCTTCGTAACGGAGGATATGTACCATCCTGCCTTGAAATTTTCTATAATAATTACAAACCATCCAAATTTCACCTATAATGAGACTTTCTCACTATAACTTTCGTAAAGCTAACTTTTACCTTTATTATACCTCTACTTACAAACATGGACTGGCTACCTCTTAATAATCTCTCTGATGTCAACTCTGCATTGGAAACATTCTATGACATAATCAACCCAATCTTAAACCAATTGTTCCGATGCAAAAAAATTATACAAATAAATACCCACCTTGGTACAACAAAATATAATACGTGACATAAAGAAAAAAATAAAATCTTGAAAAATTTAAAACTACAAAATTAGAAACCGATAATAATCAATACAGATCACTTCGAAAGTCAATAAAATCACAAGTCTCCAAAGCCTATAATGAATTTAAAATAAAGCAGAAAACACAATGAATCTGACCCATCGAATTTTTTGGTCTTATATTCACAGCAAAAAAGGTTCATCAAAATTCCAGGGGTTCTACATCTAGAGGGTGTGGAATTCAATAACCCTCACGAAATAGTCAATGCCTTCGCAACCTTCTTTGAGAGCGTTTTTGTGAAAATTGACCAGACTTCCATACAAAATAACAATATAATAATAACAAATAACTCAACTATATGCAGGATCATTTTCGGAAACTGAGGGTAGAGGTGCATTGAAAAAAACTAAAACCAAAACTCACCTGTGGGAGACGACCAAATTCCAAATTTTTGGCTAAAGATTGTGCTTGTATATTCAGCTGAACCATTACAATAATCTTCAATTTAGGCATTGACAACAATTATTTCCAGATATATGGAAAGTATCAAAGTCAGTCCAATATTCAAGTCAGGAAAGTAAACGATATTTTGAATTACAGACCAATAACTCT
Source organism: Gonioctena quinquepunctata (assembly GCA_018342105.1). Taxonomy (NCBI): domain Eukaryota; kingdom Metazoa; phylum Arthropoda; class Insecta; order Coleoptera; family Chrysomelidae; genus Gonioctena; species Gonioctena quinquepunctata. The sequence goes on from JAFIRS010002509.1 coordinate 184,223, forward strand.
CCTGTCAAACATTGCAAAGGCCTTTGAAACATGCTTGTATAATAGAATATCTCCCTACGTTAGAAACCTTATTACCACAAATCAACATGGTTTTATCAGCAAAAGATCGACAATAACAAATTTGATGTGTTTCACTCAAACAATACACAACAGTTTCGAAAACGGTACACAAGTCGACACCATCTCATACAGACTTCTCAGAGGCCTTTGACAAAATTAATCACAAAATATTACTGAACAAGCTGGATGCATTCGGTCTAGACGAACCACTCTTGTCATTTTTTTGAATCATACCTCACAGACAGAAAAATTATATATTGAACATCGAGGTCACAAATCATTCCCTTACAGCATCTGCGGTTGCACCCCGGAAGTGTATTAGCCCCACTCCTTTTTCCATATTCATAAATGATATATGTGAAGAATTTTCTAGCTCCGTAACGTTATTCGCAGACGACCTGAAATTATTTCGACCCATTTCTTCATTGGACGACTGTCTAGTACTTCAGAATGACATTGATTCCCTATACAATTGGTGCAAAGTTAATAAGCTACCTCTGAACATACAGAAATGTAAATACATGATCTTCAGTCTGAAAGCAAATATTACTCTTTATCCTTACCAAATAAACAATCATATCCTGACTCAATGTTCAGAAACCAAAGATTTGGGTATCTGGTTCGACCCTAAGTATTAATATTTCGGACCTGCAATGATTTTCAAAATATTGATTGCTCTACTAAACTCTTCAACTCATTTGTAAGATCAAGACTGGAGTATGGATCTCTAATATGGGCCCCAATATATAACGTGCAAATACAAGCTGTCGAATTGTGCCAAAGAAAATTTATGAAATATATGATTTTCAAATTAGACGGTGTTTACCCCCAGCAAGGTTGCTGCAAAAAAAATACTTCTCGATAGGTTCTCTTTCCTATCTTTAGAAAATAGGAGAATATATTATTCATGTATTTCATATTTAGAATTATACACGGTTTGATAGACTGTCCTGATATTCTGTACAAACTTAGTTTCACGTTACGCCAGAGTAGCAGAAAAGGTCTGCTTCTACCCACAACCATATAGAACAAATCTATTCACCAAATCCCAATACACACTGTAGCAAAAAGGTACAATGAAATTTGTTCTCCACTGGCGTCTTTGCAGATAATCTTAGTAATTTCAAAAAACAAAATTAAAGCACTTTTACTTCAAAAACTGTAACAATAATTAGTTGATTTTTTTGTTCTAATCTATCTTTTTTTTTTTATTCTCATTACTCATTCTTTTTCAGTACCTTTACTTATTTGTAAGAAATTGAAATGTAAACTTATATACATATATAAATTGTCTTGTAATTGGGATCTCTCCTGTTAGACAATAAACCGATTTTTTTTTATAACCTTAAAGGCGACAAAAGCACAATCACAGAACGAATCAGGAGACACAAATCACAAAAACACCCTGTGTGGTATGAAATTGCAGTTTACTGAATTATGACAAGAAACGACGTCGGCGCCATCTGAAACTCTAGATAACTCCCTTTATCAAGTGGGCTGTTGTCCCCCAGTTTGTCCCAATATTTTACAGGTATAAGTGAATACACCATGCTTTTAGACATCTTAGTAATTACATATTATGTGACAGTTGAACGTTTTGTTGTTTTGTTGAAGTTTCTGTGAGTTTAAAAATACTAATTTTGGAACAATGGATTATTTAAACAATAATGCTTATTTAGTCGATATGCATTTCGTTTATGGCCTTGCGGATGGCAATGCGCGCGAAGCAAGACGTATTCACCAGGAGCGATTTCCTAATCGAGTACTGCCTTTAGCTCCAACATTTACCAGTCTCCACCGTCGTTTGGCAGAAACAGGTAGCTTCAAGAGGGCAGCTGATATTATTGGAAGACCACGAGCAGACCGAACCCCAGAATTGGAAGAAGCTGTTTTGAACGCTCTCGAGGAGAATCCAGAAACAAATTACAGAATAATTGCTGGAGCTCTCATTCTACTCAGTCCACAGTTTGGAGAATTATCCACGATCAACAATTTTATCCATACCATATTCAAAGGGTACAAGCTCTTTTGCCACGATACTTTCCCCAACGCGTTACTATGTGTCAGTGGTTTTTGAGAAAATTGGCTGGAAATCCTCAATTTTTGAGATATGTACTCTTCACGGACGAGGCAAACTTCTCCCGAAATGCTATCACAAACTTTCATAACAACCATGTTTAGGCTCTGGAAAATCCGCACGCAGTTAGTGAAAGACATTATCAGTATCAATTTTCTGTAAATGTATGGGCGGCAATAATTGATAATTACTTGATAGGTCCTTTCTTTCTTCCGTTCCGACTGAATGGCGTAACTTACAGAGACTTTTCAGAAAATGAATTGCTGGGACTACTTCAGAATGTAGGTACTATTAGAAATTCGTATCCGCATGTGGTTTATGCACGATGGGGCATGATCTAGAAACCGAATAGTAGACGCCTGTGAAACAATAAGAAACACCAATAATTTTTGAGCGGGTACGAGATTCAATGACTAGAAGACTGAATGCCTGTATCTTCGCTGAAGGTGGACACTTTGAACGATTTATTTGAATACAATTTAGTTTCCTTTATTTTATTTTATTCTACATAATCAAAATTTCTTGAAATAAAATGTTGATATTTCTTGCAAATTTTATTAAAACAAATACAGATTTTGCATCCTTGATTCAAAAATAACTGTTTCAAACGATTAAAAATGAATAGAATAGGTGGCGCCCCCTATAAAAAACCAAAACTACTTACTTTAACGTCAAATTCATTTCCTAAGCATTTTTGTGAAAAATGCAAAATAATGGTAATAACTTCAACACGCATCGATTATCAAATAATCGACTTGAAATTTTCCAGTCCAATTATCTAGAAAACGGTTGCTTATAGCGACTTGTAACAAGGGTAGATTTTTTACGTAGATATGATGGAAACATTGATTTTTCTACTGAAAAATGTGTTAGAAGTACGCTCAAAAAAGTTATGAATCTTCAAAAAGAAAAAGACGTGTAGGTGGCGCCGCCTCCGAGTAAGAGCAATAATACCATTAGGTTCGAATTCGACACCTCAAAATACCTCTCAATACCAATTTTCGTTTAATTAAGGTCAGTATTTCGAAAGTTATTTAAAAAAAAACAAAATAAAAATAAAACTTTAGCACCCTGTATCTTTGAAACGAAGCGTTTCCGGACATATATTTATGTGAACAATTCATATTAAAATATTGTGGGGAATCACCTTCTGAAGTTTGTCAAAGTACTTTTGAATCACCCTGTATATACTAGGTGGGTGGGAATAAGGCTGATAGTTTCCATAAGTGTAAAATTGACTTTATTGCAGAGGCACAGTTTGAACACTGTTACGAAAAACAAGTACAGTACGCCAATACTCCCTTTTAAACTCTTCCAATCTAACTTGAGCAACATGCTTCAATCAGTGGATGGCGAACAATTACCTCTCAAACAATTAAGATAACGAGTTTCGCAAAGCTTTGTCCTGGGAACACAAAGTTGATTTCTTCCCACGTAAAAATTGTCCATCTTTATCATATCTGTGGAGTTGCCAAGGAGAAAGCTCTGTGGCTCTCAATGAATAACTTTAAAGATGAGAATAAATCGAAAAACATATTTTCTACAAATCACAAAATTGAACAGGTTCATTATGTAAAAGTACTCGGTATAATTTGAGATCCATCTCTATCTTGGACACCTCACACAAAAAAAAAGTCTGCAAAATTATTTTTGTTTTCAGACAAATTATCAATCTAGTCAACTTCAAGACTTCAAGAAGCTCCTATTGCACCATGTTCCATTCCTGAATTAACTACGGCGTAGTCCAATGGAGAAATTCCACACACGCTCCAAAAATATTGAGGCTCCAAAAAAAGTTATTAGAATTATGTGCAATGTCAACCTCTATTTATAGAAATGGGTATACTGCCTCTGCCTCCTCTTTACATATACAATACCTCACTGGAAATTCATAAGCTACTGTACTAGTAATGTCGATCGTGACACGTATTCAAAAAATATGCTCCGCTTCAACATTATTAATCAGTCGATATATTGTGAATTAATGCTTTGGAGTAGGTACATGTGAACTGAAAGTGTAGTGCCGTCGAAAAAACGGTATTTAATCCTGATAATATCCTTAACTTCCGAGTGAATTGAAAAATGCCGCTTACACGTGATCAGATCAATGAGATTAAAACTGTGGCTGACGTGATGTTAAAACAATTGTGCCAAGATAAATCTTTCATAAAAACACTAGCAGAGAGTGTCTCAGCTGGGATCCTCAACATACTTGATGAAAAACAGGGCAAATTCGAACAAAAAATGGACGAGGTAAAAGACAGCATAGCGGCACCCGAAAATAACTACAAAAAAGAAATAAACACTCTCACGGAAAAGGTAAGTGAACTGAGAAAAAAAGTCGGCGATTCCAAAGGGAAAATTCCCTCGATATGATAGAGATAGTATCGAAAATGAATGAAATCAAGCAACGTGAAAGTAATATCATAGTATTTGGAATCCCAGAAGATGTCCCTGACTCGAAATCGGTAGTTGAAAACCTAATTAAAAATTCCTTTTACCCTCTTGCGATACTACATCACTTTCACCCAGACGTCTGGGTATTCGCCAGAACAACAAGATACGGCCCGGCCCGTCAAAGTTACTTGTGTGAACCCCGATGACGCTAAGACTCTACTAAAATCCAACAGGATACTTTATAACTCTGCAGCATTCAACAAATACCGAATACGGGGTGATCTCACCGTAAAGCAACGGGAGCATTATCAAAAACTGAGACGCGAACTTGGAGAACGAAGAACCAATGGAGAACAGGACCTGTTTATAGGCTACAAGAATGGCATCCCGAAAATACTACAGAAAAAGTAGCTAATACATCCATCAATCAAAGTTATACCTTATCAATTCTGTACCAAAACTGCCGCGGAATTAACAGAACCCATTCCTTTTTAAATAACTTGTTAGCTAGTGAGTACAAAATTATTGCCATTACTGAGAGCTGGCTCAGAGATGAAGTTCAAAACAATGAACTATTTCCGAACAACTTCAAAGTTTATCGGAGTGATCGTACCTATGGTGAACGTGGAGGCGGTGTTATCCTAGCCGTGGATAGTGACCATTACGAATCTGACAGTATCAACATAGTGTCTCCAATCCAGAAAATTGACTTATCAGGTATACATTTACCTTACAGTCAGTACAGAACCATTAATATACTAGTTGTTTATATACCACCCAATACGAACCTAATGAAATATGAAGTATTTTTCGAATATTTAGGAACACTCCCTCAAATTAGCCAGTCGTTAATTATTGGTGACTTTAACATTACTGAAATACAAAATTATTATGAAACTGGCCAATTGTCCAACCTCTTGGACAGTTTCCACTCATTCGTAAATTTCGCTGCACTGTCTCAACGAAACCGTATTTTGAATCATAACCGAAGAATTTTAGACCTTGTAATTTATTCAGATGAACATGATTGTGAGGTGGCAGAGGAACTAGAATCTCTGGTGCCACTTGATTTGCATCACCCTTGCTTGTCGGTTTCATTATCCATAGATTGTACCAAAGAAAAGCGGTTTCAGCCATATTCTAAACGATACGATTACACCAAAATTGACAATGTGTTGCAGTCAGTGGTATCCCAATGTGTACCCTTGAAGAGAAACAGGCGCCGCACTTATCGACATTGGTATACCACGAGCATAATGAATAACATTAAAATGAAATATCATCACTCTCATATGTATAAAAAAAACGAAGTACTTGTTCCATCTCGAGAAATTAAAGAACCTACGTGGAATATAAAAAAGGAAATAGCCGCGGCATATGAAACCTTCATCGAGAGGTCCGAAAAAAATTTGAAATCCAACTCTAATAATTTCTGGGCAGTTATTAATTCGAAGAAAAATAAAACTCGAATTCCGGGGCAAATGATTCTCAACGATATCACTCTTTCTACACCAAAGGAAATTGTTGACGCATTTGCTACACATTTTAGTAGTAACTATGCCGCCAATGATAATAATAGTCAACATGAACTACCAGATACCCCAAACAATTTCAGTTTACCGCTAATTTTGAACAACATTAGTACTGAAGAAATCTTGAAAGTATAAACGAAATTAAAACACAAAATGTTTAGCGGACCTGACGGTATTCCTGCCAAAGTTGTCAAAAAGCATATAACTTACCTATGTCGACCCCTACAAATAATTTACAATAAAATGTTACATACTGACCGATTTCCTGAACTATGGAAAACCTCACGCATTTGCCCTGTTCATAAGTCAGGAAAGGCAAATTATATTACCAACTACAGACCAATTGTTCTGATATCAGTCTTCTCAAAACTTATTGAAATCATCCTGTCGGATCTAATTTATAATAAAATTTCCAGATCTCTCTCGGAATTCCAACATGGATTCATGGGAGCACGAAGCACTGTTTCGAATCTATGTACACCTACTCAATATGTTTCGAAATCCTTAGATGATAAATATCAGGTGGACGTCATTTATACTGATTTCAGTAAGGCGTTCGACAGAGTTTCCCATGAATTACTTCTGAGAAAACTAAGTCAATTCGGAATTTCTGCGAAACTCCAAAACCTTCTGAAATCTTACCTCTCGAACAGAAATGTGTTTGTTGAATATTGTAACGAACCTAGGCCGGACCTGTCGCCTCACATGTTGCCGTCGACAGCGATGAGATCATCCCCGGAGATGTTCGAGAACCATCCAGTGCGCTCTGCCGCGGAAGACAACGGTCAATATTGGAAACAATTGGAACATGCCGTCGCCAACTGGAAGAATTCGAAACATCGAGAATGCTGTATCGGAGATAAATAGACCGCCCTCAAGAGGGAGAAGACAGTCTGAACGAGCCCATACCATCGAGCTATACAGTGGCGTAGTAATATAAATTAAGTTGTAGATTAAGTGTGAAATAAATTAGTAGAACCAAGTTAAGTTTATTTACGTTACAATTGGTGTCAGAAGTGGGATTTTGAAAATAAACAAGTGATCGTGGAGTGGATAGTCAGAAAAATAAATTGATAGACCTTTTTGTACGCCCAAAATAGACAGTGGCGGTTTTCGCAGAAGTGGACAATTGTGCGTGGGAATATAAACTGATACACTGTTCGCGTGAAACAGAAAATAGACAGTGCCCACTTTTCGCGAAGTAGACAATTGTGCATTAGAATATAAACTGATACACTCTTCGCGTGAAACAGACAATAACTGGGGCCCGTGAAAAGAATTCGTGAAGTGAATTTTTAACAAACTGATAAACTTTCGGTGAAACAGACTGATACCTCGTCAAAGAACAAAATGTGTTCAAGAAAAGTGCGCCTTGCGGATTTGAAGGTAGCGGAATTAAAACAGGAATTGGAGGAAAGGGAACTGGAAACAACAGGTAAAAGCAAGTACTCCAGGAAAGACTTGCAGAAGGACTTATACAAGAAGGTAGGGACCCGAAACATTTGTATTCAGAAGTTCCAGGCGATTTAAGTTTGGTAATGAATAAACTCGAAGAAACTACTAAATCCGTGAAAAAAGAACTGCAACAAAATTCGAGGACTTTGGAAGAAAATGCTAGAAATCTGGAAAGAAGCGAAGAAATTCGAAAATCTGGAAAGAGAAGCTCGAGAAAATTCAAGAAGCCTGGAAGAGAATGCTAGAAATCTGGAAGAGAAGCTTCAAGAAAATTCTAGAAATCTGGAAGAGAAACTTCTAAAAAAAAATTTAAGAACCTGGAAGAAAATGCAAAGCCTGGAAGAGAAGTTCCTGGAAACACAGAAGGCCTAAAAAAGAATTGTGTGGTGTGGCTAATTTCAGAAGGAAGAATGGGAACCGTTGAGACAGAGATAGATAAAATGGGGAGCAAATGAACACGGAGGTAGATAAAATAAAGGAAACGATCAGTAGCTGGAAAAACGAATTAATAGTGCGCCTCCACAGAGATGGTTAACGAAAATGCAATCTGGACTTGAGTTTGAACGTGGATAAAGTTCAGGGGAAAAGATGTAAAAGGTCATTTCAGAAAAGGAAGCCCAGAACCCCCCTGCTGGGCGGAAAAATTTCCTGGGCAAAATTACCGGGCAGTTTAAGCGGAAAAGCCAAAGAAAAACGGGTGGAATGCAGGGGAAAAGGGGCTGTAGCATTGACACTTGAATTACGTGGAAACGCTTGGTACAAACTCTCACCGCCCAAAGACAGGAGGACATGACCCATGATTAAACATCTAGAATTACGAAGGGGCCAAAGACCATTTGGAACACAAAATAACTCCCAGCTGAAAATCGCTTTTTCCGAAATGGGCGAACCCTTACAAGAATTTGAAAGGGGAAATTGGCGCTTGGTTCGTCTCGCTATCCAGCCATACCGAAAATGTAATGGGGATTGTTCAGGCTTCACGGTGGACCCGTGACCTAAAACCAGACAGCGTTGATTTTAAAAGCCCCCGCCCAACACATCTTGTAGACCACTGGCTTTGAGCTTTAATTGAAGCAGCAAAACAATCCCGAAAACCCAAAAGTGTTCAAACGGTTGAGAAGACCTCACCGAGCCGCAACTTGGAAAGCCCTAAGAAAAGTGATGAAGGAAGGTTGCCGAAAAAAAGACAGATAAGATCCCGGTTGTGGCAAATTGGACAGGCAAGAAATGTCAAACATCGACTCCGATGCGGAAAACAAAAAAAAGGTGGGACGAAAGGGGAATCGTCGGATTGCCCGAAACCCTCGGTTAACAACGCATTTGTCGGCAAAATCCTTTCAACGCAGAAAAAGGTTCTTCGTAGACGGTCTCATCAATAACGGGGCCTTGCACCATGCTGTAGATACAGGTCGACTAAGGACAATTTGGGCCTTCCTTTGGAACACCGGAACCCGGATTGAACCAAAACCCCGGCTACCACAGCAAAAGGGGGCCAGTTTACGTATATGGCGAGCTACCGATTAAAATAATTTTGGGCAGCACTAAGTGAAACATCAGGCATTTGCGGACATCGAAGACGTGACAATCATCGGAATGGACATCATGAATTCAGAGGGTTTGAATTGGATTTCAAAGACGGCGTCCTACGTGTCAACGGGAAGAGCTGGTGCTTCGGGAGAAGTGAGGTGGATCCGTATTTGTTGGCTGAAGATGTAAGCGCTGTGCCTGAGAGGGCTGAAACCATTCTGGAGGCTCGCCTGGACGGAGTACGAGCAGTGGAAACGTGGTGATGTTCGAGTCAAACTTCATGATGAGAAAAATTGGACGAGGATTGCACTGAAGACCTTGTTGCGTGCCCTGCTTTGTAAGGGTTATAGATATCAATTATTTTCCAGTGACCTTGAAGAAAGAACTATTGGGGCACTGCTCTTGCCAGTTTCCTCAGTGATCCGGGTGTACAGAGGTAAAGATTAGCCAAAACACTTACAGAACTAGAAAAATTATTGCCATCTCTTAAAGATATAAAACCAGCTCAACAAAACAAGAGATTTAGTTAAGAAGTACCAAGACATCTTCGATACCGGACAAGGAAGGAGGTCGAACTAATGGTCCAAGCACAAGATTGATACGGGGGTGCCCGACCGATCCGGCAATCAGCAAGAAGACTTCCTCTTGCCAAGAAGGAAGAATGACAAAATAGTCAGCGATATGGGAAAAGAGGTATCAGCATCGCAGTCCCTGGTCCTCTCCAGTCGTACTGTGAAGAAAAGGATGGATCGACACGCTTTGTGAGACTATCAACCTTAATAATGTCACGAAGAAGGACAGTTACCCCTCCGAGATGATGACACCTAGACACGTTGGCTGGTTCCACGATTTTCTCGACCCTTGATCTGAAGAGTGGATACTGGCAAGTAGAACTGGCTCAGGAAGATCGAGAAAAGACTGCTTTACCATCGGCTCAGGTTGGGCAGATTCACCGTTATGCCATTCGCCTGTAATCTCCCGCCATTCGAAAGATTGATGGAAACGGTACTGAAGGGACTCTCATGGAACACGTGTCTAGTGTATCTCGACGACATAATTGGGTGCAGATCGTTTGAGGACCACGTAAGAAAACTTGGAGGAAGTATTCCTGCGGACTGAGGAACTGGGATTGAAACTGAGCCCTAAGAAATGCCATCTGTTCCAAAAGAAGTACGATACCTCGGCCACGTTGTCTCTGGGGAAGGAGTAGCAGTGGACGACCAGAAGATCAAAGCTGTTAAGTTGGCCCATCCCAAAGACATTACCAACTGAAGTTTCTGGTTTATGCGCATACTATCGCCGATAAGCTGGATTCGCCAACATCGCTAAACCACTGACCAAGCTCACGGAAGGCCAAACAAAGTTCCAGTGGTCCGAAGAATTCAAGACTCATTCAGGAAGCTGAAAGGAAGCTTTGATCAACGCACCTATACTGAGCTATCCCTACCCAAAGGGAAATTCATTTTGGATACGGACGCCAGCAACGTGGGACTTGGAGCTGTCCTATCTCCAGATCCAGGAGGGACAGGAGAAGGTCATTGGCTATTTCAGCAAGACGCTTAGCAAACCAGAGGCGCAATTACTGTGTCACCAGGCGAGAGCTGTTAGCTGTTGTAAAGAGTGGAACACTTCTACAAGTACGTGTATGGAAGAAGATTCCTGGTGAGAACTGACCATGCAGCCTCAAATGCTCTACAGTTCAAAAATCCTGAAGGGTCAAGTAGCACGTTGGATCGAGAGACTCCAAGAATTCGATTTCGAGATCGAACATCGAGCCGGAACTAGCCATAAGAATGCAGATGCCTTGTCGCGAAGACCATGTCCAGATGATTGCTCACATTGCCGACGAGCAGAGAAAAAGCAACACTTTGTAGAACCGCGGCAATGGATGACAACTGGAATGACAGCAAGATCCAGAAAGACCAAGAGAGAGACCCCGACCTTGGCTTAGTCGTCAACTGGAAGAAGGGCAATCGAAGACCATCATGGCGGAAGTCGCAGGTTACTCGCCGGCTGTTAAGTCCCATTGGGCACAATGGAACTCTCTTATTCTGGACAATGGGATCCTGAAACGGGTGTTGGAGGCCGACATTGGTGGGGAAGACAGACGCACATAATAATTGTGCCCAGGAACAGAAGAAAGGAAGCGCCGGAGGAAATCCAAGATGGAGTCGCCGGAGGACATCTGGGAGTGACGAAGACCCTGCAGAAAGTGAGGCAACGGTTTTACTGGGCCAATTGTCAAGCTGACGTCCAGGACTGGGTCAGAAAGTGCGCTGTATGCGCTGCTGCAATGGACCTCGAATACGACCCAAGGCCCCGATGCGTCAGTCAACGTAGGCAGCCCGTTCGAGAGAATCGCCATTGACATCGCCGGCCCGTTTCCCGTATCCGACCACGGGAATAAATACATCCTTGTGGCAATGGACTACTTCAGTAAGTGGGCGGAAGCCTATGCCCTGCCCAACCAGAAAGCCATCACCGTCGCCGACGTCTTGGTGAAAGAATGGATATGTCGATTCGGTATTCCAATGGAGCTGCACACGGACCAAGGCAGAAATTTCGAATCCAACCTTTTCCAAGAAATATGTCTACTGCTGAACATCCGCAAGATAAGAACCACGGCCCTACATCCGCAGTCCGATGGAATGGTGGAACGGATGAACAGGACGATCAACCGCCACTTGTCCAAGGTTGTCTCTGACCATCAAAGAGACTGGGACCAGTATCTTCATTTGTTCCTGATGGCCTATCGATCCGCAGTACACGAGTCAACCGGTCAAACTCCTGCTAGTATTATAATGGGCCGAGAACTGCGACTGCCTTGTGACCTGAAGTTTGGGATACCGCCAGGACAAGACACTGCGGGAGAGGACTACGTCAGCAAACTTCGGCAGAGAATGGACGACATCCACGAACGAGTCCGGTTGAACATCCAGAGTGCCAGCGATAAAATGAAGAAGACCTATGACATCAAGGCCGACGCTGGAGGATTTAAGGTTGATGACCTGGTTTGGCTGTACAACCCCAAACGTCGTCGTGGACTATCACCAAAGTTGCGGAACTCGTGGGAAGGCCCGTATAAAATCGTGAAAAGGATAAACGACCTTGTGTACCGAATCCATAAGCCACCCCGAGGAAACCAAGGGTCGTCCATTTCAACAGGTTGGCCCCTTACGCTGGAAACCATGACCAAGTTCGCACCCTCAAGCCACCGGAGGATGATATGACGTTCGGAAGTTTATGTCCTTGTATTCAAACGGGCAGAAAGTTCTACATGGGGTTACTAGAGAGGAGTCACGAGACCTTTTCGAGGTGCCTGCTGACTACGCACTAGCGCACTGTGTGGCAGAAGATCTTCGAATGTCCAGGGGCATCGCCGTAGTGTTCTCCAAGAAATTTGGTCAACTCAAACACTGCGGGGCAGAATCCAGAAGTTGGTGGGGTGCTACAGTTGAAGAAAGGCCAGAGAAACATCTACTACCTAGTTACCAAGAGGCATTCCCAAGATAAACCGTCCTATGAAGATGTCTGGAAGAGTCTCACCAAACTAAGAGATACTATGGTGGACCAGAATCTGGTGGATCTAGCAATTCCAAAATTGTCCTGTGGTATTGATGGGTTGGACTGGAGAGTCATAAGAAGTATGCTGGAGGCGATATTCAGATCCAGCGGCGTCAAGATTTTGGTTTGCTGTAACCCTCTTCCACGACCGATCATGAAGACCGTGGAGTGTTACTTCCATCGAACTTCACGGTGCAGATATGGGGAGTCATGCAGATATCGTCACACTCCAAGGATGAAATTTCGGGACGAAATGTCTTTAAGAAGGGGGCAATGTAACGAACCTAGGCCGGACCTGTCGCCTCACATGTTGCCGTCGACAGCGATGAGATCATCCCCGGAGATGTTCGAGAACCATCCAGTGCGCTCTGCCGCGGAAGACAACGGTCAATATTGGAAACAATTGGAACATGCCGTCGCCAACTGGAAGAATTCGAAACATCGAGAATGCTGTATCGGAGATAAATAGACCGCCCTCAAGAGGGAGAAGACAGTCTGAACGAGCCCATACCATCGAGCTATACAGTGGCGTAGTAATATAAATTAAGTTGTAGATTAAGTGTGAAATAAATTAGTAGAACCAAGTTAAGTTTATTTACGTTACAATATGAAGGGAAAAAAGCTTTGAGTTTATCGCCCGTTCTGGGGTGCCGCAGGGCTCAAACCTGCGGCCACTTTTATTTCTTATGTTTGTAAACGACATTTGTGACTCCATAAAATCAAAAAAACTTCTTTTAGCAGTCGATATGAAACTTTATAAATAAATTCGAGATCCTATGGACTGTACCACATTACAACACGACATAAATAATTTAGTTGAATGGTGTGACTCGAATAACTTACCCAGTGGCGGATTTATCAGCAGGCTGAGTAGGCTGGAGCCTACCTAGGGCGGCAAATTTGGTTCATAAATTAAAAAAAAAATATTATACACACACAAAATACGCATTTCGAAAATTGGAGAGAAATTAAAATATTTAACAAAAATCGAAATTTTTGTTATTTTTACATATTTTCTTCACTGATAACTGCTATAATTTTTTCTCCGTGTACCTAATGATTATGAGATCTCCTTACACAATTCAATCTTGATAAAATATCGATGGTCTAATCACGAATGCTGCAGCAAGTTTGCAAATTGTCAAATTCAATATCAGAAAGTTATTTCTTTATGCGTAAAAAATACTGATTAAAATTGACTGATTTTTATTAAATAAAAAACTAGTTCAATATCTTATAGAGATATAGTCTTTTGGTTTAAATCAATCGAATAACTGATATTTGAACGACTGCGACTTGACAATAAGAAAATTCCCTCCACAAAATATGTAGTTAGACAATTTGCTGATTAGAAAATTGATACATTCCATCAGTTCATTATTTTATTTGTAGTAAGAAAAATATTGGATTATTGTGGTTTTTTGTGGAAGAACAACGTTTCTTGACATGTTTTTGGGTAACCTTCCACAGTCTGAAAATGAAAATATAATCAGGAAAATCTATACAAGTGTAGAAAGGGCAAACTAATTAGTTCACCCCGATAAGTTATTGCGTTCACCAAATTATATTTTCTATAGAAAAATTATTCAATTAGTCAATAACTTGCCGTTTTTTGAATTTGCCTATCAAAATTTTTTTTTTAAAGTTCAAAAGATTCTTCTCTATAAATTTTTTGCTTGACGTTTCGGGGACTATATCTGCCCCCGTTCTCAAAATCTTCTAAATCTCCTTTAATTGTTTTAATAATTTGGATTTCTTCTGGTAGAGTCTTTTTCGCTTTTTTAACTGACGGATGTCAACTGAGATCTGCCAAAAAAGTTTGAGAGTGACGTATTGCTCATTTGATATATAGGGTGTTGTTCAGATCAGTTTATTAGCATTCTACCATATCTCACTTCCTCTCTGAATAGAGGTAACCATTTCAACAGAATTTGTTGAAAAACAGTTGTTATTGGAAAGAAGAATACAGGCCGTTTCTTTCAATTTTCTCCTCTCTTGATGTGGTTCTTTCATCAAGATTTTTGTCCTATTCCATTCAATCGTATGATCGCCATTGGATGTGAGGATATGTTCTGCAATTTTTGATCCGGTTATTTGTCGATATCTGATGTAACTCTGATGTTCACTTTGGCGCACTTCTAATGGTCTTGAGGTTTCACCTATATAACTATCACCACACGAACAAGGTATGTTGTAAACACAGTTTTTGGTACTTTCTTCTGCGTTTTTTGGTTTTGTTTGTGTTGGTATAGATCTCAGTATGTTTGTTGTTCTGAATGATGTTCTCACATCATACCTATGTCCAATTTGTTTGATCTTCTCAGATAATCCGGGGACATAAGGTATTATGTTGATTGTGAAATGTGAAGGTGGTGGGAGTACTCCTGTTGGTTGTGTTAATTGGTTGTTTGATGGATTTTTGTTTTCAATGTCAGTGATTGTTTTTTCCACAAACTGATCCGGATATGCATTTTCTTTGAGAACAGATTTTAGGAGGTTCATTTCTTCCTGTAGATTCTGGTTGGAATTGCAAACTGTTTGGGCTCGATTATAGAGACATTTAACTATGCCTTTTTTCATACATGGTTACCTCTACTCAGAGAGGAAGTGAGATATGGTAGAGTGCTAATAAACTGATCTGAACAACACCCCATATATCAAATGAGCAATACGTCACTCTCAAACTTTTTTGGCAGATCTCAATTGACATTCGTCAGTTGAAAAAGCGAAAAAGACTCTGCGAGAAAAAATTCAAATTATTAAAACAATTAAAGGAGATTTAGAAGATTTTGAGAACGGGGGCAGATATAGTCCCCGAAACGTCAAGCAGAAACTATATAAAGAAGTATCTTTTGAATTGAAAACAAATTTTTTTGATAGGCTAATTCAGAAAACGGCAAGTAATTGACAAATTGAATCATTTTTCTATAGGAAATATAATTTGATGAACGCAATAACTCATCGGGGTGAACTAATTAGTTTGCTTTTTCTACACTTGTATAGATTTTCCTGATTCTATTTTCATTTTCAGACTGTGGAAGGTTACCCAAAAACATGTCAAGAAATAGTAACAAAAAGTTTGGAAAATCCAAATGAGCATGCCTTAAGCGCTCATGTCGTACACGAATTATTTAAATTCAATGTTTACATTAGTACATTTGTTATCTTCTTCACAAAGCCAACTTTTTCAGAAAATGCCAATCGGAATGAATTAATTATGATAAGATAAAACAATACTAAGCAGCAATTTTTTATTCAACGACTTCTCTCCAAGAAGATATGCTATACCATTACTGGCCCAGAAATGGTATAGCTCCACACGCTCTCCGGTTACAATATCAGGTAGAACAATCGGTATGTGATCTTCACTATGCTTAGGGTAAATGATAACAACACCCATTCATGGCAAATATCATATCTGGACATGCGAACAAAAATTTGGCTTCTTTTTTCTCGTCAAGAATTATTTCGATCCTCATTTATAAAGCTCAATTTTGTAACCTATTTTTCCTTGTAACATAATTTTGATAAAAAATATTCACAAAAAAAATCAACAGACGTCAAATGAAATATTGTATAGAAAATATTCCTTGACAGTCAAGCCAGAGTAGGAAGGAATTCTGTTCTCATTATAAAATCCATTTGTTTACCATACCATACTTACAAATAATATAAATTATTCTCAGATATCGATAATGTTTCATATTCCTTCAAGTTCTTCACTTGATTTTGATATAAATAATTAAAACACTGTGGTGCACATAGCCAATAGTAAAGTTATAAAATTTCACACAGAATGGTGACAAAAAACATGTTAAAATATAGCAGAATGAGCTATCTAAAAACTCTTCAACAGAATAGAAACAGAATCTCCTTTTGATGTCTTATGAATACTTTGATGGGTTTTTTTTTATATCTGTTGGCAGAAAGTGCTGCTGAGGAGTAGAAAGGGGATTGTTCATACAAAATGACTCTTTAGTTTTAATTTGGGGATGCATTGGCATGGTTGGTTGATTATCTCGAGAACCGAAGACAAAAACTTAAATTGAACAATATTCTATCTGATGAAATCATAAACGAACAGGGTGTTCCACAGGGTAGTGTACTTGGTCCCCTATTATTTTTAATATACATTGACGATGTGGTTAATAATGTTGGAATATGCTCAATTCATTTATTTGCTGATGACACACTGATTCACTTTTCAAATTCAGACTGTACGACGGTAGTGAATATAATCAACGAAACACTAGAAAACATATTCAGATGGTGTTGTGCCAACAAACATAAAGGTAAATAAAAAAAAAAACAAATTCATGTTGATAGGTAACGACAAGGAATATAAAAAGTGGTCAGAGAAAATATGTGTGAAATAAAAATCAACAATAGTTCAATTGAGCTAGTGGATACTTACAAATATTTAGGAGTAATTATTGATAGAGATTTGAAATTCAAAGAACATGCAAACTATATAATAAAAACAATATCATTTAAAATAAACTATTTGTATAGAAGCTCCAGATTTCTCTCCATATGGTCAAAAACTATTATTTACAATACGATAATTCTTAATCACTTCAACTACTGCTCTACCATACTATTTTTACTACAACAAAATGAAATGAAACGATTACAGAAATTGCAAAATCGAGCAATGAGAATAATATTATCCTGCTCTAAACAAACACCCATAAATGAAATGTTGAATACGCTTGACTGGTTACCAGTAGAAAAAATGTTACTATATCAAACACTGATCTTCGTCTTTAAAATAAGAACAGGTAGTGCTCCACCATATCTGAGGGAAAAAATATCTTTCGTATCAGAACACCACAATTACAACACCCGAAATAGAAATAATTTATTCATTCCAAATGTGAAAACAAAAATCGCAAAATTCAGTTTTTTTTAAAATAAGTTCAATGAACTTTCTGAGGACATAAAAAATTCACCCTCTCTTGCTGTATTTAAAATTAAATTGAAGAGACTTCTGTTGAGTGAGTGCAAACCTCGATGATGATACCTATTATTAACTTTTATTTATGTGTGTGTATATGAATGTATATATATTACTATCTGTTTGTTATCAATGTATTTATATGTAACTATATTTTTATTCTACTTATTTTATTTATTTTTATTCTACTTATTTCATTTATTGACTGTACTTATATATTAGTCTTGGGCTAAATAAAGGATTCATATATATATTTGGCCTGATTTCGAGTATCATAACAGTTTCTGTACTGCTCGAAGTGATAATGATTTTTTTTTACAAACTTTGCATATTCTAATATATATATATATATATATATATATATATATATATATATATATATATATATACTTGGTAGTGTCAGCATTTTGTGTAATAAAAAAAAGGGTTGCAAGAGTCTTGGTGTATTCTGGGGGGTCGATATGGCTCTTCAACCTCTGCGTACCTCGACCTATTACATTCGGTGTACTGTAAGTTGAATATTATACGAATTACTTGTTTCTGTAGTACAAATACGTGGTGGGTATCAGTGGCGCGTCCCATCATTATGTTATATAATAGGTGTGATAGTAGAAATTTATATATTTACAAGATGTTTTTCATATAAAATATTTTTTTGAGTTGGCCAAATGCGAGGCACCCACTGTTTATTTTCTTACACGTCATGTCAAATCTGATCTGCCCTTGAAAGTTTTCCGTCAACCATAGAGCCTAAGAATTTTGTACATTGTGACACTGAGATATTGAGTTGTTCGAGTGCATTGGTTGGTTCATGAGGTACATATTTTCTTTTAGAGAAATAAATGCAATCAGTTTTTTGCATATTTAATATAAGTCGATTTTTTTTGCACCATATATTAATCTTGTTTATGACTGAGGTTGGAGCTCATCAGGATTCGGTGCTGAAATCATTATTGAATCATCAGCGAAAGTTATTAAAGTTCCAGTAGTGATATTGGATGATCGTTCATATATAGAGTTTAAACAACAATGGTCCAAGCACAGAACCCTCTGGGTCTCCTGACTCCCGCCACATGGCACCGCCACAGGTTTGGGGCACTGAGGTCTGAGACAGTTGGGAACGGGGGGTTCGTTTTGGGGGGTTCAGCCATATATAGAAAAAACATGGCTGCCGCTAGGAGAAAAAAACATGGCCGCCTATAATTGTAAAAAAAAACATGGCAGGTGTAGGTTAGGAATTTCAAGATGTTTGTTATGGGGGTCGACTATCTTGGGGATATTTATCGGTATCGAGAGTCTCTCACGGAGGTCTGAGATGTATGAGAACGTTAAAGGGGGGTCCAATCATTCATAGGAAAAAAATATAGCGGTTGTAGGTCAAGTGTGAAAAAACTTATGTTATGGGGGCCGACCCGCCTAGAATGTTTAACGGTCTCGGTTGACTACTACGGAGGTCTGAGATATGTGTGGAAGCCGTATTGGGGGCCCAATAATTCGTAGAAAAAATATAGCGGTTGTAGGTTAAGTGTGAAAAAACTTATGTTATGGGGGCTGAGGAGCCTGTGGATATTCAGCAGCCCGGAGGTTCCACTAAGGTCTGAGACAGCCCAGTCATAGAGAAGAAAAAAGTATGACGGTTTTAGGTTAAGAATTTCATTATCCGTTATGGGGGCCGACTCGACAGGAAAGCGAATTAATATTTTCCATTCCATTCAGTTCTGGACTATGTTCAATGTTTCAAGTCTCTAGCTCATCGGAAAGCTATTCTGAAATTTATTGCTTCTTACTACTATTATTATTATCATTAATACAGACAAAACCAACAGACAGACGGACAAGAAAGCGAATTAATATTACATTTTCATTCAGTTGTGGGCTATGTTCAAAGTTTCAAGTCAATACTTTATCGGGAAGAAGTTTGAAATTGAATTATTCTCATTATCATTAATACAAACCCAAATTCAGTTCTGGGCTATGTTAAATCAAGTCTCTAGCTCATCGGAAAGTCATTCTGAAATTTATTGCTTCTCACTACTATTATTATCATTCATTGAAATTTGTTCAGAATTCTCAGTCTCGCATTAATTCTTAGTTTATTTTGCAAATAGATTGTCCAATGCTGCAATGACGGTGGACGTCTAGGATTTCCAAACATACACCCTGTATAAGCACACCAAAAATTCATTGTAAATACCATAAATAAAAT
Organism: Gonioctena quinquepunctata; assembly: GCA_018342105.1. Lineage (NCBI taxonomy): Eukaryota > Metazoa > Arthropoda > Insecta > Coleoptera > Chrysomelidae > Gonioctena > Gonioctena quinquepunctata. The sequence continues at coordinate 203,998 of JAFIRS010002509.1, forward strand.
ATCAGACTGATATGTTGACTGATACATTTTCATAGATCGCGTATACACATACAAAAATTGATGGAAATCCATCATACTAAAAGATACGCTAGAAGAAAACACAAACCATTCTCCGATCATATCATTCAATAATACATACCTACTATATGCCATCTTTTTGAATAGGAATTACTGAAATATGCAGTTCAAAAATAAAGATTCAGCGATACAAATCTTTCCCATAAACAAACTACCTGCGATTCCATTCGGAAACCAATATTTGTTGTTGTTCTTTTCGAAGTTATATAAACAAATACTCAATTTCGATTACATATCTCGAAAAAACAAATAAAGAATTGATTGAATATTTTACACTCGCACAATATACATTGAGATTTTACAGCGTGAACCAAAATTTCGAACTAATTTCCAAATGAAAAAATTTATATTGTCTGAGTATTATTCACTGTCAGAAACAAATATGAATTTGTCTGAAATCCACCGCTAAGAATTTCCTGTACCATTCTGGTGACTGAGACAGGAATGAACAGGTTTAGATCTGTTTGTGAGTGCATATGACGTCATGCATTATATTGCACAATGTTACATCAGTTCCAAGAATTCTGCTGAGTCATCAGTTTTAAATTACGCAGTAGGGAATTGATGTGGGTGACTGTTCATAGGCGTGAGGTTCATTCATCATCTATCCTCTGAACTGTGAACATTGTTCTATTCAGTGCTCTCTTTCTTGCTCTCTGAGTTTGTGTTTGTGTGTGTGTGCATCTACCAAACATCTAAAAACGTAAGTTTATTTCATTTTATTTTTTGTATTTGATTTTCCAAATTTTGTTTCAAAAAATACTTTTTCAAAATCTTTTTAATGTATGCCAAAAGGGCACTTTGAGTTTTTGTTTCAAACATTTCTTCATAAATCGAGGGTGGGGAGTTTTTTACTATTTGTTTACGGAAGAACTTTTTTTTCAAATGAGTGATATTTTTTTTCTTCACGTTTTTAAAGGGGTTATTTTTTCATCAACTTGTTTTCTTTTTTTCAAAAATGTATCTAAACTGGACAGATTTTGTTTTTTCAAATATTTCTTAGACAGAGTTTTTTCAAAGTTTTCCTAATAAAGTGCTCAAAGACAGAGCTTGGGATCGTATGGTTGTTTTTTTTTCAAACTTCACATGTAAAATTGGGGCGGGATTCACGGGTTTTCGTAAATCGAGGTGTTATTTTCAGCATTCTCGTATATACCGGGTGGCATATCCAAACTTTTTAATTCACATGCTAAATTTTTTTCTTCAAACTTTTCGTGAACTGAACGAATTATTTTTAAACATTTCTCATATATAGGGTGAACACTTTGAACTTATATTTTCAGGTTTCTCGTATATACCGGGTGGCATATCCACACTTTTTAATTCACATGCTAAATTTTTTCAAACTTCTCGTGAACTGAACGAATTATTTTTAAACATTTCTTATATATAGGGTGGGCATTTTGAAGTTATATTTTCAGCTTTCTCGTATATACCGGGTGACACTTTGAAATTATTTTTCAGCTTTCTCGTATATACCGGGTGACACTTTGAAATTATTTTTCAGCTTTCTCGTATATACCGGGTGACACTTTGAAATTATTTTTTCAGCTTTCTCGTTTATACAGGGGGTGCTATATCCAAACTTTTTAATTCACATACAATTTTTTTTTCAAACATTTCGTGAACTGAACGAATTATTTTTAAACATTTCTCATATGTAGGGTGGGACACTTTGAACTTATATTTTCAGCTTTCTTGTATATACCGGATGACATATCCAAACTTTTTAATTCACATGCTATTTTTTCATTCATTATCGATAAATGTAAATATGTTTCAAGTTTTGAAGTATTGTTCATTCATTATCGATAAATATTGCAGATATCAACACTATCCACATAGTAAAGGCAGCCTTATCAACATTTGCTTCAGTCTATGCGAGTTTCAGATTGTGTCTTGACAATCGTGAGAGAAACATCTGTAGAGAGAGAACCAGCCAAAAAATATATTTTCCTCAGAGTCTCCTCAAGCTGTAAAGTGTGAGTATTTCTAGCGTTCCATTACCAATCAATCAATTTATATCATTCTTTTTTATAACATTTGAGTATTTTATTATTATCAACATTCGATCATTTTGTTACTATTATTTTCGGTTGAGGGTAGGAAGTGGAGGGGGTAATTTTTCTATAACTTAATGATCACTGACGTGCAACGTCATTTGTGTCTTGACCGTTGAGAGAGAAACATCTGTGTTTAGAGAGAGAACCAACTATAAAATATATTTTCCTCAGAGTCTCCTCAAGCTGTAAAGTGTGAGTATTTCTAGCGTTCCATTGCCAATCATTCGATTTATATCATTCTTTTTTATAACACCCATTTTTTCATTATTATTATTTTTGGTTTAGATAATTTTTTCAGTTTTTGACACACGAGGCAATCAAATCTTTTTTGAATCATTGACACGCAAGCCTGAACGACACCACAGAAAAACTCATATAAAAGTTGTAAAATAACGAAGGTAAAAAAACGCTTCTGGTATACATTACTGTAATCGATGAAAATTAAAAGATAAGCACGGAAGATTTGCTAGTCATACACCGCGAGGGTTGTGCGCATGCTCAGAATAGAGTGGTGGTGGGGGTAATTTTTCTATAACTTAATTATCACTGACGAGTATCGTCATTAGCATTCAAACTTTGTAGGAGTAAGACGTGTCTCTTTCGTTCTCTCCTAGTTAGATTATTGGGGTTTCAGACTGAAAAAATATGTGAGTAATTAAAGTGTTCTACTTTACCGACTGTACGCTATTTTTATCTTTTCTATTAAGATTCAATCATTTTAATATAATTATTTTCGGTTGAGAGTTTTTCTTCATTAATATCAAAATGATGAGGGTAGGAAGTGGTGGGGGTAATTTTTCTATAACTGAATGATCGCGGGAGAGCAGTGTCATTAGCATTCCAAACTTTGTAGGAGTAAGACGTGTCTCTTTCGTTCTCTCCTAGTTGGATAATTGGGAGTTTCTAGACGGAAAAATATGTGAGTGATTAAAGTGTTCTACATTACCGACTGTACGTTATTTTTATCATTTTTTTATAACATTCGATTATTTCATTATTATTATTAACATTCAATCATTTTATTATTATTATTTTCGGTTGGGGGTAGGAAGTGGTGGGGGTAATTTTTCTATAACTGAATGATCGCGGGAGAGCAGTGTCATTAGCATCCCAAACTTTGTAGGAGTAAGACGTGTCTCTTTCGTTCTCTCCTAGTTGGATAATTGGGAGTTTCTAGACGGAAAAATATGTGAGTGATTAAAGTGTTCTACATTACCGACTGTACGTTATTTTTATCATTTTTTTTATAACATTCGATTATTTCATTATTATTATTAACATTCAATCATTTTATTATTATTATTTTCGGTTGGGGGTAGGAAGTGGTGGGGGTAATTTTTCTATAACTGAATGATCGCGGGAGAGCAGTGTCATTAGCATTCCAAACTTTGTAGGAGTAAGACGTGTCTCTTTCGTTCTCTCCTAGTTAGATTATTGAGGTTTCCAGACAGAAAATATGTGAGTAAATCAAATGTCAATTCAGAGTTCCAAAAAATTTTCTTTTTCGAATGATTGAGAGTTCTTCTCGAAATTCATATTTTTCGTTATACTTATAGGTTTTTTTTTTACAGATATAAAAAGTGCGGTCTAGCCAATCCAAACAATATCATTAGTGCTACCTCAATACACAGTTTGGGAGACGTTTAACTGTGGTCAGAGCAGTCCACGAGTTCAAACCTCGAGAATATTCAATCATAAAGCCATCCACAACGAAGATACCAGTCTTTGAATTCATCAAAAACTAAGGCTATTCATCATCATCAAAAACTAACACCAACCAGTGTCAACTGGAACGAAGTCAATTCATCCATCATCAACAAAAATTAAGGTCCCCATCCACCACGACGGCGACAACTGGGACGGCTGTATTCCATTAAATCAAGGTGAGAGAGAGAAAAAACTCTGTATTTTGTGAAAAAGCATTCATTCTTCTCGTTTTGTTTTTAAATAACCATGAATTCTGAACAAATTGCCGCTCTCAGCGATGAGATGATTATTAAATACAGGGAGGCTCAAAAACTTCTCAAACAAAAATCCAGTCCAATGGAACGTGAAACATGGCTAAAACATTTGAAACGTAGTATTCGACTATGTAATAAGGGCATCAAAATTTCAGCCAACAGTTCCATAGGGTCACTGCGGAAATTGGTGACAAATTTGGGCCAATTTAAAAACATGTCGTAATTTCATTAAACATTTAGGGGTGGAGGGTCAGGGGTTGGCTGTCAGAAAAAATCTAAAAAGCAGAGTCATTTGGGAAGATTTAAAGTCGACGTTCCGGGGACGAGTTCGTACAGGTGTAATAATAAATTTGACACATAAAGATAC